>CAMGYJ010000007.1:31240681-31586526 GCA_946122785.1 Linum tenue
TTAATCATAGATGAAGCATATAATCACTAGGCAAATAAATTCCATACACAAATCCTAACAAAATTCCATCTACATACTAAAACCTACTCCAGGGTTTGGGGATTAAATACCTAGTATCTTATAGAATTACTCCATTAAGAGGGGAAGAAGATACATTGAAGAAATTGGGAAGAAACAAGAGTTCGGGAGATGGATTCCCTTCCTTCTTGCTCCTTCTCATTCCTTCAGCTTCTCTCTCTAATTTCTCTCTAACAACTAGATTTTTTCAAGTGATTTAGCCCACTTGTGAAGGGGAAGGGACCCCTATTTATAGAGTTGAGGTTGTCAAGCAAGTCCACAGCTGGACAGAGGAAGATCATAGACGTGATCTTTGGCAGAGAGTCAAAATCCCGATTTAAATCCTAAAATCCTACGCTTTTATGATTTTACTTACCTGTTCCGGTTCTGATTTCACCATAAAATCTATGGACCTTAAAATCCTACATTATTCACCATTTAAATTCTTAAAATCTTCAAAGTCTTACAATGTTACGATTCAAATCTTTGAGTCAAATTTACTTATTTCCCAAGAATTTGCAAAAATTCTCCTCTTTTTCTTCTCCACCAACATCATCTAGTTCTCTCACACTAACCACCATCGACTATAATCAATTCACATCAACATATTAATCATCACCGATTCACTACATCTTAACATTAACCTTGATAAATTGGAACATCAACCTTGAAAAATTATCATTGTAAGTGTTGTGTGCTTTTGTGTTATTCATAATTTTCCTTACTAATATTATTTCGTCTTCATTTTTATATGGACCTTAAAATCCTAAGATTTTACGATTCCGATTTTATCCCCATTTTTTATTTTATGTAAAATCTCGATTTTGACTGCTTTGATCTTTGGCGGAGAGGCTACGATCTTGGAGGACGCCTTTTACGCCTTGCCAAAGGGGAAGTTCACGGTTTGACATCACGGTGGCGATCCAGGATGTCACAGCCATGATCTTTGTCACGGGCGTGGACAACGAGAGCCACAAGTCGATTATCAAAACTCTCTGCTCCACTCTTAGTGGCTGCTTCTGAAGTTCACGCCCCTGGCTCATATCTTCACAGTCGTGATCTCAACACTGGAAGCCGTGATAACACCTAAATTGGTGTTATTTATCCTTCATATTGTTTGTGCATAATTTTGATCTCAATTGCATCCCTATTTGATTTTAGCGTGATTTTAGGGTGCTTTAGACATTACATGCGAATTAGGTACAAAATAAGGTCACAAGTATAGCAAATTGGGCAGAACACTGAAGATCGCAGTCTAGAGCCAGAGATCATGACCGAGAACCATGCCTGCGAAGTCAAGCCAAAGTTCGCGGCCTGGAAGCCCAACATCACGGCCACGAATTGGAGAGCTCAAGGTGCAAACTTTGTGAGGAAGCAGTCGAGGAGAAATAGCGAGTTTTCCCAGGAAGAACACGGTCGAGGTACAAACTGACCGCGAGGAAGTTCGCGGCAGTGACTCATGGATCGCGACGCGAAAAATCAGCCTGCAAACTCCTCATCCCTGAATGCCGAAACGACAGCTTCTCGAGATCGCGCCCTCGATCTCTATCCTTCATGCCCGCGATCTTCTCCGTCCTCTTATGCCTATAAATAGAAGACCCCGTTCACCCATTCAAGTGAGCTGATTTTGAGATAGAATATTTGGTTTTAGAGAGAGAGAAAAGAGAGAAGCTGAAGGAAGGAGAAGAGGAGAAGAAGGAGAAGAAGCTAGAAGAAGAGGAGCCATCTTTCTCAACATCAAGTCTTCTTCCACCTCTTCTATGTATCTTCTTCCCTCCTTTATGGAGTAGTCCTCTAAGGTATAGTGGTTGTAAACCCCGAACCCTAGTTTTAGGGTTACTATGTATGTATGGATATTTGAGGGTTTTAATGAATGAATGTGTTTATCTAGTTGATTTGCATGCTACTCTATCTTCGATTGTGCTTGGGTAAGTCGCCCTAATCTTCTTTACTAGCCTACTTGAGCTTCTACACTTGGTTTGGAGTTTTAGGGTTAGACGAGTATGCGCCATCAAGCAAATTGAAGTTAGATGTATGAATAGAATCCTATGGTGGTTGAGGCGACCCAACCCCTACCATTGGGTTGCCTTTCTAGATAAAACCCACGATGAAACCTCGGTGTGGACTATGGGTAGTGCCCATGGTTCAGGAAACCGTACCGGACATCATACCGGTTTCATCTCTGATAGGGTATTTTGTGGTACAACCGTGGTTCAACCTTTTGTGCCGTTAAAATACTGTTTTTAAAATAATTAAATATTTTTTTGGTCAAAATACCATACCGGTAAAATCATGGTATCGTCCCGGAGTAATATCGGAATAAAACCGAAAGATATCGAATTGTAAAATATTTAATAGTAATTTAAGTCTCTTGTGATCCTAACAGTCAATTGCTACTAATCAAATCATGACCGTTGATTACATTACAAGACATATAAATAGTTAAAAACAAACCTCCTCTCAAACCCTATATTCCATATCCTTCTAGTCTCTTCGTTTCTTGAGTCTCGACTTTCTTCCTCTCTCCTTCTCATTCTGTTTCCCCTCTTTTTTTTTTTTTTTTTGACATTTCATCTGTAATCCAAAAAATTACGGTTCAGGGATTACATTGGAATCTTGCAAAATTTGAGGGACTAAAAAAATAGGTGGAGTTGAGAACCTGATCTCCGATTCCTCCGATCTGCATCTCACTCTCGCCATTTCGTGAGCGCAAACATTCCCTTCTCTCTTCCAGAACCTCCATTCCATTCTTCCATCTGCTTCTGCAATCTCACGAATTTCATCACAAATTGTAGCCACCTCCAAATCTGTAGACTCTCGGCGGTTTAGTTTCTGAATTAGGGTTTGGCAATCAGTTTCCATGAGCAGCGGGTGGGGGAAATGTTGTCGAGTGAGCTTCAAACCCCATATCATCGCCTGAGCCTCCGCCATCTCGATTGGCCATCTCGTCTTCATCCGGTGAGTAGCTCCCATTAAAAAATGGCCTGCACTGTCTCTGACTATCAATCCATACCCCGTTCCCTCTTCTCCTAATATCGCCGCGTCAGTGTTCACTTTCAGATTTCCTTCAGGGGGGGGGGGGGCTCCCATCTGGTCCTGCTTCGGTTTCGCGACAGAGCTGATGATGGGTTTCTTCGATTTTGCTGCTCCACATACTCTTCCAGGTAATTTTGTGCTTTAGCCACAATTTCCCATTCTTCGAGCTTTTGATTGTTGAAAAGATGATTGTTACGCTCCTTCCATAGGAACCACAGCGTTATTAGCACCTTCATTAGTTCTTCCCTGCTCGCTCCTTCAATTAGATCACAGAGCCAGGTTTCGCAATTCTTCCCTTCTCCCTTCTTGAAAAAATCAGCTAGCTCACTAGGTCTCCACACTCTTCCTGCCCAGTCGCAGTCCCTGGTTATATGTTCTTGAGTTTCAAGCAACCCGCAAAAAGGGCATTCATCATACGCCTCCTGAACTCTTCGGCTTAGGTTCATACCTGTAGGAAGTATATTGCTACCCCATCTCCATACAAAGATTCGCACCTTGTGTGGTAAATCCAGCATCCATATTTTCTTCCAGTCAACAGGAACATAGATTTCCACCTGGTTCGATGTTTGCTTCTTCCTCCACTCTTTATAGCCTGATCTCACTGAGTACTTCCCCGTTTTGTCTCTGCCCCAAATCTGTTTGTCGGGTTTAGGCTGGGAAGGCAGTGGAATCTGCTCTATTTTGGTTCTGTCATTTGGTTGGAAATGACTCTGTAGAATGTCACTTCTCCAAGATCTCGTTTCCCAGTCTATCAAGCTAGAGACCCTTTCGGTAATTCCCAGCCCTGTTGCTTGGGATTGGACTTTGAAGTCTTTAGTTTTTGGGATCCAGCGATCCCACCAAATTCTGATGTTCTCACCATTACCTACTCTCCACCTCGTTCCCTCTTTAACCAGTGATTGGGCCTGCATTAGGCTTCTCCAAATATAGCTTGGGTTTGATCCCACACTAGCCTCCAGAATGTCACAATGTGGATGATAGCGTGCCTTTAAAACTCTAGCCACCAAAGAATTAGGATTCTTAAGTAGATTCCAAACTTGTCTTCCTAAGAGGGCAATGTTGAAACCTTGAAGATCTCGGAAACCCATTCCTCCTTCATACTTGGGACGACAGAGCTTCTCCCAACTCATCCAGTGTATTCTTCTCTCCTCCCTTTTTCTCCCCCACCAAAAACTAGCAATCATTCTTTGAATTTCATCTATGACACCTTGAGGTATTTTAAACACTGACATGGCATAGAGGGTTTGAGCCTGTGCCACAGCCTTTATGAGCACTTCTTTAGCTGCCATAGACAAGAGCTTTCCTTTCCACATCTTAATCTTCTCTCTTACTCTATCAATGAGCTGTGCAAAGACAGCTCTCTTGCCTCGACCAATAACAGTTGGCAGGCCTAAATATTTGTCATGGAACATTACTCTCTTCATTCCAAGAATTTCCCCCATAGTCCTCCGGTCTCCTTCTTGTACATTCGTGCTAAAGGATAGTTCAGACTTTAATAAACTAACCTGCTGACCAGAGGCAAGTTCATATGTTCTGAGAATATCTCTTAGGGCTTCACCCTGTTCTTTCTTATTTTCAAAGAAGAAGATGCTGTCATCAGCAAAGAAGAGGTGGGTGATCATAGGGCCATTAGAACTCACTTTGATTCCTTTGATTTTTCCTTCCTCAACTGCTTTCTTAGTCAAAGCAGAAAGCCCTTCTGCACATAGGAGGAACAGGTATGGTGACATGGGGTCACCTTGCCTTAATCCTCTTGAGGGTTGAAAAGTATGAGTTTGATGACCATTAACCAAAGCTGCGTAACTGACACTAGTCACACAGCTCATTATCAATCTGACCCAATCTTCATGAAATCCCATTCTGAGCATTATTCCTTCAAGAAAATTCCACTCTACTCGATCATAGGCTTTGGCTATGTCGAGTTTTGCTGCAACATATCCTTTCCTTCCTTTTTTCCTGTTTTTCATTGCGTTGAAGCACTCAAACCCAATCATAATGTTGTCTGTGATGTTCCTGCCTGGAACAAAGGCACTCTGAGTGTCAGAAATAACCTCGTCCAAGATTGTTTTCAGTCGATTGGCAATCACCTTTGATAGAATCTTATATAATACCTTGCACAGTGCAATAGGTCTGAACTCTTTTGGGGAGACTGGCTTTTTCGTTTTAGGTATCATTGCCAGTAGAGTATGGTTCAGAGTAGGGGGAACCACCCCAGTTAGCAGAATCCTTTGCAATTCCAGACAGACAGTATCTCCCACTGTGGTCCAATTTTTTTGGAAAAAGAGGGCTGGCATACCATCCGAGCCAGGGGCTTTGGTTGGTGCCATCTTGGAGAGTGCTTCAAAAATTTCTTCTCTAGAGAAAGGCCTCAATAGCTCCTGGTTCATCTGAGCTGTAACCTTAGGTTCTACTATCCCAAGCACTTCATCAATGCTGGGGGTATTCTCGGCCGTGAACAGATTCTGTAAATGCCCACTGAAACAAGACATAACCTCTTCTTGTCCCCTGAAAACTGTACCATCCTCACCCACCAGCTCCTTAACTGTGTTTCTGTGCCTTCTATTAGATGCCTTGCAATGGAAGAAACCCGTATTTTTGTCACCTTCCTTAAGCCATTCTGATCTTGACCTTTGCTTCCATCGAATTTCTTCCAAGTTAAGAACTTCTTCTAGCTCTCTTTCCAAAACTCGTCTCTGAATAATCACTGCTCTGTTCTTCTTTGATTTTGAGAGCTTGGACAGAGCTCTCCCAATCTTCTTTCTTCTGGCTTTCAAACTGCCAAACGTCCTTCTCCCCCATTCTAGTAAAGCTTTTTCACAGTTCTTTATTCTATCTTCAAGAGGGAGATCTGGATTCTTATTCCATTCAGCCTCGATAATGGTTGCACATTCCTCATGTTGCTGCCAGAAAGCTTCAAATTTGAAATGCCACCCCCACTTGATTTGTTCCTCTTGAAAATTTAGTTCAATCTTTATGGGAATATGGTCAGATACCCATCGATCAAGGTGATAAACCCTGGCCTCTGGGAACTCAGTCTTCCACTCCATGTTGGCCACCGCTCTATCCAGACGCTGTTCTAAAAAGTCTTCATCCACTTTACCATTGTCCCAAGTGAACATACTACCATAGTAGCCTAGATCCTCTAGGTGGCATTCATCCAGGGTAGCTTGAAAATCCTCCATATTCTGAATGTCAGGTGGGTTCCTTCCATTCTTTTCCTCGTAGCTTAGGACCTGGTTGAAATCCCCACAAAGAATCCATGGGAGATTGGACTGGCCATGCAATCTCTTTATCATTTCCCAGGTTTGGGGTTTGTTTTCTTGCTCAGGCCAGCCATAAATGCCTGTAAGCCTCCATTTCCTTTCTGCTGGACCCTCAGTGATCCAGATATCGATATAATTCTGAGTGGCAGCCTTGACTTCAACTTTCATTTCCTCCTTCCATAACATCAGGAGTCCTCCCGCTCTATTTCTCGACCCTACTCCTCGTCCCTTCGTCCATCCTAGCCTTCTCATTGTTTCCTCCCATTCATGATCTTTCTTTTTTGTTTCCATTAAGAAAACAAAACTGGGGTCCTGATCTTTGAGTAGTCTAGCCACTCTATCAACTGTCGTGGTTTTCCCCAGCCCACGACAGTTGTAGCTGAGTATGCTCATTGGGCTGGGCGGCCCTGCACCATAGCAGGGTCCGCCACTTCGCCAACCATATTGTTTTGTTGCAGATCAGTCTCAATCGGGGATCTTTCCTCTTCAAAGTTTAGAACTCTGGCTTTCTTGTTTTGAATTGGAATCTCCCCCTCTTTTTGTTCTGTTTCCAAATTGTCTTTATCCATTCTCTTCTGTGGAGTAATCTGGGTATTATTTTTATGTCGTGGCATAGATTGCTCCTGCCTCCTCCACACTCTGCTTGTTGTTCTTTTGCTTGGCCATGTATTATTGACCCCAAGAACAAACTGTTGCACCGCTCCTTTGCATCCTAGTGACCCTGGTGTACTATTGATTGCTTCCCCTCGATTCTCCTTGGGACAGAGATTTACTCCATCTTGTCTTTTTTCTGCCTGAATCTGTATCGGGCTAGAGGGACTATGCCCTTCCTCAGTAGCAATCTTTCTTGCAAAAACTTGATGTTCTTCTGCTTTTCCCCCTTCATCATTCGCTCTCTGTTCCTGTGTAGTGAATTTGCCTTGCTCCTTAGATTGATTCCCTGGATCTTCTGGTATGGTCTCAGGTTCTGCTAATTCTTCTGAAGGAGCTCTATCTCCGCAGGAGTTTGAGCTAACACTTTCCATATCAAATTTTTTCTTCAGGGATGCCCAAAGCTCAGCATCTTCTTTTTTCGTGGTATATGACATCCAGTTCCTTGGTCCAGGGGGACTGGTTCTGAGGTCCATTCCAAAAGGGTCAGGCACCATACCAGAAGGCTTGGGGCACCTCAACTTTGGGTGTCCGATTCTCCCACAAGAGTAGCAAAACATTGGGAGCTTCTCATATTTTACCAGGTAATCCACCAACTTCCCTCCTATATTTAATTTGATTTTCTTCTTCAGCGGGTTGTTGATAGAGATGCTTACTCTCATCCTCATATAAGTATCCCACATGGTTCCTGAGCTATCATCGAACCATACCAGGGAACCAAATCGATTTGCTATTTTTTCTGCCATGTTATGAGTCTTGAGCTCAGCAGGGAACTCCTTGATCTGAATCCAAATGTCAATCATGTGCAGAGCTTCAGGAGTTGGTTTTTTGATGAGGAGGCTGGATATGAACACCATTACGTTGTTCTCATAATGCCAGGGGCCTCCGAAACAGACCTTATTCTTATCATCGAGGTCAAGGAATTGGAAAGCATATAGTGTGTCTCCCAGGTTAGTGATCTGGAAACCTTTTTTCAGATTCCACGCCTTTGCCAAGGCAATTTTCATAGACTTGATGTTTGGTTGTTTGTCCGACAGCAGTCTCCCAATCAGCCCCAGCTGCCTCACAGCTTCCATCCGGACAACATCAACATCTCCATCTTCTACATCCAGGGGTGTCTCATCGTCATCTTCCAGAGTGATATTATTCAGATCTCGCTCCAGACTTTCAGCAGTACTTCGTAGCTCTAGGGGCTCCAGATTGGATCCCTCTTTCACAGGCTCAGCAGGTTCTTTCTCCGCCATTGAAAACTCGCAGGGGAAAAACTCAAGCAGCAGACTCGAGAATTGTAGTAACTAGGGTTTGTAGGGTTTCTTTTTTCGCAGGAAAACTTTTGTATCTCTTTTTTGACTCGTAGCTCGCCCAAACAGCTGTTTATATCAATGACTAAAGCTTCAATTGATGTCCAACTCCTCCTACAGAACAGTGGACCACAATCGAGGAGGAAGACCTTTGTCAACTGGGAATCGAAAACCTAGCTCTCTTCGGAAAAACTAAGGAAAACCTAGTTTCCGCCGCTCCGAGACTCTCGCTTACCGAGAGAAAAAGATTTTTTTCCTATCCCGAATTCATTTTCTGTTTCCCCTCTTGTCCCTGTTTCCCCATTTTAATTTTCTACTAGCAAGCATAATAAGAAAACCAGAGAGATTCCTTCCAAGTTCCCACTTCCGCTCTACTCTCTTCAATTCTCTCTTACTCAATGTATTGAACGAGATGGATTTGAAGAATAATCAGTCAAGCCACCAGATCCGAGGCCTTTTTGCATATAGTTGGTGGCGCCTTTAATCGATCTACTGCATGCTGTTAAAATCATTTATTTTTCCTAATCTGCATCATTCGGCTACTGCATGATGGAGTGGCGACGAGTGTTGCTACCGAATCTGGCAATAATCACGAGTGAGAGACGGATTGGATTTCGTCGGGGGATTTGATTCGTTTGGCGTTGGCGGCAGATAGAAGTTGAGGAGCTGGGGATTGAATTGAAGTTCAAGAGGAAGGAAGTGCTGGAGTGGAGCAGTCGAGGATTGGGCTAGGGGTTCTTTACTTTTTTTTCCTTTTCAGATCAATTTTTTTTATTTTTCTTGAAGGCAAACGATGATGAAAGAAAGCCTTCGATTAGGGATTAGAGTTTGGACGCCGGTTTTTATTTTTTAATTTCTTTGTTCTCATGTTCGTTGCATAAAACAGTTTAGTCCCGCAATTGGGTTGTTTTTGAGGGTAAACAGTTTAGTTTCCCGGCGTTGATGAGGCAGTTTAACCAACAGTATGATGAATGGGTGCGTTTGCCTTCTAGTCTGAACCCTTCGGTCCGTGGCCGAGATGGGGATCCGACTGTCTCGGTGAGCGCACCTGGCTTGGTTTGTAGATGGGATGGTGCTGTCAGGAGCGGGGCGCGTTCTGCTGGTGGTATAGTTATCCTCAATGAAGCTAGGGAAGTTATTCTGGCAAAGGGGTTGCAATTCCCAGTGCTGGATGAGCCTCTGGTAGTGGAAACGCTGGTGCTCAGGGAGGCTATTGTGTGGTGTCGGAGTCTTGGTTTTGTTGATATATCCTTCGAAGGCGACGCTAAAGTTATTATAGATAAAATCAATCGTGCGGACGCCAGGGACAATCGGGTGGGTGCGGTGCTTGAAGAAGTTATTCGATATTTCAGCGCTCATTCTGGTTCTAGTATTCGATTTATAGGCCGTGGTAGCAATAGGGTAGCCCATTCGGTGGCTAGAAAGGCCCTGACTTTGTATCCGGCTATATGTCGTACTTTTGATTTTCAGACCTGGCTTTTTTCCAGGATGTAACTATTTTTTGGATCAATGAATGATTATCTTTTGTCAAAAAAAAAAATGTTCGTTGCATAAAACGGCGACTTTCTTAGCAAATAGCCTACCGCCGGTTGGAACAAATGCGGACGATATTTCGTTTCCAACCGGTCAAATCGTAAAAACCGCCCGGCACAATAATTCTGCCACCAAATACCTGCCGTTTCGTTTCTGGCCCGGTTTCCGATTGAACTGGTTGAACCGGTCGGTACGATCCGATTTCCTGGTCTATGGTAGTGCCCATTGAAAGGAGCTACGAGCTTAATGCCCCATATATGATAGCCTGGATCGAGGTGAATTTATATGGTTTTAGGGGAAGCATACTCGGAGGCATGTGGATAACCATGAAAATCCACGGATAAGAGCTCACTAACCACATTCGACAAACCCTTAGTACATAGACATTGCATAGTAGCCCTATGATAAGGTGAGGGATAGTTCTCTGAAGTACCGACTTTTATCTTTATTTGATCTCTAGACTAGTTAGTTCGCTCATGTCCTCCAACACAAACCCTTAAACCGATCGGCTAGATAACAACAACGTGGGAAGTAGGCTAGGTTACCATGACCTGAGTGAATACGACCTTGATTGCCACTATACGACAACAACATTTTAGGTTAAAATTGGCCTAGGATGGGGTAGTTGATGACACGTGATAACCATCGACAATAACCTGCACAGATGAATTCGATCAAGCTTTTTGGCACCGTTGCCGGGGAACCTTGATAACCAGTAGAAAACTATTTAGTTGTAAGTTTAGTCTTTATTTTGTTTTGTTTAGTCTTGTGTTTTTGTTTTTGTTTTGTTACTTTCGTAGTTTGTTTCATTTTGTTATCCAACTTTGTTCATCATGGGTTGTAGAAGTTCTTGTGTGTGAATAGATTTTTCTATTGATACACTTCGCCAGTAACGAAAATTCCAAGGAGGGAATGACGAGAGTGCTCTCGATCATATGTCCTACTTCTTGAAAGCTGCCAAAGTTGTGAAGATACTGGGGTTCACTCAAGATTGCCTAAATGCTATATATTATTCACTTTTACTTTGAGATGGGATCCCACAGTCTGGTATAAGGAGTTTCAAGCTACCGGCCCCCTGCAGTCAAGTCATGGAGGCATTCGTATGTCGATACCTTGTTGGTACGTTATCGGTTATGCAGAAGAAAGATATCGTCCCCTTTCCACAAGGTGCCCAGGAGAACTTCCAGCAAGCTTGGGAGCGATTTAGGGTATTGATACGACGGAATCATCATCATGGATATTCCGATGATGGACTCAATGAGAATTTCCTCGATGGACTCCGAGAGAACTTTAAAACGATGATCGAGAGAAGATATCCAGCCGGGTTCCGATTTGATGATTTCGAGCAAGTGAAGGATTAATGCAATCACATAGAATGGGAGGAAGTCCGCTTAGCTAGAAAGTTGGCCATTCAGAGCCAGATAAGCGAAATTGGCAAGGAACTTCAGAAACTAATGAGAACGGTCGAGACAGATCAGCCTCGGGTAGAACAAGCCTTTGCACTTAGCACAAGGACGCCTCCCCAGTCTAGCAACTCTCATCCACCTTTGGAACAATATCAAGACCTCACTGTTGATCATCCTCGCATGTCTTGCCATGAGTTGAAGTGTAGGTTCGTTTGGTTTGTCCATGATTATATAGCTCAAGTGGACTTCTTTAGAGAAAAATCCAAAATACTGGTGAGCACCCTCAGTATTATTTCCGATTCAGTTGAACTCCTAGAAGAGATAATTAGAGAAGTACAACAAAGATCTGAAGTGCAACAAGTCCAACCTTGCAGATTATTGTCAGTGGTTAGCACGTGTCAACAAATACCTCATCATAGGCCAAGTTTAACCTAAAATGGCGTTGTTGTATAGTGGCAATCAAGGTCGTATTCACTCGGGTCCTGGTGGCCTACTTCTGACGTGGTTGTTATCTTGCCGATCGGGTTAATGGTTTGTGTTGGAGGATATGAGTGAACTAACTAGTCTAGAGATCAAATAATGATAAAAGTAGGTACTTCGGGGAACTATCCTCACCCTAGTCTAAATCTACTATGCAATGTCTACGTAATTAGGGTTTGTCGAATGTGGTGAGTGAGCTCTTTTCCATGGGCCTCCGAGTATGCCTCCCCTAAACCCATGTAAGTCACCTCGATCTAGGCTATCGTGTCTGGGGCATTAAGAACATAGATCCTTTCAATGGGTACTACCCACCGTCCACACCAAGGTTTCATCTCGTGTTCTATCTAGAAAGGAAATCCTATAGGAGGGGTTCGGTCGCTCGACCGCCATAGGATCCTATTCATACATCTAACCTCGACTAGAGCAATCGATTCACCACTTTCAATTCAAGGTTTCTCTATTAACCTATGCAAAGACTATCATTCTAGGTTAAAGTAGGAATCACAAAAGGTTGATCAAGACTCATCCAATTCTGATTAATGCCTCAATTGAATATAATGAATCAATCATTCGCAAACAGGGTTCATATAACCATTCCTAACATACAAAACTAGGGTTATTCACACCCAGATGAAACGAGACTTTACTCCATGGAGAGAAGCGGAAACGTCAAGCTAGGAGGAGAAATCATCACGGGGACAATGAAAATCTTCTACAGTCGGCTAATAGGTACTCCGAGAGTGAGGAATTGAGCTCTAAGGTCTTTAGATTGTTCCAATCCTTGCCCCAGGGTTGTTCTTCGTCACTTTCTCTATCTAGGGTTCTCTTTCTACTCTTTAGAACTAAAAAATATGGATCCTTGCAATTTTCCTGAGCTGCCTTTTTTATATTCTAGAGATTCGCGAGTTACAGCCAAAGTTAGGGTCGTAACTCCCTCTCCCAACCCGTAACTTGTCCATAAAACAACGACGTCATTGCACTCCATAAACCAAGAGTTACGGCTCCTATAGAGAAGTTACAGTTTTGACCGTAACTTTAAGGTGCAACCTGTAACTTCAAAACGCTCCTGGAACCTTTGGCATCGCTTCCTCAGAGTTAGGGGTGCTGAGGAGAAGTTACGGTCCAAACGGTAACTTTAGGGTCTGGTCGTAACTTTAAAAGTTCTTATGTATTCCTGGCCTTTGCTTCCCCAAAGTTACGAGCTGGGATCGAAAACATCATAATCCAACACAACCTAGCATAAAATAGGCCACAAAAGCGATAAAGCAAGATTAAACGATCAAGAAATGATGGCAAAAACATGTTTAAATATAGTGTTATCAAATTCCCCCACACTTAACTGTTTGGGGACAAGCAAGCAAACCTTACTCAAACCTATGCAACCCTCCAAACCTTTACAGCAACATGCAACCTCGATCATCGATAGAGGACATCCTAGGTCATTTAGCAGCTTACGAGGTCAACCAGTTTTCTAAGACATGCCCTATTTCTCTCAATGCGAGTACTAGACTCAAGCTAAGATCATGCGAAGTAGTGGACCTAGGATAGATAATTCATGGATAAAAAGGCTCACATAACACAAAAACCAAGGACTTTTTGTATCGAGTGCTCTTCCATTCCATCAATCGGTGGAACCCCTTTTCCTTACTATTATTTTCTTTTTCTTTTGTTTTTCACATTCACACTTTGTTGCGGTTCCAAATTGCAGTTTTTATGCGCGGTCTACCCTTATTGGTTGAGCAAGAGCAATTTATGTACATATGTCGCTTGCCAGAGTACTTCTTTTAACTCTTTTTCCTCACTTCGTGTGGAGGGTCAATGAAATTAGGGGGGGTCGGAATCTCTATCCGTGCCCTTAAAAACACATCCTAGAGTAGGCAAACAAGTTTGACGGGTGGAATTTTTACCTGTACTAGAGACGGCTTAGCTTCACCTTCTACGGGTACATCCCTCTAAGGATCACTAAAATCTCTTCTACGGGTACAGTCGCCGCCACTCCAGATGTGGGATGGTCGCCTCAATCACGTCATGGCAGAGAAACTGCTCAAAGTAGGTCAGGTTGAGGTAGTAGTGGCCCCAATATGCGCTTCCACCATCTATCATAAGCCTTGGTGTAGCGGAGGCCCTGCGAAAAGGTGTAGTTCAGGTTGACCATTTTCCTGCAAAACAAACAACCACACCTCGAAATCCGGTAGTACCGACATAGCCAGCCATACCCCACACTTAAGCTCCATCCAGACATACCACACACTTCTGCCCCCTGTCGGGTATAAGTCTATTTTCTGCAATTTCTGAGAGGGGAGAGCTGGGTTTTGGATCTCAAACAGAAAAGGGAGGAATAAAAGAGAAAGAGGGTGATTTGAGGGCAATCTTTGAGTGGAATTGGAGGATTTCTTCACCTTGGAA
The DNA here is from genome assembly GCA_946122785.1 of Linum tenue. NCBI lineage: Eukaryota > Viridiplantae > Streptophyta > Magnoliopsida > Malpighiales > Linaceae > Linum > Linum tenue. Next base: position 31,254,815 of record CAMGYJ010000007.1, read on the forward strand.
GCTCGAGAAACAAGCCCGGACTTGAAGACTGATCATCTCAAGATTCTTACTGCAGTCTCTCTCTTCTCTATGGAGTAACTTCCCTTCACTTAGGTTTAGAGGAACCCTAGCCATGTTTGTTTGATTGGATGATAGTATGAGTACTCTTACTTGATAATCTTGAGTTCATATTCAATCTATTCATGTTTTCATGATTCAATTCTACTTTAGTCGAGATTATTGATTCTGCTTTGATCCTATGAGAGCGAATACCTGATTAGGTCAATAGAGGGTTGGTTCACTTGCCTAGAGGGACGTATCCTTCTATAGAATAACCGATCAAGGGGTTGTTCCTTTAGTCGACCAACCCTCTATTGACCTAATCAGGTATTCGCTCTCATAGGATCAAAGCAGAATCAATAATCTCGACTAAAGAAGAATTGAATGATGAAAACATGCATAGATTGAATATGAACTCAAGATTATCAAGTAAGAGTACTCATAAAATTATCCAATCAAACAAACATAGCTAGGGTTCCTCAAAACCTAAGTGAAGGGAAGTTACTCCATAGAGAAGAGAGAGACTGCAGTAAGAAATCCCCAAATTCCACTCCAAGATTGCCCTCAAATCTCCCTCTCTCTCTTTGGTTCGTCCCTTGGGTGTTTGGGATCCAAAACCCAGCTCTCTGTCTCTAAGATCGCAGAAAACAGACTTATACCCGAGCAGGGACAAAAACACGGCCGTGTTTCGCAGATCGTGATTTCGTTCGCCCGTGTTTTGCATCCCTTCAACATTCTTCAAGAGCCAGCTTCGACATAAAAAACACTAGCGGGGCCAGATATAACACGACCGTGCTTTTAGAGTAGTTTGCTCGTGTTTCTTCCGCCGAACCTGTTCCACTGCCTTTGATGCTTCATTTCTCCCTCGGTCGGACTCCGAATCAGTCGCCGTTTGATCCTAGACGCTCGTAGTTCTTTTCATGACAAGCTTACATGATTCTTTGTCCATAAAATGATGTAGAAATCCATTATTCTTCAGGACATGCCCGAGTTTCTTCTCCCGAATCACCAATTGATCTCTGATTGACTTGAAACTTGTGTCTATGCTTCACTTTAAACACGAGAGGAGCTGAGTTCACGGCCTGCGTTCACGGCCGTGAACTCTCAAACGCGTCTGTGAACTCACGCCTTGCGCCAAAACGCTCCGCATCGATCACGGAAGTTCATGGGCAACTGCTTGTGTACACAGTCTTAGTGACCGTGAACTCGCCTTGCGCTTCATGGTCAACTCCACTTCTTCACGGTCTTGCGCGACCGTGAACTCCTGCCTTTAGCCATGAACTTGCGTTTCTTCACCTCTTCTCCCGGTTTTCGATCCTTTTCGCCAATCCTTCGACTCCGAGGCGGGTTCCACCTGTTAAATCCTGAAAAGCACTCAAACACGCAGAATCTCGCGTAAAACCAACCTCTAATGAGAGAATTTGGCACAAACATCTAAGCAAACCAGGGGCAAAATATGTTGAATTAGGCTCGAATCACTCCCCCACACTTAGACGTTTGCTTGTCCCCAAGCAAACCATTTCACGCACACGGTAATATTTCAACCTAAACAAATGCTTTGGGGACAACTCAAAGGACACTAAGCGAGAATTATCGATGTTTATTGAAAATCAACACATGAACCGTTGCAAGCGATTCCGACATCCACCACAAACGACATTCAAAGCCACCAAACCGGGCAAATGAAAAGTTCTCAACTTATTCATGGATAAATGCAAGTCTGAACAAAACCACTTATCGACCACAACCAACCATGCATGGAATTCAAGTCCGAGGAACAAATGGAAAGGCAACAAAGGTCCTCACCGGGGTATGATATGACATGCAAAACAAGAATGAATCACTCACTCTCAAGACCAGTGGGGTCGGGACCTTTTTGGTGAAAAAGATGTGCACAACCGTAACCTCTCGCCCCTATCGTCTCAATACCATGGAGGTAACCTCTAAATGCGAGAGTTCACGGGATGGTTGTTACCACTAGCTCGTCCGGAGGTCTTAGACACGAGTTCAGATGACTAGCGATTGGCTTGGACATGGGGAAATGCTTTTTTGGGTGGCAATCATGACGTGAGGTTCTACATCTTCAAACTAAACCCGAAGGGTCTATGTTTTCCACTAAAACCCTTCTCTTCAATCAAAGGCCACTAGCATCGGCCAAAACCCTTATCTCTCCCTTCCATCTATCACCAATCATGAACTACCTTGAAGCACTCTTCCTTGGTCAACTCTTGCTTGTCCTTTAAGGTTTGGTAGTGAAGGAGTCTCAAACAATATGGGGGTTTCGTTGGCTTGGGTGACAGGAAACCCCTTCCTAGAGCATGTACTTTGGTTTTTCGTGGCACTCTCTACTTTATTTACCCCATTTTATTACCTCTTTTTCGTTTCTCTTTTCTTTTCTTTCTCTTTTTCTTTTCTTTTTGAGGGGGGTATTAGAGAATAAAAACACTTGCCACCTAAACATTTATCGACCAGTGCTCTCTTTTTGAGGAACTAACTCCAACACTACACTCCATTTGGCACTCCTAGCAAGGACCACAGATAAACCTCCTATGTAGAACCTCTATGGAAACTCAATGGTAGGAGTTCCGGGGCACACAAGCGAATCATGTTTGGACACGAAGAAAGGATTTGGGGGTCGTTCTACTAACACATTTAAGCTCACAGGAACAAAGTTCCTACACTGAGAACGACCCACGGAATCACACGGCTCAAATGGGTTGACTAAGGGATGATGCATCTCGGGACAGTCAACTTTTGGGGCGTGGACTAATCCTATGCCTCCATCATACTTTCTAGTGATAACTTGTGATGCTACACACCGTGGTAAGAGGGAACTATCACACCGAAAGAAACGAACGACTCAAAGCTCATAGGCTACCAAGTTACCCACCATCTATTCCCATTCACAAACAAGATGCAAGGCAATTGTAAACAACAAGTGATCAAGTCAAGACCTTCATTAATTTATGCACACTTTGAGAACTAAACTCTTGACCTATCCTAATGAACTTCTCAGTCATCATCATAGGATATGCTCAATCACATGCACAGTTCAAGATTAATGCCACAAACACGAGAATTTCCCACCATCCGGTCACTTCGAACATGCAAACGTTGCTTGGAGCCCTCAATTTTTTGAAATTTGGGCATACAAAAGGCTCCAAGCAACATCTCACTCACACAAGCACATTAGAAGACTACCCCCCCCCCCCCCCCCCACACACACACACTTAAACTCGGCATTGCCCTCAATGGCATAAGAAAGGGGTGGAGTGATGTTACCGCTTGGGCTTGGTGAGTGAATGTAGGAATCAACCGGGGTAGAATAATTAGAGCTTCAAGGTGAGACAACAAAAAACACACACAAGCACAATACGACACGCTCGAGGCAAGGTTATTACAAGCACAATACATAATAGTAGCAGTTCATGCTTGCTAACCTTCGTTGCGTTGCCTCCCAACAAGCACTTCTTTAACGTCTTAAGCTAGACGGAGACTTCCGGGTCATGGATCTTGCAGGAACACCACCTCCTTGTGTGGCATCACCTCTCCTCCGAGGTAACGCTTCAGACGGTGTCCATTCACTTTGAACATTCCTTCCTCCGGGTGGGAGATCTCAACCACCCCGTATGTGAATACTTGAGTTACCACATACGGGCCTGACCATTTTGACCTTATCTTCCCAGGGAATAGCTTCAACCGGGGGTTGTACAAGAGAACCTGGTCTCCCGGATGGAAATCCTTCCCTCCTTTCAGGTGAGCATCATGCAAGCGCTTCGTCCTCTCCTTGTAAATCTTCGTGTTCTCATAGGCTTGGAGACGCCACTCCTCAAGTTCAAGCACCTGCAACTTCCTTTCATTTCCACACAAACTAGGGTCCATATTCAAAAGCTTTGTGGCCCAGAAAGCCTTGTGCTCTAGATCTAAGGGTAAGTGGCACGCTTTTCCTTACACCAAATGGCAAGGCGAGACGCCTATTGGTGTTTGGTAGGCCGTGTGGTATGCCCATAGAGCATCATCGAGTTTTGCAGACCAATCCTTGCGGGATTGATCCACGGTCTTTTCCGGATCCGTTTTAGCTCCCTATTTGATAGCTTGACTTGTCCACTAGTTTGGGGGTGATAGGTCATGGATACCCGGTGGGTGACACCGTAGCGAGCGAGGAGCTTATCGATATGCCCTTGAAAATGGGTTCCTCGGTCGCTAACAATGCCTTTGGGGTTCCAAATCGTGAAAATAGCTTTTTCAAAAATCCGCAGACTCGTCTTGCATCATTGGTGGGGAGAGCTTGAGCCTCAACCCACATCGAGACGTAGTCTACAGTCACAAGGATGTATTTGTTACCAAAAGACAAGGGGAAAGTTCCCAGAAAATCGATGCCCCAAACGTAAAAAATCTCACAAGTGATAGAAATTGTTTGGGGCATCTCATTTCGTTTAGAAGCATTACCTGTCCTTTGGAATCTATCGCAATGGCTCACAAATTTGTAGGCATCCCGGAAAAGGCTCGACCAATAGAATCCAGACTGGAGCACCTTTCTTGCAGTTCGATTTCCTCCGTGGTGACCCCCAGCTGGCCCCGTATGGCAGTGGTTCAAAATATATTCCATCTCCTCCTCCAACACGGACCTTCGAATGACTCCGTCGGTCCCAATTCAAAAAAGGTGAGGGTCGTCCCAGAAGTAGGCACGGAGATCGGAGAAGAACTTGTCCCTCTCATGGGTAGTCATCCCCTTGCGTAGCTGCTTTCCAACCAAGTAATTTGCAAAGTCGGCGAACCAATGGGCGATACTCTCTGCAGCGGCGAGGGCGAGTAGACGCTCATAAGGGAAGGTGTCATTTATCTCTCTCGGATGCGTGCTACTTCCCAGTCCTTCGAGCCACGAGAGGTGGTCAGCTGCAAGATTTTAAGCTCCCTTTTTATCCTTGATCTCCACATCGAACTCTTGCAGCAGCAGGATCCATCGAATCAGTCGAGGCTTGGCATCCGCCTTACTCATCAAGAAGCGGATGGCATAATGATCTCTGTAAACAACAACCTAGGAGAACACCAGATAATACCTGAATTTGTCGAAAGCGAAGATTACTGCTAACAACTCTTTCTCCGTGGTTGTGTAGTTCTCCTGAGCATCATTTAGTGTCTTTGAGGCGTAGCAAATCGGTTGGAAGTGTCTACCCCTCCTTTGACCCAAAACTGCTCCCACTACATAATCACTAGCATCGCACATGAGCTCGAAGGGGAGGTTCCAATATGGGAAGACCATTATGGGGGCATTGGTGAGTCTATCTTTAAGGACGTTGAAAGCATCAAAGCATTCCTTTGTGAAAAGGAATGGGGCGTCCTTCTCCAAAAGCTTGGTCAAGGGAAATGCGATAACGGCAGTAAGGAGTTTCCTTGGGAATGCTTATTGTCGTCCATGAATACTTCCATAATCTCCCCAACTAGCTTGTCAAAGATGGCCACCATGCACCCTTGGAATGTTGGTGGGGCATTGCACAATCCAAACGAGATTCGTTGGTAAGCAAAGGTCCCGAAGGGGCATGTGAATGTCGTCTTGGCTTGATCTTCTGGGGAATTCGGGATCTGGAAGTATCCGGACATCCCATCCAAGAAGAAGTAGTAACCATGCCCAGCGAGTCTCTCCAGGATTTGATCAATGAAAGGCAAAGGGAAGTGGTCCTTTCGCGTGGCTTCGTTCAATCTTCGATAGTCAATGCACACCCTTCACCCTGTCACTGTTCTTGTTGGTCTAAGCTCTTCCTTTTCATTGGCTACCACCATCATTCCTCCCTTCTTTGGGACCAATTGTTTGGGATCACCCACTGGTGATCCGAGATAGGGTAGATAATTCCGGCATCCAGCAGCTTGATCACTTCTGCCTTCATTACTTCTTCCAGATTAGGATTCACTCGCCTCTGTGGTTGCCGAACCGGTTTGGCCCCCTTCTCCAGGTAGATCTTGTGAGAAAAAAAGTTTGGCCCAATTCCCCGGATATCTGTGATCTTCCATGCTATTGCCCTCTCGTGACGCCTTAAGACCTCAATCAATTCCACCTTCTGCTCGGGCCTAAGATTGGCATTGATGATGACTGGAAGCTTCCCATTATCCCTAAAAAAGGCGTACTCGAGGTGGGGAGGTAACGATTTCAGTTCCAACTCGGGGGGTTCCTCTAGAGAGGTAGGGATTTTCGGCATGGAGGGCAATGCCTCCACTTCTTGATCTTGCATCGGCTGGCTATCATCCTCCGGGGAGTCCGGGGCGTCAGTTCCTACCAAGCAACACTCCTCAAAAGGGTTAGTAGCAAGGGCACCCGAAGACGCGAGTGCCTCCATGAAGTAAAAAAAACTCTTCGCAATAATCAAAATCATCATGGCAACGAGACAACTTCATGCTATCATCAATGGAGAATGTGACCTCCACTTCTCTTGCCCTAAGCACCAACCTACCCCATGCACATCAATCAAGGCCTTGGCGGTGGCTAAGAAAGGCCTTCCCAAAATGAGGGGGACCTCAACTTTCTCATCAATGTCTAAGATAACAAAGTCCAGAGGAAACACGAGTGGTCCTACTTTAATGAGAAAGTCCTCTACAACACCTTTAGGTCGTACCACAGACCTATCCGTCAACTGAATGTGCATCCTAGTGGCTCTAGGTTCTCCTAGTTCTAACTTTTGAAACAACTTGTAGGGCATCACATTACATCACCAATAAAGCAAGGGATAGTGAAACTCTCTGGATCTTTGCGTTTCGGGGGCAAGTGGTTCTGCACGAGGGCGGAGCATTCCTCATTCAAGCTCACGGTAGCCACCTCCTCAAGCTTCTTCTTGTTGGTGAGGAGGTCTTTCAGGTATTTGGCATACTTGGGCATTTGGGTGACGGCCTCCAGGAAGGGATGTTCAAATGCAACTGGTTCATCAACTCCATGAAGTGGGAGAACTCTGCCGCCATGCTGTCGTTGCGAAGCCGTGAAGGATAAGGGAGAGTTGGGATTGCTTTCCTCTTTTCCTGCTCCGGTTGAGGGGTTGGAGTGACATCCTCTTCTTGAGAGTTCGGCTTAGGGGTCATTGAGTCGAGGTCCCTGTCACTCGTGGCTTCCAGCTGCCGGGGGGGGGGGGGGGAGGGGGTTGCCGCCCCCTTGTTGCTCTTTTGTAGTGGATTGTTTCTTCTTAGGGGGAAGCTCCTTGGCCTCTCTTCCACTTCGAAGAGTCACAACCACCACATCAACTTTGTCGACTGATCTCCAAGGCTGAGCCGCCTGTGAGATACCCCTTATTCTTGTGGCCAGGTTGATCAAGTGGGTTTCCTGACTCTCCAATCCCGCCTCTATGGCCGAGATCTTCTTCGTTGCCTCTCCAATGAATCTGTTGATTCTTTCAAACCTTTTGGAGCTTGAGGCGACAAAGTTCATCACTTCCTCCTCAAGGCGGGTCATCTGGTGGTTCTCTACATCCTCATGGTTCCAACTTTCACCCCACTCCATAGGTATTGCTACCCCGCTTACATGCCCTTTATCCTCGAGCATCATTCTGATCAAACGATCTAACTTTGCTTCAAGCGGGGTCATACAGCTTCCCATCGAAGTCGGGGCTTCCTAGGATTCGGAGAGCCGAGTTGCTCCAGGTCATGCACCACCTACACACACTCCGAAAACACCAAGTCTAGCACAAGCAAAGAACACACACACTTGCAACAATTGAAATTAAAAGCTAGATTAATAACCAAGAACTTTTTTCAGAATAACAGACCGATTCCCCGGTGCAGTATAGGGAAAGTATCTATATATCGACCCGGGCAGGTCCATCTACCCCTACTTTGGTTGTTGACATCATTATCTAGCGATAAAACTTTGGTTTAAAGGTTTGCCAATTTAAATGAAAGAAAGCAAAAATAAATTGGTTTGAAAAGTCTTTTGTGGGAAAGTCACTTGGGTTTCGCTTCCCCCTAAACCGCTACTATGCTACGTGGGATGGAACGATTGCCTTGGGCACGTTAATCATGAACCGCAGAGGAAAGCGTATGTGGTCGGGGACCACAGTCTCGATTGCTAAACCGAGGTGAATATGAAAGGTCGTGTCACGCGACCCTCTCGGTTTAGACAATCGGTAATCGGATTACTTCCTCACTCAACTCTAAGGTCGGACGGTTTAACCACAATTAATCTATTTGTTGAATTCAATATTTAGGGTTTCCCTAACTCGACCTAGTTTGGTGGCTTGGAAAGCGGAAGGAAAACAAACTCGATTGAGTCTCCCTTAAAAAGGGGAGTTTCCTCTCTAAACTAGGCTAAGTTGGCAAATTAGATTACTAGCACCTAAATGCACAAACTTAGGGATGCTAAGCACAATTATGCACAACCCTAGGATGCTAAGCACAAAATATGCACAACCCCTAAGTTGCTAAGTATAAGAATGCCAAATCATGGTGAAAATACCTCAAACATTAAATTGAACAATGCCCAATACCAATCATTCAAACCACATACAAGAAAACTACATAGTAGGGTTAGGGTTCCACTACACCCAAGTGGGAGGAGGACTACTCCATGAAAGAAGTGGGAAGAACAAAGGAGAAAAAAGTGTAAATCATCTTGTGGGGATGCCTCCTCTCTTTTTCAACCTTGAGCTGGGATTTCCTTGGGGAAATCTTCCCAAAACCTCCTTTGAAGCCAAGCCATAAATCCTTCTTCTCTCTTGGTTCTGGTTCACACAATAAGTGGCTCTCCCTTCTCTTTCCTTGCGGCTTAGCTTTTATACACGAGAGGAGCTATGTTCACGGCCGTGAACTCTCAAAAGAGTCCGTGAACTCACGCCTTGCGCCAAAACGCTTCGCATCGATCACGACAGTTCACGGGCAACTGCTTGTGTTCACGGTCTTAGTGACCGTGAACTCGCCTTGCGTCAGTAACCTTCTAGTTGGCTTTGGACGCCTTGCGCTTCACGGACAACTCCACTTCTTCACGGTCTTGCGCGACCGTGAACTACTGCCTTTAGTCGTGAACTTGCATTTTTTGCCTCTTCTCCCGGTTTTCGATCCTTTTCGCCAATCCTTCGACTCCGAGGCTGGTTTCACTTATTAAATCCTGAAATGCACTCAAACACGCATAACCTCGGGTAAAATATGTGGAATTAGGCTCGAATCAACCGGCCATGAGTTACATGTGATATCTCCACCAAAATTCGAGGACCTGCTATGCAAGGACCCATTTGCAGTGTCTCTTTGCCAGACCAAGGCCACATCAACATTGGTTCCGCTTGGTGGACGCGATGGTGGTCTATCGGTGCTATCATATCTGGTTTGAGGCAATGAGACGAGAGAAGAAGAGGCCTCGAGGGTGGAGACTTCATCTTCATCAAGTGCACGAGCCTTCATCACCTACCACACCACATGCTCGTGACTTGAGACTCTACCTCATAGATGAGAACCACAACTTCAAAGAGGTTCTAGCATGGACCGAAATTTAGGATCCACCATCCAGCTCACGACGTGAAAGAAGCGCTTGTTGGGAGGCAACCCAACCAGTCGGTTTGCATTTCTTTCCCTATTTCTCCTCGGTTAAGTAATTTTTGTTCTTTGATTTTAGAGTCAATAACTCAACCTTTGTGAGATTTTTTGTGGTGTTTGTGTTCCGACTACTCTCTCCTCCTAGAATGCACCGCCTACCCCATCCACCATCATTCACAGTTGATCAGGTAACTTCGTTCTACGCTTCTTATCTTTCCTTCATTGAGGACAATGTCCCGCTTAAGTGTGTGTGGGGGGGGGGGAGGATGTTCAATTATATATGCGTGTGAATGTTTGGTAGTATGTGTGTGCTTGGAGCCTAGTCCACTATCCAAATTTTTAAATATGAGGGCTCCAAGTACACGTGTCCCTTGCAAATGCCTGCTCAGTATGCTTTGAATTGAAAGCCTTTATAGTACTATACAACCTAGGGAGGTAGTTGTAGCACTATGGAGGATGCTGAAGTATAAGATTTTTCCTATCTGTCTCTTTGCTGTTTTCGACTGATTGTGTGAACTAGTGAATATAGGACATTTGATTCATGTGATACCGATGACTCTCTCTTGCTGTGCTTGGACTTGTTATGGGACAATCCACGTACCACATTGGTTGTACAAGGGAAGGAACCCTTGTATATTAGAGTCCACCTAGCCCAATTAGTACGAGGCCTTTTGGGGAGGACACCCAAGAGTAAAACCGTGCTGGCTTGGCCCAAAGCGGACAATATCGTACTAATGGGCTTTCCGATTTAGACTAGTGGTATCAGAGCCTGGTTCGGCGGATCTGGGGTGATGGACGTTAGTTTGGTGGACCCTCCTTCGGTGACCTCGGGATTTGAGATTCGCGTATGTTTGGTGGATCCAGGAGAGATCCACGTTTGGACTTTGGCATATCAAAGAGAGTTTCGCATTTGGGAAGCAGATCAATGAGAGTTCTGCGTATGGTAAAGTCCTTGTACCAAGAAGGCCATCGACACAAGGTGTCTGGCGGATCAAGATAATCGCTGAGGTTAGGACACGAAGTTCGTGGTCCTTGTCTTGAGGGGAGGATTGTTATGGGACAATCCAAGTACCACATCGGTTGTACAAGGGAAGTAACCCTTGTATATTAGAGTCCACCTAGCCCAATTAGTACGAGGCCTTTTGGGGAGGACACCCAAGAGTAAAACTGTGCGGGCTTGGCCCAAAGAGGACAATATTGTACTAATTGAGCAGTCCGGTTTGACAAGTGGTATAGGAGCCTGCTTCGGTTCGGGGCGATGTACGTCAGTTTGGTGGACCCTCATTCGGTGACCTCGGGATTTGAGATCTGCGTTTGTCTGGCAGATCAAAGAGATTTATGCGTCTGGTAAAGTCCTTGTACCGAGAATCCCATCGATACAAGGTTTCTAGCGGATCAAGATAATCGCTGAGGTGAGGACACGAAGTTCGTGGTCCTTGTCTTGAGGGGACGATTGTTATGGGACAATCCAAGTACCACATCGGTTGTACAAGGGAAGGAACCCTTGTATATTAGAGTCCACCTAGCCCAATTAGTACGAGGCCTTTTGGGAAGGACACCCAAGAGAAAAACCGTGCGGGCTTGGCCCAAAGCGGACAATATCGTACTAATTGAGCAGTCCGGTTTGACAGGACTAATTTTTCGTATAAGGGTGCTCAAGTGTGTAATGATAAAGTAGTTGGTCCTCCATGTCAGAAAAAATGAAATCTTAAACATGGCGTAAGCCCAACGTGTGTGGCATCGTTCATTGCACAAAATCGGGTTTTGGAAGAGACTTTAGTGATCCTTAGTGGGGTACTCCTACAAGGTGAAGCTAAATTGTCTGTAGTACAAGTAAAAATTCCACTCGTTGAAATGTTTGCCTAATCGAGGATGTATTTTTAAGGGCGCGAATAGAGCTTCCGACCCCCCCCCCCCAATTTCATTGACCCTCCACACGAAGTGAGGAATAGGAGTTAAAAAAGTACTCTGGCGAGCGACAGATGTATAGAAATTGCTCTTGCTTACCTAATAAGGGCTGACCGTGCATAAAAACTGCAGTTGGAACCCTAGCAAAGTAAAACAAAAGAAGGGGGGGGGGGGTTCTAACAAGTGAGATGTAATGAAAGAGCACCCGATACGAAGAGTCCTTGGTTGTTAAATTGTGTGAGTCTCCTTATCCATGAATTGACTGTCTTAGTTCCACTGTGTTTCATGATCCTAGCTTGAGTCTAGTACTCGCATTGAGAGAGATAGGGGACGTCTTAGAAGACCAGTTGACCTCGTAAGTTGCTAGTTGATCTAGGAAATCCTCTATCGACGATCGGGGTTGTATGTTGCTATAAAGGTCTGGAGAGCTGCATTGGTTTGAGTCAGTTTTGCTTGGGGACAAGCAAACGGTTAAGTGTGGAGGAATTTCATAGCACCATATTTGCACATGTTTGCACACTTGTTTCTTAACCGTTTTGGCTCCAATCTATGGTTTCTTGGCCTATTTTACACTAGGTTGTGTTATTTTGTCACATTTCAGGTCCTAGTGAGCAAAGGGAGGCATAGGCGCAAGTTTCAAGTCAATCAGAGATCAATTGGCGATTCGGGAGAAGAAACTCGGGCATGACCTGAAGAAGAATGGATTTCTACATCATTTTATGGACAAAGAATCATGTAAGCTTGTCATGAAAAGAAAGAGTACGAGACTTCGAGCGAATGGGATCAAACAGCGACTAATTCGGAGTCCGAACGAGCGAGATATGAAGCATCAAAGGTAGTGGAACAGGTTCGGCGGAAGAAACACGGGCAGACTACCCTAAAAACACGGCCGTGTTTCATCTGGCACTTGCCATTGTTTTTTATGCCGAGACTCTCTTGTAAAGACTGTTGAAGGGATTTAAAACACAGGCGGGACCAAAACACGGTCAGGACTAAACATGACCGTGTTCCCGACCGTGTTTCTGCCCCCTACTCGGGTATAAGTCAATTTCTGCGATTTTTGAGAGGGGAGAGCTGGGTTTTGGATCCCGAACACCCAAGGGACGAACCAAAGAGAGAGAGGGCGATTTGAGGGCAATCTTGGAGTGGAATTGGAGGATTTCTTTGCATTGGAAGCTCGAGGAACAAGCCCGAACTTGAAGACTGGTCACCTGAAGATTCTTACTGCAGTCTCTCTCTTCTCTATGGAATAACTTCCCTTCACTTAGGTTACCCTAGCCATGTTTGTTTGATTGGATGATAGTATTAGTACTCTTACTTGAAAATCTTGAGTTCATATTCAATCTATGCATGATCTCATTATTCAATTCTGCTTTAGTCGAGATTATTGATTCTGCTTTGATCCTATGAGAGCGAATACGTGATCGCTTCCGATGATGGAAAATTTTTCGAGAATAAAGTGGAAAAGCACAATCAGGTAGTCTTGAGAGATGGCGAGTATGACGCTGAGTTGGATGACTCCATCAAAGAGGAGATGGTGGAATTGGATCATTCAAAGTCAAATTTTGATTGAAAAGACAAAGATGATGATGATTACAACCAGGGTGCACCTATGATGATCCAGTTTGGTATTTTACCACCTGTGGTGGTGATGAATTATATTTTGCCATTGATATTCCATATTAACCTGGCCGGAAAATCAAGGAGAGGATCGCGAGGTTGTGGTGGAAGTTGAAGAACTTGACAAAGTTGCTCAACATCACAACGTTGCTGAGTTGGTGAACATATTTTCTCGGTTGACTTTAGACAAGGAGAGTGAAGACCTAGCCACAGTCGAGTTAGTTGGTGAATCTATGAATTTGCCAGTTAAGGTAGGGCCATTAAGTACATTGATGTCTCGCAAGTGTGGTCGAGTAGATTTGGTTGTAGAGTCGGCGAGGCAGAACAAGTGTTCGCAGCGGATCCTGTAAGAGCTGTATGAAGCGGGCCACAAGGCTGTTAGGCTATTGGGTGGAGAAGGAGGGGAATACCCTTACTATGTGTTGTTGTACCAGGGCCCAAAAGAGTCATCAAGTGCACCGGTAGAGAATATCTCGTCGGGACTAGAGCTCGACTAAGTATATAAATCTATCAGGTCACAACATCAAAAGAAAAGCTGTGGATGAAGAGTCATTTAGTGAAGAACCAAGCAGGGTCGTTATTTCCAACGAGCCTAAGCCAAAGATGCTACGTCATTTGAGGCCTTTTTACATCAAGGCTAGGTTGAATGACGTTCCAGTGTCGAGAGTTCTAATCGACAATGTTGTTGTAGCAAATGTGATGCCAAAACGGATGCTTAAGAAGTTGGGCAGAAGTATGAGGGATTTATTTCCAACGGAGGTGTTCGTGAATAGATTCAATGATGGATCTACTTATGCGAGGGGAATTCTCCTAGTTGTGGTGGGAATGGATCCCAAAAGCAAAGGAGTGCTTTCTTCATGGAAGATGGGATGATAAGCTACAATGAACTACTTGGCCAGGATTGGATCTATGCCAACAAGTGCATTCCTTCATCATTGCATCAAAGTTTGATGCTCTGGAATGAAGACACTGTCATTAAGGTGGTGCAAGTGGATACGAAGTCGTTTGCTGTGGAGGCCAACGTTGCCGAAGCTCCTTTGTACCATGGATACTTTGGTCCTCTGGAAATGAGGAGCATGGAAGGAGGAACGTGTAACGTCATTGTTTCAAGTGCAAAGGTGTTTTAGTAAGGCGTGCTTGAATCCATTGTCCGAGAATGTGAGACCATGGATGTACACATTAGATGGTCCACCAAATTATGAAGTATAGTCGATAATGAGTAATCCACCTTGAGAGAAAGTGGTGGAGGACAAATTTACGGCCTTGCGAGAGAAGTTGCCCATTTATCAGTGTGAATAGAGGCTTATTCGTAGGGATTCTATGTTAATGGTCAACTATGTTCCAGATGATGAGTTGCCGATTAATGGCAAGGGTTCGAGTTATGAGTTGGAAGAAGGGATTGGTGCACCTTCCTGCGACATTGTGGAAGAAATCAACCTTGGCGCGGAGAAGGATGTAAGTCTAACCTTCATCGGTGCCAATTTGCTTCAAAGATTGTGCTTCTGAATGGCTTCAAATATTGTTTTACGTGTGATTATCATGATATGTTGTATGACCATGTTGCAATCATTATGCTTGTCCAACTTATCTATTTTTATTTTTATTTGTCGAGTAATTGAAAGTCTTGAGCTGCAATAAAAGTTAACGGTGTTCCATCAAAATATCGATAAAGATTAAACGTGGCTTTACTTTTTATTTTCACCATCTATTAGCAAGGAAAGAAGGACAAAAACAGGGTCGCTTTTTTTTTTGCCTAAGCCAAATCGTAGCCATTTTTTTTTCTTTTTTGCGTAACGACATTGTTGGGGGCACAACGCTCGTGAAGTAAACGGAGTGTTATACTTGGCCAAGTTGCCTATAAATAGAAGACCCCTTCCCCCTTTTAAAGAGAGTTGATTTTGGGTGAAATTTCTGGTTCAAGATAGAGAGAAGCTGAAGGAAGAAGGAGGAGATAGGACCAAGGAGGCATCTTTTACCCCCAAGTCTTCTTCTATTTCTACCATGTATCTTCTTCCCTCCTTTATGGAATAGTCCTCCAAGGTACTAGGGGTTCTAAATCTCAAACCCTGGTTTAAGGGTTTATTATGTATGTATGGATATTTTAGGGTTTGAATGAATAAATGTGTTTGTCTAGTTGATTTTTAATTTAATTCTTTCCTAAATGATGACGATTGGTTAATTTGTCCTAATCTTCACTCTTAGCCTACTTTATGCTACCACGCTGGGTAAGGAGTTCTAGGGTTAGACGGTATACGCCAGCTGGCGAGTTTAGGTTAGATGTGTGAATGGGGTCCTATAGTGGTCGAGCGACCGAACCCCTACTATAAGTAGCCTTCCTAGATGGAACCCGGGATGAAACCTTGGTGTGGACGAGTGATAGTGTCCATTGAAATGAGCCATAAGCTTAAAGCCCCCGATCCGATAGCATAGATTGAGGTGATTGAAACATGGGTTTAGGGGAGGCATACATGGAGGCGTGTAGATAACGACGAAGGCCCACGAAAAAGAGCTCACTCACCACATTCGATAACCTTAAGTATCTATACATGCATAGTATTCCTAAGCTAAGGGGATGATTAATTCCCTGAAGTACCTGCTTTTAGCTTTGATCAACCTCTAGACTAGTGTTTCCTCATATCCTCCACTCAAAACCTAAAAAATCGATTACCTAATTAACAATAAGGTGGGAAGTAGGCTAGGGTACCAAGACTCGAGTAGAATACAACCTTGATTACCACTATACGGCAATTCCGTCCTAGGTTAAGCTTGGCTTAGGATGGGATAGTTGTTGATACGTGCAAACCACTGACAATAACATGCACGGATTCAAGTGATCAAGATTTTTGGCACCGTTGTCGGGGAACCTTGGTAACTAGTAGAAAACCATTAAGTTGTTAGTTTTTACCTTGCTTTAGTTGTTTGTTTTGTTTTGTGTTGTTGGTTTAGTTTGTTTTGTTTTTGTGCTTTCGTTTCGTATTTTTTTTCATATTTGTGTATTTGTTTGTATTGTTAGTTTCCACCTTTGTACATCACGGGTTGTTGAGGTTGTGTTTTGTAGCATCGTTGTCTACGAAGAAAGGATTCCTCGGGAATATTACCTCTTGATTCTGAAATCGAGAAAACCCTTCAGAATCTAAGAAGAGTTACAAGACTTCAACCTCCACCAATGGTGGAACATCAACCTCAAGTGCCACCAAGGACAAGAATGATGGGATTCTACTCTTGTCGCGGAACCAAGGATATTCAATCCCCAATATTGTACCCCGCCCTCACGGGGCAAGAGTGTGAGATCACACCTGGAATGATATCAATGATCCAGACCGATTATCAATTCAAGGGGGACAATGAGGATTTTCCCCATCATCATGTAGAGGAATTCCTCCTTCTGACCGATGGGTTGAATGTGAATGAGGATGCTAGGGAGTTTGTTTGTCTGCGCCTCTTCCCCTTCTCACTTGTTGGGGAATCTAGAAGGTGGTTCATGAGTCAACCTCATCACTCTATCACTTCATGGGAGGAACTCTGCAATAAGTTTCTAAACAGATTATTTCCCCCTTCGAAGACTGCAAGCATGCAAGCGATTATCAACACATTTAAACAGATGAGTCAAGAAACTTTGGGGGAAGCATGGGAAGGTTTAATGTTCTGTTGTACAAATGCCCTCACCACGGTATTGAAGACTGGAGAAAAGTTGAAATCTTCTTCAATGGACTCAAAATCGAAGAAAAGAATCACGTATTGATGACAGCGGGGGGGGGGGGGGGAATTTGAAGAACAAAGAACCAGGAATTGTCTTATCCCTCTTTCAAGATATGGCGGAAATTGAGCATGATTGGAAGGAAGTACACGAGGAAGATGAGCCTCGACTCACTGCTTTTTCCGCAACCTCACCAAAAAATGAAGAGATCAAGCGACCTCCGTTACTCGAGTAGGGACAAGTTCTAAGCTCCTCACCTCCATCGGGGCATTTGTTTAAGGAGAGATCACCTTCAGAATTAGAAATTGGGGAACTTTTGCCAGTTTTACATTCAGAAGCAATCAGCAGGGATAAGGGTATGGATATCTTCCCATGGGAGATAAAGGACCTAGAGGGTTGCCTATCTCATTTTCAGGAAGTTGTAAGGGAAAGCTTTGATAGAACAGAGAAAGTGGAAGAGCTTTTGGGAGCTCTACCGGCCAAATTCCAAGAGTTGGAAAAGAATCAAAAACGAAATGAGATGAGACTCCAAACTCTGCTAGGGAAAGTGCACAGCATACGCAGTTAGTGACAGGAGAGGAAAAGAGGAAGGGTAACGAGGACACTAATCCCACGCTAGGGAAGAGTGAGGAACAAATCAACACTAGCTTGGGAAGCAAGGCCCCCCCTCCGCACCATACCCTTCCAGATTGCGGAACGACGCCCTGGACAGTGAGTTTGCAGAATTCTTAACCCTGCTGAAACACATTCCGATTCACATCCCATTCCTTGATGTTGCAACTCAAATCCCCAAGTATTCAAAGTAATTGAAGGAGAAATTGGGGGAGATCTCAACTTTTGAGCTCAACGAGATGAGCTCCCATGCACTTCAGAGTAAACTCTCGGAGAAGAAGAACGACCCAGGGAGTTTCACTTTTTTTTTTGTTGAATCAGTAGCTTTTTATTGAAATAAAAACACCGATACAACGAAGCATGGACCCATGGTCCTGCGGGAAGGTACTACATCATGTTTCCTACCTTTCCTGCTCACTCTATCTTACTACTTACAATGGGAAAAAAATAAAAGGGTTTATAAGTATCCAAGTTTTACCAGTCCATCTCGTACTGCTCTGTTCCCACACGCGAGGAATAAGAGTTCTGTTATGATCACATATGATACTGTACCTGGAGAACGAAGTGCAGCCCCGTGAGTGAGTCCACACCTTTCCTTCCATATGACTGCAACCAACATACACCATAGAATAGCATGCCATTTCCCCACCTGAAAGTTGCTACTGACTTTGCTACTGACAGCATGTAACAATACTCCCCAATCATCGTGTCTCAGAAGCTGACAATGCAGTAGATTAGTGAGCTGGCGTGAGTATGAACACTGAAGGAAGAGATGATCTCTTGTCTCTGTGTCCATCCCACAGAAAGGACAGGAAGCATCAGTAATCTTGCCCCACTTCTTTAGCTTATCCCTTGTGATAATAGCTTTTTTAATGATAATCCATGCTAACAGGCTGTAGCGTGGAGGACACACCCCGTTCCAGACTAGCTTGTGCCAAGGAACCTCAGGGGACTTCCTTCGCAACGATTCCCAAATCGTTTCACTGAATAAACCTGCATTTCCTGCGCATCCCAGAAAACAGTATCATTTTGAATATGAATCCAGGGCAATATAACAGTCCTCAATTTCAGAATTCTTCGCCATGCCCAGGAGCTACTTTATTGAACTCTCATAGACCATAAGTCACCCTGATTGCATTTATATTCATACATCCATGCTACCCAAAGCGCTCCAGATTTCATGAGAAATAGCCATAGCATACGAATCGTGCAAGCCTGATTCCAAGCAAGCAAGTCCTTCACTCCCAGACCACCCTCCTGTTTTGGCAAAGCAACTTCATCCCAAGCCACTTTGGCTTTACCCTCAACAACTCCATGCCATAAAAAACTCGAACAGACCTTCTGAATGCATTTAAGAACCTTTTTTGGAAAAACAAACAGTTGCATCCAATATTGAATAACCCCAAGTAGAACCGAGTTAACCAACTGTAGCCTTCCTACATAAGTGAGTTTTCTTGCTCTCCAAGATCGGATACGTTTTGTGATTTTGTCCACCAAGATATCAACTTCCTTAGAGGACATCTTGCCAGTCATCAGAGGCAGCCCCAAGTAACGAACTGGCAAGCTACCCTCCTTAAATCCAGATAGAAGCAGGGCATTAATTTGCTAATTTCTTGTTTAAGATATGTTTAGCCGATTTAGGAGCTAGTATTAATGTTATGCCTTATCAAGTTTTAAGAAATTAGATATAGGTGAACTAGACCCTACTCACATGAATATAGAGTTAGCTGATAGGTCCATCGTTCTTCCTAAGGGCATGATTCGGGATTTACTTGTCAAGGTTGATCACGTTATATTTCCAACTAACTTTGTTATTCTTGATATGCCTGGAGATATAGCTACCCCCCCCCCCTCATCCTCGGTCGGCTATTTCTAGCTACCACTAAGTCTGTTTTTGATGTGCACAATGGTAAATTAACACTAAGATTAGGGGATGAGTGATATCACTTTCTCAAATCAAGCTAGTGCACACACTAAAGAAGGAAGTGATTAGATACATTTCTCAGAAGATTTACCTTATTTATATGGTGTACCTACTTCTCTATGACATGAGTCTGATGACCCTCTTGAACAATGTCTTGTACTAGAAACTGATTTGCAATGGAGATTAATCTCAACGAGCAGCTGAATGCCTTAGAAAACGAAGGTGATGAAATGGCACATGAAGCGGTGAAGCCTCTTTCTGAAATACATCGGATCACACCCTCAATCAAAGAACGACCGAGCCTAGAGTTGAAGCCCTTACCTGATCACCTTGAGTATGCCTTCTTAAGAGAGGGCTCAAAACTCCCGGTTATTATTAATGCAAGACTCAAGGAGGAGTACAAGACAACACTTATTCAGCTTCTACGGAAACATGAGAAGGCTATAGCATGGAAGATATTGGATATTAAAGGAAAAAGCCCTTCATTTTGTACTCACAAGATCAACATAGAGGATACAAGCAAACCAGTCATTCAACCGCAACAATGTCTCAATCCGAATATGGTGAAAGTGGTCAAAGCGGAGATAATCAAACTGCTTGATGTAGGAATCATCTACCCTATTTTCGATAGCACGTGGGTAAGCCCAACCTAGGTAGTGCCAAAGAAAGGGAGGATGACGGTCTTCCCGAATAAGAACAATGAACTCATTCCTACCTGAACGGTCACATGATGGCGGGTTTGTATTGATTATCAGAGACTCAATGAGGTTACTAGAAAGGACCACTTTCCACTCCCATTCCTTGATCAAGTATTGGAGCGACTCACCAATCATGATTACTACTGCTTCTTGGATGGAATGTCGGGCTATTTCCATATTCCTATAGGTCGCGAAGACCAAGAGAAGACTACCTTCACATGTCCTTTTGGAACATTTGCTTACAGAAGGATCCCCTTTGGTCTTTGCAATGAATTCGCTACATTTCAACGTTGCATGATCACCATTTTTGACAGGTTGGTTGGGGGATATAATGGAAGTCTTCAAGGATGATTTTTCTGTGTTTGGGGACTCTTTTGCTCTATGTCTTCGAAACCTGGAGAAGGTTTTAGAGCGATGTGTAGAGACCCACCTCTCGCTCAATTGGGAGAAATGTCACATCAGGATTCAAGAAGACATAGTGCTTTGCCATAAGATATCAAAGAAGGGTATTGAGGTAGATAGGGCGAAGGTTAAAACCATTACCAGGTTGCCCCCACCATCTTCTGTCAAAGGGATTCGAAGTTTCCCTGGTCATGTTGGTTTCTACAGGAGATTCATTCAAGATTTTTCAAAGATCGCTCTACCCCGTACTAAATTATTAGAGAAGGTTGAAGTTTTTGAGTTTTCTGCAGAATGCAATGAGGCTTTCGAAACATTAAAGAAGTGGTTAACTACTGCACCAATTATGGTCACCCCAGATAGGACTTTACCCATCGAGTTGATGTGCGATGCGAGTGACTTTGTCGTGGGAGCAGTTTTGGGGCAGCGAAGGGATAAACATCTCTAACCCATCTTCTATGCAAGTAAGACCTTAAATGATTCTCAAGAGAATTATACAACTACAGAGAAGGAGTTGCTAGTGGTGGCTTTCGCATTTGACAAATTTCGACCTTACTTGGTCCTCTCAAAGGTTGTTATTTATACCGATCACTCCGCTTTTCATTATTTGATGACAAAAGCTGATGCAAAACATTGGCTTATTAGTTGGCTGTTCTTGTTACAAGAATTTGACATAGAAATCAAAGACAAAAGGGGAGCAGAAAACCTCGCGGCATATCATCTTTCTAGTTTGGAAGGTCCCGAGGCCATGGGTGGATCAAGAAAGGAGATCAATGATGCCATAGATTTTTCCAATAGATGCGACAGATGACAGAGATCAGGGAACATTTCTTCCCGAGACTAGATGCCTCAAAACATCTCCATTACATGTGAGGTTTTCGACATATGGGGTATTGACTTTATGGGGCCTTTCCCCTCATCTTTTGGATGCAATCATATTCTTGTGACAGTTGATTATGCATCAAGATGGGCTGAAGCTCAAGCACTCCCAACGAATGACTCTAGCCAAGTTTGCAAGTTCTTGAAGAAGTTGTTATCTCGATTTGGTACTGCGAAGGCAATAATTAGTGACCATGGAACGCACTTCCAATGATAATTCGAGAAGCAGCTAGGAAAGTATGGTGTGCATCGTCGAGTCTCTATGTCTTACCACCCTCAGACTAGCGGCCAAGCGGAATTGACCAACTGTGAGTTGAAATGAATTCTTGAAAAGACTGTTTCTCAATCTAGAACAGATTGGTCCCTTCGTCTAGATGATACTCTTTGGGCATATCATATACCGCTTATAAGACACCAATTGGCACTTTGCCTTATCACCTGCTTTTCGAGAAAGCTTGTCACCTATCGGTTGAGATGGAACATAAGGCATATTAGGCAATAAAGCCCTCAATTTTGATGAAACACTTGTGGGAAATGAGCGGAGGCTACAACTGATGGAACTAGAAAATTGGAGGCTTCAAGCTTATGAGAATATGAGAATTTTCTGGGAAGCTCAAATCTAGGTGGTACGGACCTTTAGAAGTCACTAAAGTATTCCCCTACGGAGTTGTTCAAATAGCAAATGACAAAAGAGGAGAATTCAAGGTGAATGGCCATCGACTCAAACTCTATCTTAGTGGAGTGTCAGATCAAGCCAAGGAAATCCTCCTCCTATCAGATCCTTGACATCCAAAGAACTCCCGTCTAGCTTATGACATTAAATAAGCATGTCAGTATAATAAATAAATTAGAAATCGTATTTTACTAACAGATTTTGGTTTTGTAAATTTTATATGTGTGAAGACTTTATTTTCCTCTCCTGAACCTTCCAGTACTTTTTACATTTATCAATATTTCATACCTATAACTCATTTCGTCTTCTTCTCTATCTTATGTGCTTTATCGTGGTAAACCAACCAGGAAAACAAAGACTACACTTGTGAACATTCACCAACCCACAACCCGACCTATGGTATCATTCACGATATTTTCTTTGCGAACTCCCACATTGAGGACAATGTGTTGCTTAAGTGTGTGTGTGGGGGGGGGGGGATGCTTGTGCATGTTTGAATGTTTATCATGATTGGTGCAACTCGTTATTGCTAGTATCCTCCCTTGTTTGTGAATGTAAGACGATGAATCCTTATGAGAGTGTATGCTAGTGATCATGCCTTTGTTGTGTTGATGAATGGTGAAATATTAGTGTTTTTGGAACCTTGAATGCACACCCAAATTTTTTCAAATTTGAGGGTTCCAAAACATATTGTCCTTGTCCTTGCAATTACCTACTCGATGTGCTTTGATTAGACTAGATTGATTGATGTGTTGTGCATCTTAGGTGATAGTTGCATGGTTTGAGTATCAGTACGTGAGGGATTTTACTACTTCCCTCCTCTAGTGTGAGTGGACATTGTTTGCTATCTTAGGAAGGCATTGTGTGCGGGTTTCACTCCTTTTATGTGAACTAGGAAATTTTTCAATTTATGCTTAAAAATAGAAAAGAGGTTCTCACGTGAGTGGCAACCGGACAAAGAATTGAGATCAACCGTCAAAGGATTGTTCTCTTTGCTCGAAGTGCCCATCGAGGATGTGTTTGGGGTTTGGATAGCTTTATTGCGTTCCGGTCATCTCTTACTACTTACCATCCCCCAAACACCTCTCTTGCTCATGGAATCTTATGATAAGGACCAAAGGTACCTTTAGCGATTCATGAGACCACATAGCTCTCGTTTGTACCCAACATGTGTGGCAACCCAATATGGAGTGCAGGTTGGGACGTGGTGCTCGGACTAAGATGAATCTGACCATCAATTTCCCCACATGTGACCTTGAAATGGAAGGCTATGATTCATCTGCTCTTGGTCATGAAGGAGAGATGCAGTTATGCAATGAAAGAGATTGCAAGAGTTCAGTGCAATGTGCATGAACGGAGAAAAAGGAGACCTAAAAATTGAAAACTCTTACATCAAAAGAAAGAATAAAAGCACCCTTTATAGTTCTATTAGTCGTTTGTTATCGGATAATCCCCTAGAGCACATTTTGAATGATCGGCCTAAGGTAGTAGATATGGTCTTCACATGAGAGTTTGTGCTTGCATAGTAGGAATGTAGTAGCGTTCATTCATCCCCGTATACTCTTATCTATGCAATGAAGAACTAGCATGCATGCCTCATTGATTCGTCTATCATATTGCATTAGGTTTGAGTAGGTTTGCTTGGGGACAAGCAAATGCCTAAGTGTGGGGGAATTTGATAACACCAAAATCGGTGTTATCTACCGTCCATCTTAGGGTATGTTTTGTGCCAAATCATTTGCTTAAGCGTTTAAACATTGTCAAATACATCCCTTTTTCGTTCTTATTTGATTTTGATGTGATTATAGGGTGTATTAGTCAATATGTGTAAGGATAGAAGATTGCGACCTAGAAGCCAAAGATTGGGACTGTGATCTTGGAGCCACAAGGCGTGAACTTTGAGAGGAATGATCCATGGATGAGCAGAGAATTTCCCCAGTCAAATCGCGGGCAACGTACAAAATGCCCACGAGAAAGATCATGGTCGGGACTCAAGGATCGCGACCGCGAAGTCAGGCTGCGATCTCACCCGTCCTTAAGGCCTCGACGACAATGTTTTGAGATCATGGCCCAGTGACCAAAGATCACGGTCACAATCTCCTTGCCTCATGCCGCGAAATTCCCCGAACTATGCCTCGGTGAGCTTTGTGTGCATTTTAAGCTTAGTTGACCAAAGTCGGTATTGTGAAAAGCCTTCAAGGCATATGACTGTAGTGGAAGCCTAAGTGTGGGGGAATTCTTTTCTCCACTTGATGTAAAATTGACAATTATTTCCATGTATGGTGTGTGTGTGTGTGTGTGTGTGTGTGTGTGTGTGTGTGTGTGTGTGTGTGTGTGTGTGTGTGTGTGTGTGTGTGTGTGTGTGTGTGTGTGTGTGTGTGTATGTGAATGCGTTGCAAGATGGTCCATATGGAGCACGAGTTCATTAGTTACTTGCTGAACCACGAGTGGTATGGGGCCAAGTTTGACCAATGGAGATACAGTGAGACTGGGCCCCATTGGGTGCTCGATCTGGACATGTTCAACATGTTCAAATGTGGGGCAGCGATGTCAGGGGTACTCAGTCACCCCTAGTGGAGGCAGCTGCTGGAAGTGGACGAGCTCATTTACCGAGAGCTCTGCGTGGAGTTCTACTCCACTTTCTCCCACGTCATTCCGACGAATAAGAGGAGTAGAACCTCTGTGGAGTTCATGCTGGGAGGTCAGCCTAGGGTGGTGACATACGATGGCTTTGCTCAGGCCATGGGCTCGACCCCACCCACATAAAGATGACGGAAAGGCAGTACACTACCGACTACCACTACCGGGCGGCCTTCCATGCCATCTGTCGTCTCGAGCATCAGGAGGATGAGTTAAAGGGCTCCAACACCAATGCTGTGAAGCTCAGGACACCGTGGAGGGTCTTGCACACCCTCCTGATGAGGTCCATCATCCCCAGCCTACTCTAAGGGCACATGATCACAAACAGAGGGTTGATAGCCCTCCATTCCCTTAACCGGCCAGCAGATTCGCTACATCTGGGAGCCGTGGATGATACCACCTTTGCTCGATGCCAAGCCCGGGATCGAGTAGACATGATGCACTTGGGGGCATCATCACCTGGTTAGCCCGACACTTCGAGATTGATGTGGGTCGGTGTTCTATCATCGGCCGGACAGAGTAGTTTCCGGTGGAGACCTTATACAACATGAAGCTGGTGCTTCAAGGGGAGAGAGGAATTGAATTCCTCGAGGGCCTTCGACCCTCGGCAGCTCTGTAACCTCAGGTCGACCCTACACCAGTTCAACCTGATCCAGAGGTACCTCCCCCGGAGAAGCCACCCACCAGAGCTCTTGGTCGGCGCCGCAGGACCGCACCACCACCATTATCAGCTGCATCATCATCATCCAGGGCCGGGCACTCTACCTCTGGACCCCACTTCAAGGAGCGAGTGGATCGCCTCGATGCACATTATGTGGGAGTCACTACTTGGCTCGACCGAACCGGCAACCTCATAGAGAGGATGGCTCGACGCCAGGGCGTCCTCTCTGACGACGAGGAGTGATCTTGCCCACGACGAGGTAGCCCTTGAGGGATACATGTGGCTGAGCCAATTTCTTTCGCCCACTTCTCCACTTGCAAACTTTGAACTCTTTTTATTTTTATTTTCTCTTTAATTAGTGTGTGTGCAAATACTTTGTGAGTTCTTTATTTTGAATCGTATTGTGAAACTTTGTTATGTGTAATAACCTCGCCTCAAGCGAGAATGTGTGTGTGTTTGTGTTTTGTTTTGTTTTGTTTTTCCTTTGAAGCTCAAACATCCTACCCCGGGAAATTCTCCAACTTTCATTCACCAAGCCATTTGGTAATATCGTTCTACCCCCTATTTTACGCCATTGAGGGCAATGTCGAGCTTAAGTGTGTGTGGGGGGGTAATTTATTATTATGCTTGTGTGTGTGAATCTCGTGCTTAGTTCTCATGTGTGCTTAAATGAATTGATGTCTTGACTTGGTTACTTCTTTATTACAATTGCCATGCATTGAAGTTTTTGAAATTGGAATTGATGATTGGGCGGCTAGGTAACCATGTGAGATTTGTGTCGATCGTCTTTTTCATGTGAGATAGATACCTCTCGCCATGGTGTGTAACATTCACCGTTGTCACTAGTGAGTATGATGGAGGCATATGATTAGTCCACACCCAAAAGTCGATTGTCAACCCCTTTCAGTCATGTGAGCTTGAAAGAACGACCCCCACCCATCCTTTCTTCGTGTCAAAGTGTCAGTCAACCTTGTGTCTCGGAGTTCTTTCTTTTGAGATCCATTGAGGTTCTACATAGGTGGTTTTGCACGGTTCTTGCTAGAAATGAGAAGGTAGTGTTGGAGGAGAGTTCTTAAAAGGAGATCATTGTTCGTTAAATGAAAGAAGTGGAATGTGTTTAGCTCTCTAGTATCCCCCTTGGAAAAAAAATGAAATGAAAATGAGGTAATAAAACGGGGTAAATAAAAGTAGAGAGTGGATACAAAAGTCTAAGTGTATGCTCTAGAAAGGGTTTCTTGGCACCCAAGCCATTGAAACACCTAAATTGTTTGATGACCTCCTTCACTACTAGGTTTGAAATATAAACAGCCTGATAGGCCAAAGAAGTGTGCTTGAATGTAGTTCGTGATTGGTAGTGGTTTGGAAGAAGGGAAGTGTGGTTTTTGGCCAATGCCAGTGGCCTTTGTTGTAGGAAAGGTACTTAGTCGAGACCATAGAATCTTGGGTTTTAGGTTGAAGATGTAGGACCTCATGCCATGTTTTCCACCACCCAAAAGCCTTTTCCCCATGTCCAAGACAATTACCGGTCATTTGAACCCGTGTCTAAGACCTCCAGACAAATTAGTGATGACAACCGTCTCGTGAACTCTAGCATTTAGAGGTTGTCGCCGTGGTGAAGAGACGATAGGGCTGAGTGTTAATGATTGTGCACATCTTTTTCACCAAAAAGGTCCTGACCCCACTGATCGAGAGTGAGAGCTTCATTCTTGTTTTGCATGTTCATATCTTACCCCAATGAGGACCTATGTTGCCCCGTTGTTTGTTCCTTGGACTTGAGTTCTATGAATGCTTAGTTGTGGTTGGTGAGTAGTCCGGCCGAGACTTACATTGATTTGTGAACAGGATGAGAATTTTTCATTTGCACATTCTTGATGCAATCAAATGTTGTTTGTGGTAGATGTCGGTATTGTTTGAGGCGGTTCGTGTCTTGATGCCCAATAGTCATTGAGTTTCACAGTTTGTGCCTTTGGATTTGTCCCCAATTTATTTGGTTAGGTTGAGATATCACCTAGGTTGAAAATGGTTTGCTTGGGGACAAGCAAACGTCTAAGTGTGGGGGAGTAATTTGGGCTCATTTGTACACTTTTTACCCCCGATTTGCATAGTCGTTTGAAGCATTTTTACTCCGCGAGGTTTGGTTTTACGCCGAGTCTTGCCTCGTTTTGGTTTTTTTTCAGACTTTGGCAGCTAGAACGAACCCCGGAGTGGAAAGTTGGGAGAAAGGGCGAAAAATCAAGTCAAAGGTGAAAGCAGCAGTAGATCACGGTCTGGGCTGTGTGTTCACGATATTAGGCGCTACCCATGAACATCCAGACATGCAGAGCACAAATTGATTTCACTGGACACAAGTCAGTTCACGGTCGTAAGACCGTGAACTCAGGCCGTTGCCCGTGAACTGGACTTAGTAATGCGGCGCGTTTCGACTTGAGATCACGGTCCAGGCTTTCATTTCACGGCCGTGAAATGGGACCATCAACTGAGCCCGATCTGGGTATATAAAGGAGGTTGAGCTAAAGGAGAAAATGGAGAGTCCTAGTGAGAGAAACTTTTTCTTCTTCGGATTACTAGAGTGAGAAAGTGACGAACAAAAGAAGAGGAGAAGCTAGGGTTTCATCTTCAAGCAAGGATTTGGGAATTCTTCCCCCGAAGGAGGATCTCTTCAACACAAGGAGTAAGGCTAGCATCTTTGATAGTTTTCCTTCTTCTCTCTTATGTTTTCCCTTCTCCTAGCATGGAGTAGTCCCTTCTTTCACTTGGGTGTTTGTAAACCCTAGCCACAATTATGTGAATATTTGTATGGATTGAATGATTTGTGTGTGGTGGTGTTTAATGTGAATGTGGAGGTATTATTCAAGAATGATTGTGTTGTGTGAAATCCTATCAATCTAATTGCCATTCTAACCTAGGTAGAGAGAAAAACCCCCTTCCTTTCTTTGAAAGAGGCTTGAATGTTGGGTTTTCTTAGGCGATTCGTTGTCTCCTAGTTAGTTTAATGCAGGGCAAACCTTTTATTTTGCAGTAGCACCTAGGTATGGTTGTGGGTGGTTGTCCAAACTCCGATTGACAACCCTTAGTCAATAGGTCGAGAGAGTCATGTTGGTGGCTTGGATCAAATTACCTTCCCTCGACCTAGAGACCAAAAGAGTGGCCCTTGGCTACTTCTTGAACATCCCTAGGGTTTACAACCCCCTTACCACACACGACCATTCGATCGAACAAGTCGTAATTGTTAGCTAGGTGGAGCAACACCCGGGGTGAAGCCTTCTTAATTAGTGTCAAATCCATTTACTTTCGTAAACGTTTTAGCTATTGATTGTTGTTTTCACCAAAAATCAACCGCTAGATAATGTTACAAACAATCAAAGTAGGGGTACATGAACCGGTCCAATTCACTGCTTTATCTATTCGATTGTAAATGAGGAGTGCGCCAGAGGAACCGAGAGTTTCCCAATGGTCCTCTTACAATGGTAATCGAGGGCAGATAATGAGACACTCTAGGTTTATATGGTGGTACTTCACATTTACAGTCTTATTCTACTACACAACTTCCATTCTTGAGCAAGTCTGTCTTAAATGCCTATTATTTGATTTTTGTGAACGTCTCATGGGCTTATTTTCTCAATAAGTAAAAATAGCACCATGTTCTTTACTCCCTTGTCTATGAAGGTTTGACTATTTTGCTCAGACTGCATTTCTTGTATTGCTTGGACTTGCTATATGCATAAAACACAATAGTAAGCTGGTTAAATATTCTTAAAGTTGTGGCAAAGATAAAGAAACGCTCTTAAGAATTGTGCCTAACTTGTGGTGGTTTCTTAGATGATTATGTTGGTTATTTTTAGTTCCTCAGTATATAAGTTTCTTCAGATGCTGCCATGTCTCACTGATGAAGTTGGATGATGGGGTAGAGAAGCGCTGGATTTTGGTTAGTTCTTCTCATCTCGAATTTGCTGCAATGGCAATAATTGGGTTATGGATTCTTGTTCTTTCTTCTAATCTTGAATGCATTTGGAATGGATGCAGCTGGTCAAGAACTCTGGGGATTGGATAAGTTCTGCCGTCATTTGTCTACTGGATTCCTTATTGGGTATGACTACATCTGTAGCCTACGGTGGATGATGTTCTTTCTTGGATGATTGATATAAGGATCTACCCCTTTTTCTTAATTTTCCTATGGTGACCTATCAATATAGGCATTGACCATGGTCGGTTTATCTGTACGTTGTTAATATGTTTCTTTGTGGTTGCTTAGAATCAGTAATTCCAAATATTTGATATCTTTCTCTTTGAATGAAATCTCAATTCCAGCGATGGTGGAGAATGAAATAATGTAATGTCATTGATAATTAGGGTAAGAGTTTAATGGTCTTGTCTTTTGGTAAAAATCATATCATATGGCCAACTCTAGTAGTAGTTGATTATGAAGAAGCAGAAAAGGACCTATGCTTTATGAATTCCTCATTACTAATTAGGCTCTTAGTTGAACCTATATAATGTAATGTAGTCGTGATACTGATGATTTAGCATCTCTTTGTCATTGCTTAAGCTATGGAATTGCCAAAGAGGCGTATTCCCTTTTCCAAGAGCATTTGGATGGATAATTTTTAAAGCAAAAGTATGAATTTGCCAATGATGAGGCATTTTGCCTTAGCTGAAATCCAAAGCTGCAGATCTTGAATATTGACTGGTCTGCTGGTATTGGCACAACAAAATGAATTGGCCATACAGAGTAAATAATGCAGACCATATTACACAAGACCGATTACTGAGAGTAATCGCAATGAAACATACTAGTAGCATAAATAAACAAGGCCATCGTATAAAAGAAAACAATCCACAACAAATGTTGTCTCATGCTGGAAGTGAAATATTATCCAAAAACCCAAACCGACGAGAGAAGCAAGAATTCATAGGAATAAAATTCGCCCAAAATTACTGAAAAAAAGTCTTCGGCATTTTGTGGTTATTTTTCGGTCAAAATGTTGCTTGTAGACGTCCATAACTTCCGGAATAATTTTGCTGCGTATGGTATTAGATGGATCTATAATCAAGTTCACTACCAGCCACATCCCTGCATTCAATAAAGATAATTAAATAGAAATTCGAATGTTTCAATGTAAAAGCTAAAACAAAATGATGATTATAGTAGATATTGGAGAAAACTAGTTCATACCCCATATAAGAATTATCATCAGCTTCATCATGCAACATCCATTGACACACCAAGAAACCGCAATCATAGCTGCGGGATAAGAACCAAATTTTATTCACAAACCAAATATGCCTAAAAATCCAAAAATTTACAAAAAAAAAATAAAATAGAACCAATTACTAACCTATTCAATTGTCTAGGAACATTTGGCGTGATTACGATTGAGAACTCATGCACCTTGGGCACCTCATACGCTAGTGGCTTACTCGTAAATGCGTCAATCATCTTGTAAAGAAAGACCAACTATATCAATGACTCAATATATGAGAATTTTACCGCTGTTGTGGAGTTTGGAGGTTTTTTGTGCTACCGCTGGGTAGCCCTGCCTGCGTCTGTGCTTGGGTCGGATAGTTAGATCTAATTTCCGAGCGTGTTTAGACAGATTCCCTTGTGTTTTGTGGTTCTATTTGGTTGAGGGGTTAGCCTCAATCGTGGTTTGCACAGTTTTGGTAGTACTTGGCTGGAATCTGAATAGTCATGGAGGAGGAAATAGAGGAGCAGCTACAAAACCTCTGCCTCACAGAGGAGGAAACGTATGGGGTTACGGTGGAGAAGGCGGATCTTAATAGTGCTGAAAATGAGGCCCTGGAAGAACTGGGTGTGATCGGGAAGCTGTTGTCTCACAAAGACCCAAACATTACGGTGTTGACGAAGGTCATGGCTCAGGCATGGAAGATGAAGAAGGGTTTTGAACTTCAGAGAGTTGCAGAGAAGATCTATGATGTGCAATTTGACTGCCTCGATGCTAGAAAGCAGGTCCTATATGGTGGCCCATGGCACTTTGATCATCAGTCGTTCCTGCTCCGAACAATTGACAGAGATAAGGATCCAGTGGAAATGGAATTTTAGGATCTAGAAATATGGGTCAGGGTTAAGAAGATTGTACGCAGTATGAGAACGGCGACAATGGCGGAGAAAATAGGAAATCTAATGGGGATGTTCCTCATATTTGATGCATACAGATTAGGAGTGTGGAGTACATCAATGCGTCAGAGAGTGAAGATCGATATCTCAAAACCGATACGGTGGGGGGTTCTCATAGAGAATGGGGAGGAGAAAACTTGGCATAGAACAATGTATGAAAATCTCCTTTTATTCTGTTACAACTGCGGTCTTATAGGCCATCAACGAATTTGCCCAAATCCAAAAGCAGAGGATGAAGAAGGTTTGGATGAACAATACAGTAAATGGCTACACGCCTCACCGCTGAAGAAAATTAGTCGGACAGAGAAAAAGGAAGGGGAGCGTATGGCCGGACTCTGGACGGAGCTACAACATATGCGAATCTCCGGTCAACAACAAATAAGGAAAGAAACAGAGATCACGAAGGAAGGGGCTCCGGAAACGGGGAACGGAAAACCCAAGGCGAGAATCAAGTTAGCGATTGATTGGGAATTGATAAGGAAGGAATGAGAAGAGGGAAAAGGCAAGAGGTAATGGTGCTGGAAGAGGGAGAAAGCAAAGAGGAACAAAATTTGAAAGGGAAAGAGTGAGACATGGAAGGTAAGCGAAGCGGCAATGGAGAAAATAGTGGGCATGAGGATCATGGGAAGGCTCGAGAAAAGGAGGACCAAAACGGAAGGAATTCAAAGATGGCGGGTGCTTGTGCGGGAGAGTCCTCCCAATGTCAAAGTATCACTAAAGATGGGAAAGGTAATGACACAGAGGTAAATATTAGGATGGAGAAAGCCAGTTGGGCCCAGTCCAGGGTGACAAGCAAGGGCAGCCCAAAGCGGCTGAACAAGAGGAAGGCTTTAGACAACAGATCTGGTTGAGATGAGAGAAGGTATATTTCCCATCCCCTTTGTAGCGATGGATACAAGTGAAGGTGGACTGGGTCAAGAGAGACAAGAAGAAGGGGCGGAAGTGAATAAAGGAGGGAAGTGGAAAAGAAAGGTTCGACCAGGGGAACGCCCTCTTGGACAAGAAATGAAGCAGGTCAGTGGTCTGAAGAGACGGGAGATGGAGACAATAAGTTAGGGAATGAGTTACATAGAGGCCGCCTATCGCAATGAAATTATTAAGCCTTAATTGCCGGGGACTGGGGAATCCCGAGGCAAAGGCAGTTGTCTCCGAACTTGTAAGACAAGTTCATCCCCAAATTCAGTTCTTAATGGAAATAAAATTGGCAGGCAAAAGGTGGGAAGCACAACAAAGAAGGCTCCAATTTCATAATGGGATAGGAGTACCAGCTTGGAACTCGGCAGGAGGTTTGGCCCTCTTTTGGGATGATAGTATCGACTTTACTTTGAAGACCCTCTCAAATAATCATATTGATGGGGTAATAAAGTATGGGAATGAGGAATTTGAGTGGAGGTTTACGGGGTTCTATGGTTGGCGAGAGGGTGAAAACAAGTTACAATCTTGGAATCTACTTCGGACCCTTCACAGCAGGATGTCATTACCTTGGCTTGTGATGGGGGACTTTAACCAGGTCCTGTGTGGTACAGAGAAGAGAGGAGCAAGGATAGAGGATGAATAGGACATGCAAGCATTTGCCAATGCCCTAGTAGATACAAATTTGGAAGACTTGGGTTTCTTGGGATACCCTTTCACATGGGATAACGCAAGAGTAGGAGCCGCGTTTACAGAGGAAAGATTGGGCAAGGCTGTTAGTGATAATGATTGGGACCAGAACTACCAAAACACTCTTGTGAGGCACTTGGGCCACCCAAACTCGGATCACAGGGCCTTATTGTTGGACACAGAAGGAGAAGAGATGGAGGAAATTTTGTGGGGAAGGAGATTTCGGTATGAAACAAGTTGGATAAAGGAAGGAGAGAGTAAGGAGATAGTGCGAGAGACTTGGGAGCGAGATTGAGGAGCGAAGGCTAGGGCTGCAAACGAGCCGAGTCGAGTCGAGTTTTTGCTTAGCTTGAGCTCGGCTCGTTTATTAATTTTTCAGCTCGAGCTCGGCTCGAACTCGAATTTTGATAATCCAGCTCGAGCTCGAGCTCGGCTTGAATAAAAATAATCTAGCTCGAGCTCGACTCGGTAGAGCTCGATAAATGCTCATTAACATAGCTTGTCAAGCTGAGTACAAGCTCGGCTCAAGATGGGCTCGATTTAAAATAATTTTTGCTGGAAAAATGTATAAACATAAGAATTTAAATGATAGAAAGAACACTAGAAACTACAAATAACATCTAAATTTCATACACATCTGTATTAGAAGACAATGTTCATGTTTAAAAGAGTAATTCATCCTTCCACAAACCCTAAACAAGGCAGCTCGCGAGCTTAGCTCGACAAGCCACCGAATCAAGCTAGCTCGCGAGCTTATCAAGCTGAGCATGGTCTAGCTCAAGCTTGGCTCGTTAACTAACGAGTTGGCTCGCGAGCCGGCTTGTTAAATAACGAGTCGAGTGTCGAACGAGTTTTTTCCGATTCGAACGCCGAGTTGCTCGCGAGCGGCTTGGCTCATTTGCAGCCCTAGCGAAGGCTACTGATCGACTGAGGGCTTGCAAGAAAGAGCTACAGAAGTGGAGTAGGGAGAAGTTTCATCAATGGCGAGAGAGATTGAAGTTAATTGATTAGGAGCTGAAGCGCCTTAAACAGGAATCGAGGGAGGAAAACTGGGTGGCGATTCGCCGCAGTCTAGAAGCGAAAAGAGTCGAAATCCTTGTCCAATAAGAGAAACGGTGGCACCAAAGATCAAGAATAAGTTGGCTTCGAGCAGGAGACAAAAATACCAAGTTCTTTAATGGACGACCATCAGAACGCAGAAAAAGGAATACCATAAGGAGGCTTATCAATGAAGAGGGGAAAATTTTCCTGGGGCAGCAAGAGGTAAGTAAATGCCTTACTGACTACTTTAGAAAGCTGTTTGAAAGTCAGGGTGATAGAGGTGCAAGGGGAGTTACGGACACCGTACCTAGAAGAGTAACATCTTACATGAATGAGTGGTTGTCAAAACCGTTCACTGCCTACGAAATTGAGGAAGCGTTGAGACAAATGGGATCGGCAAAAGCACCTGGCGAAGATGGTTTTCCAGCTCTATTCTATAAAGAGCATTGGGGTACAGTGGGGAAGCAGGTAAGAGAGGAGATCCTTCATTGTTTGGAGACGGGAAAGATTCCAGCAAACCTAAATAGAATGATGTTGTGTCTGATTCCCAAAGTTAAGAGCCCAAAAGCCCCAAAAGAGTTCAGGCCAGTAAGCCTTTGTAACGTCATGTACAAGATCCTGTCAAAAACAGTGGCAAACAGGCTAAAGGTGATCTTAAATCAGATTATTTCAGAAACCCAGAGTGCTTTTGTTCCTGGGCGCTCGATTCATGATAACATTCTAGCCACTTACGAATGCTTTCATGCCATGAAAAAGAAAGAAAGAGAAGCAGATAAAGAAAGGGCATTTGGCGGCAAAACTAGACAAGGCCCAAGCGTACGATCGAGTGGAATGGCAGTATGTGAAGAGAGTAATGGAGAAGTTGGGGTTCGAACAGAGATGGATCAATCTGATTATGGCGTGCATCTCAAGTGTCAGTTACTCAATCGTGGTTAATGGGCACCAAACGGAATCGATAAATCCAACCAGAGGCTTAAGACAGGGGGCCCTTTGTCTCCATACTTATGCTGATCTGTGCAGAAGGGCTGTCATCTATGATCAAGGATGCTGAAAGTAAGGGCGAGTGGCATGGAGTGAAGGTGATTCGGAAGGGACCGGCGGTCTCCCACCTATTGTTTGCCAATGATTGCCTATTTTTTGCCAGATCAAATCATCAGGAGAGCGAAAAAATTAAGCAAATCTTATACGACTATGAACAAGAGTCGGGATAGATGATAAACCTTGGAAAATCAGAACTAAGCTTTGGCAACAATGTGGAGGAGCAGCGAAGAGAAGAAGTGAAAAATATCTTGGGCATCCGGGAAGTCTTGAAAAATGAGAAGTATTTGAGCCTTCCAACGGTAGTGGGACGATCGAAGAAACTGGTGTTTGCTTACATAAAGGAGAGGATCCGGGATAGGATTATGGGATGGAAAGTAAGACTAATTTCAACGGCTGGAAAGGATGTCCTGATAAAAGCAGTGGCATTGGCTCAAGGTAACTTTGCCATGTCCATTTTCAAACTTTCAGCGGGTCTGATCCGAGAGATTAATAGTGTTATATCAAACTATTGGTGGGGAGAGAATGGGGAAAAGAACAGGATACATTGGAAGAATTGGAGATACGTGTGTAAGGATAGAGAAGTTGGGGGAATGGGTTTACGTGAACTTGGAGCTTTTAATAAAGCTTTGTTAGCTAAACAGGTGTGGCAGTTACAGTAGAATCCAAAATCTCTTATTGGTCGTATATTAAAGGCAAAGTACTACCCCAATTGGAGTATCCCGAAAGCAGCAATTGGGTATAGGCCGAGTTATACGTGGAGGAGCCTCTTAGCAGCTCGAGACTTGATAGTTAGGGGGAGTCGCTGGAGGGTTGGCAATGGTACAAGTATACCAATATGGGAGGACAGATGGGTGCCCAATCTACCAGGGAGAAAACCAAAGGAAGGGACTCAGGGCAGGCTGGGTTTTGAGTACGTTAGTGAGCTGGTGGATAATGCGACGGGAAGGTGGAGGGAGGATCTTTTGGATATGTTATTCTCAGTAGAAGAGAACAGGGTTGTGAGGGCGATTCCACTTCCCAGGAACCCAACAAAGGATATGCAATGTTGGGACTACAACTCAGATGGAAGATATAATGTGCGCTCAGGGTATAAGATAGCAATTGAAGATCAGGAGGAGGAGGAAAGAAAGGATGTTTCAACCGACCAGAATAATGCTAATATTGACTGGCAGGCCTTATGGAAAATCAATGCTCCCCCGAATGTGAAGTATTTCATATGGAAAATTATGCACAATATTCTGCCAACTAATGTTAATCTGATGAAGAAAATGGAGGACAAAGTGGAGCCCGACTGCCCCTACTGTGGTCAAGATGAAACCCAGAACCACAAATTCCTAGAGTGTGGGTCCCGGAGGATTTGGAGAAGATCGGCATGGCCAGATCAGTTCAATTACTCAGGGGCAGAGGACCTAAATGTGTGGTTGGATAGAGTGATTAGAACAGCATATCAAAATACGGTAGGGGAAGTAAGCTCGCTACTTTGGTTCCTGTGGACTGAAAGAAATAATCATCAGTTCAATGGGAAAAAGCTTAAGGAGGAAGAGATAGCGACTAGAGCGCAAGACTGGATCCTGGAGTACAGACACGAGCAACAGATGTTGGAACCAAGAAGGGATCAAGTGAGGCGGCTGAAAGAGTGGAAACCACCAGCAGTGGGGCTGCTCAAAGTCAACATAGATCCTGGATGTCTGGGCGGGGAAGGAACGGGACTTGGGATGGTGGTTCGTGACTGGACGGGAGATTTTTGTATTGATGTAGCAACCAGAGAAGCTGAACAGTGGTGTCCAACAGTAGCAGAAGGGTGAGCAGTGCTTTCGCAATAAAGGAATTGAAAAAACTTCAATATGGCCCTTTCGTAATTGAGTCTCATTGCTTGGTTTTGATGAACAAGTTAAAGCAGGGAGTGACAGATATGACTGAACTTGGTACAATATGCAAGTCGATTAGGGAGATGGAAGGAGTAGAGGACTTTCGAGATTGGAAGCATGTTAACCGTGAAGAGAAATCGGTGGCACACAAGTTGGCCCATATGCAGATTAGTCATAATCATTGTAATAGTTGGGTAGGAGTTTCCCCTTCGTTCATTTCGAATGATATGTACTTGGATATTTGCCATTTGGCTTAATTAATATATGAGAATTTTACGTTACAAATTATAAAGGAAAAAAGTTAGTAATACAAAGGTTAATGTTTCCTTCAGGCGAGGGGTGGAGCTAGGTGAGCTCCCCCCCCCCCCATTTTGAAACCTGTGTATAATTTTGTCTGAAATTTAGGGAATTACGTATAAAATATAATTAATTATAAATAGAGTTATGTGCAAAAATTAAACACCAACACGTGTTTAGTTTAGCGGGACATAGTTAATGTTTGTTTCCCAATCACCAAAATTCAATCAATGGTGCAAGCAAATGTTTTGTACATTTGTTTTTCCTCAATTTTTGCAATTTCATATTGGAAGCAATTGTTTCGTACATTTTTTTTTCTCAGTTTTTACATTTTCATTAAAAAAATTACTCTCATTGATCACAGCTCTCGAGTCACTAAGGAGTACATTATGTTATTGTTTTCAAAAAAAAAATACATTTAACAAAGAGTTGACTAAATTTTTATATTTCCTTATAAGTGCACTCATTTTAAAGGTACCAATTTAGTTATAAATTTTGAATTCGTATATATTTTCTAGGTTATATTGATTGTCTTCAAACATTCATGTATACATACATTTATTTTCGGTTATAAAGATATTTTAAGACATGTTGTATATTAAAATGCATGATTTATTTTTGTTCACATAATTTAATCACTTGTTTGGAACATAATATCATAGAATTTTTTTGTCATATAATGTAATAACTTGTTCACATAATTAACCTTTTTCCGGTAGTAAACAAAAAATTGCGGCCCCCCGAACCTCCATTCCTGGCTCCGCCTTTACTTCAGCCCAGTATTATTATGCATTGAGTCGACAACATGCACTTCTTTTCGTTCCATCAAAACCACAATAAGAAACTATAGTTGGTTTGCACCATTCATTGGTAAATAAATCTGACAAAATGGGGAAGCCACCAACATTTAAGTTTTAGAGGTATTTAATTTATCACACCAGCAAGAAATAGTCATAGTAAAAATGACTATTAGTTAAAATGAATAACTTATTGCATTCATAGGTTCCTGCCATGTATACGTTTTTCGTAAATTTTCACAACTTTTTGGGGAGACCAACCCATTTGCACGACCAACTCCTAGTAATTTGTTCACAATTGTACCACGTATTCAATATTTGTCATGGTTTAGAAAGACTAAGTTATAAAATGTTCAAGAATTGCGGTTTACCTCAAAATTAGATGGCATGTACAAAGGTCTCCCTTTATTCGCCCAAACCCTTGCAACAAGAACTAGTTTACATGCTACTACGGTCAAAATCTTTAAACAAACACACTAAATATAGATATACTGAGGTAAGGAATTTTAAAACAAATTGTTTTTAATAAATACTAACATAATCGTCAAGCCACATGCGCAACAACAAGTTCTTCAGTTCTTTACGACTTAACAAGCACTTTGTCATCATCTAATCCATCGCCAAAGATGAAGCACGCAATGACACAGTCATTATCACCTAGCTTCATGATTTCTGTGACCGGAAAAATCACCTACAATTTCACATTGACAAAATATCAAAATAATGTATAACATTATTTCGAAAAATTGAATACCTTGCCCGAGAATTTGATTTCGTCCATGAGAATGGATTTTTTACACTTATGTTGACAGGAGGAGAACTACCCCCTAGTTGGAAACCAACATCCCTAAACATCTTGTCAAGAACTCCAAATTGAGTTTCAGTTTTTTAGACGAGTGCCATCAAAGAAGAACTCTTATCGTACAAGTCATCAAAAGTCAGCTTCATTGCGTCAAAGATACTTCGTAGGGAAATCACGGATTCCTTGGTAACATCGTCTGTCATACTGAATCACGGACCCATTACCAAATTGCAAGAACAGTAAATAAAATAATAATCAAATAATAGTTTGTTTGAAACTAACAGCTCGGAAATTAGGGGAACACATCAAATACTTGGTGAAAATAATAAACCAGTCACTTTCTTTACAACCACGCATCTGTTGTGCTATATGAGACTAAAGGCATAAAGTGGATTGATAAATTATATTGCAGAAAATAAAGACACATCCCTCAATAATTGCCCGTACTCTATCCTCGATTACACTTTGCAAAGGAAAAGACAGAGTAGAATAATTTACCCTAACAAGACCATAAAACTCGAAATAGAAAAATAAGGTTGGTAACACCTCTTTAAATAGCCTGCACCAAATCACTACAATAAAAAATAATTCTCACATCTTCCTTATCTATTCTGTTGGGTGTGGTATTAATCCGTCTACAACAAATGACTATTATTGGGCTAATCCCACCGCAAGGCATCCTGGGTCCAAGCCCACTCAAGGAGACCCAAATTCTATATCAGGAGGCCAAAACCTCCAAACCAAAGGATCCTCTCTTCCTTCCCTTCCCACACTCTCCACCTACGGTTCTCTCTCTAAACTTTCTCTCCGTACATTCACCTGCCACCATTCTCTATATCATACTAATTTGGTCGTCGGAGCGTAGATCTCTGGAGCCGCCCTCTCCTCCTCACATGTTTTTCCACTCCCGAAGAGATCAAGTGAGAGAATCCAGATCTGAGCTCCATAATTACTATGTTTGCCTTGGTACTTTCCAGGGTCGAACAATTTGGCGCCCACCGTGGGGCTGTGATTTTGGTATTCTCTCAGCTTGTTTCGAGAGGAGGGGATATCTAGGGACTATCTCAAGTTCAAAACCACGTACAAAACCGATTCCCCATTTCCAAGAAAAGATCAGCGATAACAAAAGGAAAAGAAGATTGTGGTTAATTAAAAGAAAAAGCGTAGTCGGTGGAAAAGACTGATGGAAGAAGTGCCCCCAAATTCCTACGAGCAGAAAATAAAGATTGGGGTTAATTAAAAGAAAATCCCTAAAGGAATATGAAGCAAGCCCGCATTCATGCTTAACACTCCCAACCGCACAGCTCTAGCTCTTCAGAAGCCTACAATCAGGCCCATTTTCAATCACAACACGCCCCACCTTCTGCTACCCAACCGCCTCCAATTTCTCAACCACAAGACGCTCTACATTGCACAAGCCCGACAACAGGCCCCTTCCATTTCGGACATGACCCACGTCAGTCAACCCACGCAATGTCTTTCAACACGGCCATGCTTTCAAAGCCCTCGGATCTGGCTTAACAAGTCGTCTTCAAGGCCCACACCTCTAGAACAAGCCCAATTGGAAGACAGACAACATTGTCAGCAAAAATAATTAAGGAGTGCGTTCAACGAGATTCAAACCATGTCCCACTTTGCGAAAGATGAAGTGCATACCACTACACTACCAAACTTCTGTGTTGCAACTACGACCGTCTAGTATTTGTTTCGAACAGAGAACGCTTCATGAGATTGATCTATCTCCAACGCGACCTGTTATACGCTACCGCTCCTGAAAGATCGAAACCCGTCATTGGTAGACATTGAGCCCAAAACGCACCACGACTCGGACACATCCGACCCGCTTCACAACCAGTTTCTAGCCGGCATTGTGTTGGACCCGCTCTTCCATCCAGCTTCCAACTGAATGCCCGCATCCGTACCGCCATCAACTTATCTCTGTAGCAAAGCTGCCTAGACCATGTCGGCCCACCCCTATCAACATGCCAGAAGCCCCAGATTGCCTTTCACCCATCAGGCCACAACCACTTTCTGCCCGCCTTCCGCCTTCAGATGTCTTCTTCGCATCTGCTTCCTCGAACCGCATTGGCCCGCTTCATATCAAAGACGTCTGGTCCAACAAAGTTTACCAACTCTTGCCTCAGCTTCAGAACCGCCAAGACTCGACCCTTCTTCAGTGTCAGCCTGCAACATCAACTGCTTGGCCCAGCATCAGCCAATAGGCTACAAGACGCGTTCGTGATTCCAATTGAAGCCGCCCAACATTTAACAAGTTACTTGCTGCCTCTCCTACCAAGCTAAGTATTTGTTTCAAGAATATATCTCAAAGTCATACCATGAAGAAGATCATTATTACTACTAGGATATTCTCCGGAACATACCATGCAATATTTGCGCCCTAAAAATATTGGACACTAGTCATTCACATCTCTCAAAGATACCGGAAGACCCATGTCTCCCGCCTCCGGGCAAGAATCGAAGATCACGGCCTATGAATGTTTCCCGCCTCCGAGCGATGTCCCCCCCCCCCCCCCCCCCCCCGAGTAATGCTTCCCGCCCCCGAGTGATGAGTAAGATATCACCAGTCTAAACCGCCCCAGAGTGATAGAGTAAAAGTTGGTTCGCAAATCCAACCACCTTCGGGTGAACTTCAAAATTGCTTGAGCACGCTAAACAACCGTGAGCGATAGGCTAGAAATCGCTCACTATCTAACAACCTCCCCCGAGCGATAAGATAAAATATCCCTAAGTCTAAATCGCCCCCAGAGCGATAGACTAAAAATTGGTTCGCAAATCCGAACACCTTCGGGTGAAATTCAAAATTGCTTGAGCATGCTAAACCACCCTGAGCGATAAGCTAGAAATCGCTCACTATCTAACAACCTCTCCCGAGCGATAAGATAAAATATTTCCAATATACTAAAACGCTTCCCAGGAAGCTGAAGGACTAAAGCGCTTCTCGGAAAGTCAAAAGACTACGGTGCTTCCCAGAAAGCCGAAAGACTAATGTGTTTCTCAAAAGCGGAAGACTAAAGCGCTTCCTAGGAAGCCGAAAGACTAAGGCGCTTCCCAAAAAGTCGAAAGACTATTGCGCTTATCAAAAGCGGAAGATTAGAGCACTTCTCAAAAAGCCCAAAAACTAAGGCACTTTCCTGGAAACCGAAAGAAAGTGCGCTTCTCAAAACTGAAAGGCTATGGCGCTTACCAGAAAGCTGAAAGACTAATGTGTTTCTCAAAAGCGAAAGACTAAAGCGTATCCCAGGAAGCCGAAAGACTAAGGCGCTTTCTAGACAGCCAAAAGACTAAGGCCCTTTCCAGGAAGGCGCTTGCCAGAAAGCCAAAAGACTAATGCGCTTATCAGAAGCGGAAGACTAAAGCGCTTCTAAGAAAGCAAAAAAACTAAGGCACTTTCCAGGAAGCCGAAAGATAGTGTGCTTCTTAGAAACAAAAGACTAAAGCGCTTCCCAGGAAGCCGAAAGACTAATGAGCTTCCCAAGAAGCCGAACACTAAAGCGCTTCTCAAAAGCAGAAGACTAAAGCACTTTCCAGGCAGCCGAAATACTAATGCGCTTCTCAGAAGCGGAAACTAAAGCGCTTCCCAGAAAACTGAAAGACTAAACTTTCTAGAAAGCATGAAGGCTAAAAGCGCTTCTCAGAAAGAAAGAATGCTCTCCAAAGGTCGGAAAGACGGAACACCCCCAATAGACTACAAGACAGAACGCCTCCTAGTAGGGGCAACTTCGACAAGAAGGGAGAACTTGATGCCGCCTCACACAGGCAGGACATTGGCAAGATACATAAGCTCTCGGCACACATGGACGTGACATTGGAGAGACACAAGAGCGTCTTGAGTTAAAACTCTCAAGTCGTGGGGCCACCCTACCTAGCCCGCAGTTATAGTCTACTAGCGCTAATAGCAATGGACTGGCGAAGGAAATCTTAACGACTTGAGAGCTCTCATTCAAGACATCGAAAGATAAGCAATTTAGTGAAATGCATTGTTCGGACTCGCAAGTAAGGCAAATTAATATATGATTGACACATTATATTACTCTTTCCATTCTTGCAGAATACAAGAAGTAAAAGGGCGCTTGTTAGGTGTGGTATTAATCCGCCTATGACAAACGACTATTATTGGGTCCAAGCCCACTCAAGGAGGCTCAAATCCTATATAAGGAGGCCAAAGCCTCCAAACCAAGGGATCCTCTCTTCCTTCCCTTCCCACACTTTCCACCTACGGTTCTCTCTCTCTCTCTCTCTACATTCACCTACCACTATTCTCTATATCATACTAATTTGGGTGTCGAAGCGTAGATCATGAGGTCCGCCCCTCCTCCTCACAAGTTCTTCCACTCCCAAAGAGATCAAGC
Organism: Linum tenue; assembly: GCA_946122785.1. Lineage (NCBI taxonomy): Eukaryota > Viridiplantae > Streptophyta > Magnoliopsida > Malpighiales > Linaceae > Linum > Linum tenue. The sequence goes on from CAMGYJ010000007.1 coordinate 31,298,020, forward strand.
GAGGGAGTTCAGATCGGAGCCCCATAATTACTATGTTATCCTTGGTTCTTTCCATGGTCAAACACATTCCTCTATTATAAAACGAAGAAAAAAACTAAATATCCTCCGCACCATTCACGGCTTTAACTATAATCCCTTCCTTAAAAGAGAAACGGTGGAAGATAATGATACCGTGCTGAGGTGGAGAGTCATTGCTAGAGTGGTAAATTGTTCTGCCAATCTAGGTAAAAAACATAAACAACAAAAGCAATTATGGTCACAAATAATAGGAAGAATGCACATGATCACCAAAACAAACAGATGAACCGACCTTCTTCTTTTTAAAGCCTCTCCGGAGTTACTGGAATCGGACGATGGTCAAGTTCTTCAAGTAACGATCCAAGCTCACCAATGCCCTCAAATTTCCAAACTCCCTTGGGATCCTGTCGGATAAGTTATTACCGAAACCCTCCCTGCAACAAATAATTATTTCACTACATTAAGCTACAATGGACAACATACCTAGACCTCTTAAACTATCGTGGGGATGCTACTGAAACCCTGAACGGAAGAAGGAACAGAGTTTCATTTTCAATTTAACGAACATGTGGAGGTCAAACCTCTTAACCATGAATGTTGACCATTAAGACCCGTCAAATTCGAACAAATTCTCACTCCCAATCTCTGACCTCGAACTATCCAGTTCGTCCTCATCCACTATCACATTCGCACATGCGTGCACGAACTGTCGAGTCTTATAAGACCAACCATCACGATGTAGGACTCCACCTCCCGGCCGAGATGAGGTACCACAGGAGGAAATGATACACGAAGCCAAGATGCACGTCACGGATCTATGTGGCTCGACCATTAATTCGCGTTCTAAATAGTAAAACTCGACCAACGTACGATATTGTGAACGCAGGCGTACAACGTATACCTGACGTACGCTATACGCCCGTGTTCACACTTGTTATTTGCATTTCAATATATTTCGCTGAATTAGAACAATCAATTATTATTTTTTAGATTAAATGAATTTTGTGGCTCGGGTTAGAGAATTCGGGATTAGGGTTCACCCATTAGAGATTAGGGTATAGTATCATGTATCAATCTCTGATTAATTCGTGCTCTAAATAGTAAAACTCGACGGACGTACAATAGTGTGAACGCTGGCATACAACGTACACCTAGCGTACGCTAATCTGAACTATATATATACACACACACACGATATGTAGGAAAAAAATCTACAAAAATGAACAGTTGAAAAAAAAAGTAGGTCTTTTGTTGGTTAGGTTACCGATCGATTATTTTAGTATAATCTTGTTGAATCATTTGCTTAACTGTTATCCGATTAACCGACTACATAATTACAGTTAATCGACTAATCTAAATGATACGGTTAACAATAACCACAAACTCCTTAACGATTAACCGACTAAACATTTTCGATTATAATCAAATCGAACCGATTGCCAGCCTATAAGTGTGCGTGCCTCCCATAAAAACTCCCAAGTCAACAGCTCGGTGCATCCCCGATTAACAGCGTTACTTTTTTTCTCTGGAGATCAGGATCTTGATTTTTTCCGTCGATCTCTCAGCCGGCATCAGTGTCATACAATTGCCGGCGGGGTCTGCAATTCTGAAATATTCTCGGTCCGATAGCGTGGAATAATGGCTCCAGTTTCGGCTCTGGCCAAGTACAAGCTGGTATTCTTGGGTGATCAGTCTGTGGGTAAAACCAGTATCATCACTCGCTTCATGTACGATAAGTTCGACAATACTTATCAGGTAATTTCTGGCTCGATCTGGAGCGAAATTTTCAATTGGTTGCATCATATCTCCCTGTTTGATCCGATCGGAACTGTGGTTCTCGTTACTTGCGTGGATCTGATTTGTTCGGTTCATTTGAATGTTGCACACTGCTAATGGTTACCAATTATGCGCTGCCTGTTTATTTCATGATTTAGATCGTCTCTGAACTCTGATCCACCCGATCTGGTGCGTGTAGAGTTGCGGTTTGTTTCTTTTCTCCGGTGCTTTCTAGGCTAGCTGTTTTTGCTCATTTGAGTTTTGACTCTTAGGGAGTAACTCGCCTGCTTAGAATTCCGTTAGAGAATTTGGATGGTGATTCGCAGTTTTCTAGGTACTCAAGCCTAATGATTCGAAGGTCAGTAGCTGTTTAGCGTGTTAGCATGAGCAGTGTCATTAACTTTGTAGGTGACCAATAACATCGCTTACACGGACTGATTGGTAAATCGGTGATTCAATGCTTGTTATGGTGTCATGTGATTCAATGCCTGCTTGTTTGTTTTGTTCCATTTTGATTCTGATTGGCAAAGAAAGGATAATCCTCCCAGCCCCATCTCCGTTTTGCTCCCTGCCCATGTTTAATTTGAACTTATTATCTCTAGGATTGAAGTTAGGGGTGCTTGCTACTACGATGAATCACTCTGACCTAGAACTAGCATTTTCACCTTAACTATTTGAGTTAAGTTAATTGTTCAAGTGATTAACTTTAGATCTGAGCAAACTGGATATTGTTTGTGTAATACGATTCTTTTATTCTAATTTTATCGGACATTTTCTTGATAACCAGGCTACCATTGGTATTGATTTTCTCTCAAAGACGATGTACCTTGAAGATAGAACTGTTAGATTGCAGCTATGGTGAGGTTTTGGATATTAATAGTTAAGACTTGTTCATGTGACATTCATTCTGCTAGATATTTCCTTCATTGACATACCCTATTTTAGATACTTATAATCTATATATTGCAACTCCTGTTTTTTCGTCAAGGAATTTATCCATTTATGAAACCTTACCTTCATCATCCTGACTGTAGCTTTCAGATTAATGCACTATTCCCCTTATTTGTTTTATGCAAGTTCTGGTGCTGTGCACTTGCAAAAAGTGTGCATAATGCATGTATACATTGTACGTAACCTGATTTCTATGATGTTCTTATGTAATGGACTAATGGTCTTAAGTATACTGCATTTTGAAGGACAAGGAGTTCGTACTTCAAAACTTGAGTCTTTCTTGGTTAGAGAGAAAGCAACTTCGGATGCTTATTTTAGGTATTTCCTTGTTTAGCACTCGTAATGCGATCGAAAATGTCCACCCGCATAATAGTTCCTTACATAGTGTTGTTAATTGTCAGGACTCAAAAATTCCTAATGGGACTTAGCAATAGCTTACTGACGTTACATAGACTTGCTGAGAACCTCTAATAAACTGCTTATGAATCCTAAGCAGCCTTGAAAATCTCTTTTTTTGCAAGATGATTGACAATAACAATTGCTGAGACTTCTCTTCACAGTCAGTGGACGTTCTTCAAAATGAGAAAATTTATATTTACAGGGACACTGCAGGACAGGAACGGTTCAGGAGCCTCATTCCAAGCTATATAAGGGATTCCTCTGTGGCAGTCATTGTTTATGATGTTGCAAGTATGTTGTTTCTTATTTGCTTCTGCTACTCCCTTTCTCCTTCATGAAAAATTTATTTTGTGTCTAATAACTCATTCTATCATCTCTCCTGTGGCACATGCAATTGCCACTTCCTTGGGCATTGTAGCCTTCACCTTCCCCTGTATGCTGCCTGCTAATTCATTTGACATCTGTGCCCTTTTCTGCGGTTTAGGTAGGCATTCATTTATGAACACATCTAAGTGGATCGAAGAGGTGCGTACTGAGCGGGGAAGCGATGTTATTATTGTATTGGTTGGAAACAAGACTGATCTTGTAGACAAAAGGTGATGGTTTGTGTGTGTGTTAGGAATTATTTTTGAAAGGATTGCTTCCTGATTTGCGTGCAGCCTGCTAGGTTTTCAAATGGTTGGACTGTATGACTCTATATTGTGGCCCCTCCCTCGAGAATCTTAATTTGCATGGCACATGTTCCCTAACAATGGATGCTTTAATTTGGTTTGCATATGTTACATCAAGTTAGTGAAGGATTAGGGTATTTGAAAGTGTTCTCTCTCTCTCTCTCTCTCTCTCTCTTTCCCTTGTAAACCAGTTTAGTAATTAAACACTACTTCAGAAATGAGGTAAATTAACTTCTTGTCTGGGGTTGGTAGGAGGGAAGTGAAGAGAAGCTTATATTCTTGCAGTTGCATCCTTTTGGATTGTGGTTGCTTAAATTATTATGGATTCAAATTCTGGTGAAATGACAGGCAAGTCTCGGTAGAGGAAGGAGAAGCTAAAGCTCGTGAGCTGAATGTCATGTTTATTGAAACCAGCGCTAAGGCAGGCTTTAATATTAAGGTACGGTTGTGTCTCATATCAGAGGGACTTGATGGAGTAGCAGTTGGTAACCCTTTCCAATATGATCCTTATTTTCTGGCACAATTGTTTGTTCAGGCCCTGTTTAGAAAGATTGCAGCAGCACTGCCAGGGATGGAAACACTTTCATCAACAAAGCAAGAAGATATGGTTGATGTGAATCTTAAGTCCTCAAATACGAATGCATCCCAGGCCCAAGGCCAGTCAGGAGGATGTGCTTGTTGAGGTACTGGTTTTGTATGGCTGGTGGTCGTTATTCAGTCTCTGTAAAGCACCCAGAAGCTTGTGCTCCCCATTTTGTTTCCTCCTATTATTTAATATATATATTGCGGTTGTGTTCTGCTTTTTTTGTGCTCGAACTTCTTACTACTAGCGATTAGTGTTATCAAATTAAGGACAGTTTGCTGTTCAGGTTATACGTTTACGAAGATAAGAAGGCTTTCTAGTCAATAATGTTGTTTTGTTTTGCTTATTGTATGTAAGGTTGGACTCTTTTCCTGATAGAACCCTGATCTCAATCTCAGCGGGGTTGGGTTAAAGGGGTCGGGTTAAAGAATTGGGAATGAGAGATCAATTAGGGATGGATCTTCCTAGGGATTGGAAAAGAGGTTTGGGAATTAGAATTGAAAGAAGAAACCGAGGAAGAAGAGGGGAGGGTGGCGGTAGCCAAGAAAGAGAGAAAATAGGTTTAGGGTTGAATTCTGATTATTCAAAAAAATTACTGTGTAAATTGCACTTATAAAATATTTATTACTCTGACAATTACCATAACCGTACTTTTATCCTATTTCGAAATAATTAAATAACTCCCATATAACCCTAAAAGTACTAAATTGAAATGCACAACCAAATATCCAATTCCAAAACACATGCATAATCTATCATTCATTTTCCTTTGGAAAGCAACCTTGCTCTCAAGATTGAGTACTAGAGTTAGATCGCCCTCAAATTTGGCTTTTGTGCTCGAGAAGTACTAGAGTTTGAAATGCATAATCACATATGATGAGTGAATGCCTCTTTCGGGTGGATAAGTTTCAAGATTTGGTGGAGTTTTTCTAAAGTTGTGTTTAAACCAACCCCTCCTTCCACTACTTGACACGAGAAGGAGATCACTGAGAGGTAATAAGTCGCAAAACCTTTATCTAGCTTGATTTGTGGTTGGTCTGCAGGTTGGCTCCATTACACAGTTTATTACAATTTTTTATGCATATAGTGTGTAATGTATTTCAAAACATCCAACCTCTATTTTGAGCCTTCTTCGCAAGCAATACAACATTAGATGTATCATTCAATGGGATTGCCCAAACATTTAGCCACTATCTTGTTTATCCAAGAACATGGCTCATTTGATGGGTATCATTGTTAGATGTATCATAACAACCTCTCATTGCTATTAGAGATTGTCGTTTTGCCGAATTACAGTGGGCAGTTAGCTCTGTCTCTATGGATATTCAGAGTTGGTTAAAGGAATTGCTTGAACAGAGTGACGACGATATTGTGCAACAAATCCCTCTTCGTTTTTGGTGTATGACTATTATTTGGAACATTTGGACAGAGAGAAATGTTTGTTTTATATGAATCAAGGCTCGAACTCCTGGATTCAAAGGCTATCAATGTACGCATCCAAATTCTATCTTCTCAAAACTTCACTCAAAACAAAGGATAACAACGATAAATCGGCAAACAATCTCAACTTATGAGAAGGGTTAACCCATTTGGGTATAACTCGCCACAATTAGATGTGATCTTTTAGTTGATAAGAAAAGCACAAACTCCTGGATTCCTTGACAGAATATTTGGGCAAAATGTTCACTAAGGAACACAAGAATTAACCCTTCAATTGATTGTTGAAAACTTGATTTCCATTATAATGAAATTTGGCCCCTTTAAATAGCCTACATAATCTAAATCCAAAACTAACAACGAAAGCAAAATAACTTTAGAAAGAAAACAAATAAATCAGAAAATTACAAGTCCCATTCCACAAAGGATTTGATTAAGTCTTCATTCCTTCTACGCTAAGGACATGATAATTCTTTTGGTCTAAGGAGTCCACAAAATCCCTTCATTCAATCCATTGCTGCCACCTTCCTCCAAGCCCATCACACGATCTTCTTCAATGAATTGCAACATCATTATGGGCTCCCTTTAAGTAGATCCACGTCCATGCTAGCAAAATAGTTGCTCAAGTAATTTGCATATTGTTCCCTTTAACTTCTTGGCCTTTGAACATGTAAGAGGACATTCTTTGGTGTAGTAGTCTTGGTCTTGATGACCTTTTCAGTCTCTCCCTCTTGAAAATGATTTTCCCTCAAATCTGAGTGACCATCCAAATATTATGCAGGATCATGAAAGTTGAGGGTTGCACTTATCCCATACTCTCCTGGTAAATCAATCTTGTAGGCATTACTACCAACCTTCAAAATCACTTGGAAGGGACCTCTCTAGCTTCAAATTGCAGAGGCTTTCTATGCTTGTTGCCATTTGACACGCCACCAACACAACTAAATTAAACCTAGTGTAGTCGCAACCTAGGAATGTAGTATAGTGGTTCAAATTCTAAATGTCAACCCGAGTCTTAGGTGTACTGGTTACTCATTGAAATTCTAATCTGGGGTTCGAAATTGGGTGAAGTTGATTGTAAAAAAAAGGCATAAAGAAAGCAAGCAAATCTTCTGCTTTTCAAGTTCAATAAAGAACCACTCAGGTAATGATTCCCCCTAGTCTGCATTTAAGTCAAGTTGTAATTCACCCAATTCAATTCAATTGATATTTATACTGCGGAAAATCTGAAACTAGCTTGGAATCTCAAGCTGACCAAGCTCTGTTAGACGTAGTACCCGGCGAGCAACTAACCTCTACCTGGATAAAATGCTAAGGCAGTAAACATAAATCTCCTCTACTGGAAAGAATCCTAGTACAAAGCAGTGAATCGATTGACTCTCGCACAATCAATTCACTACTTCCAATTTAGGTTGCTCTATTGACCTATTCAGAGACTATCGTTCTAGGTCAAATATGGAAACATACAAGTTTGATCAAAACTCATAGATTTTTGAATAATGGCTCATTTGAATATATAATCATCAATGTAATAGAAATGGGTTCATACAACTGCTCCTAACATACAGTCGTACGGTTGTTCATACCCAAGTGGAAGAGGAGATTACTCCATGGAGAGAGAAGAAAATGCATTGCTTGAGAAGGCCATCATCGTGTAGATGCGAGGAATCATCTTCAGATTGTCAATCGGTACTCCATAAGGAAGGAATCGAGCTCAAGTGGTTTTTGGTGGCTCAAATCGACTCCCCGAGGGTTGTTCTTCATCACTTTCTCTTTGTAAAGCTCTATTTTCTCAAAGGTAAAAATTGGACCCTTCTCAATTTTCCCGAGTCACCCTTTATACGCTGAAGATTCGCGAGTTTAACTAGCTTCTCCAATCCATAACTCCCACCAAAACGTCGACGTGTCTATGCACCGTAAATAAAGAGTTACGGTCAACGCCACAACTTTGACACCTGAGCCATAACTTTGAAGTGGCCTCCTGCTTCTTTTTCTTGATCTTACGTGCTTGATTAGGAAGTTACGGGCCACGCCGTAAATTTGGAAGCATGGGCGTAAGTTTCCCTTGATCCTCTGTCGGGTCGTTCCAAATTGTCTCAAAACTTTCTCCCTAACACTCATTTACGTACTAGGACCTGAAACATCATAAACAAGCACAACCTAGCATAAAATAGACCACATGAGCGATAATACAAGGTTAAACGATCAAGAATCGAAAAAACATGTGAAAATTCAGTGTTATCAAATTCTAAAACACATAACTGTTTGCTTCTCCCCAAGCAAACCTGTCTCAAACTAATGCAACTCACCATACCTTTATAGCAACATACAACCACGATCATCGACAGAGGACTTTCTAGGTCATTTTAGCAACTTACGAGGACAACCAATGCACAAGATACCTCCTAGCTCCTTTGGTGAGAGCTCTAGTTCCGAGTTGGGATACTGGAAAGTAGTGGACCTAGGAAAAATGACCCTTCACTTCTAAGTGGATTGAAGAGGTCTACACTAAACAAGGCAACGATGTTAGAATTGTACTGGTTGGGAGTAAGACTGATCTTGTTGAAAAGAGGAGATCATTTTCTGTAACAGGATTTGACTAGAAAAGATTGCTTTTGATTCATTAAATTTTAGTTTTCTTATAGGGAAGTCTGAATAGAAGAAGGTGAGTTTAAAGCTCGTGAGATGAACATAATGTTCATTGAAAACAGCACAAAAGCAGGCTTTCAATATAGAGGTAAGTAAGTAGTCAATTGGGCTTTAAGTCGTTGGTTCTTTGTCCATATATTGTTGTGTCATTCAGCCGTTGTTTTGAAAGATTGCGTCTGCCCTGCCAAGGATGGAGACACTTTCATCATCTAAGCAAGAGGATATGGTTGACGTGAACCTCAAGTCTTCGAACACAAACGCGTCTCAAGCCCAAACCCAGTAAGGAGGGTGTGCTTGTTGATCTTATCTAGTCTTGGTCAGTGTGACAACATCGATGTTTGTTTCTTGTAAAGCTTTGTGTTGCGTTGTTGGTTTGGACCCACTTTACTGATAAGAAACTCACTAGGAAGGTGATAGTAATAGTGTTAGTTCTATTGTTAAGAAACTCACTAGGACAGTGATAGTTTTGGTGTTAAGCAATCTCGATAGTTTATACTTCTTGAATGTGAATGAAACGAAGTAAGTGTGACTAATGTAAATCATAAAAAAAAGAAAATATAAGTTAAGGGGGCGTTTGGTGGTTAACGTCGTGTAGCTTGGCTATTAATTAACCCATTTATTGTTTTTGTTCTCTTCGAGAACAAAATAGGCATGAAATTAACTAAATATCTCTACTATTTGTATTTGGGCTAACATTGTGAGTTGTTTAGATTTCTCATGTTGACGGTTAGGGACTTGTGAGAGCTTTTGCTGCTTTCCATCTGATTGCAAATATTGTCAGTAATGCTCAGGTTTTAGGAAACTGATATACCTAACGTAATAGTATTTTTTACTGCACCGGCCCACCATATGCTAAAGCAATGCACAATTACTCTAGGCCGACGATCAAGCCAGACTCCCAGGTTCCTCCCTTCTCCACACTTGGGATTGACTCACTCGAAATTATACCGAGAACTAATCCCGACTAGAGCCCAAGTTTTTAAATTCTAGCCGAATGCAGTATGGGGCAAGTATTTTTAATTGTTAAACCCCGGCCGGTCCATGTACCCTAATTCAAGCGCTTAGTTTGTTATCTAGCAAACTTTTTTGGGGTTAAAACTAAGAAAACTACAAATGAAAACTAGCAAGAAAAGTAAATTGAGGTTGTCCCAATGAGAGAAGAGTCTACCCGAGTATTGCTCCCCCTAGCTACATATCATTATCTCCAAAATTGAATGCGAATGTGTGGAGGTGTGTTAATACACCGTAGGAGGGCGCAACAAGTGAAGGCGCAACAAGTGAAGGAAACCTCACTCTCTTAATCAATCGGTTAAGGAAAACGATTAAGCTAGGAACCTTAGCACTCTCAATCAATGGATTAAGGATTGCTACAATAAACTAGGGAGTCTAGCTCTCTTAACCTTTCGGCTAAGGATTGTAACAATAAGCTAGGGGTCCTAGCTCTCTTAACCAGTAAAACTAAGGGTTGGAAGAACCAATCCCTCGGAACTTGATCCGGACAGCAAAGTAACACCCAAGTTAAAGTGATAAATCGAACTTTGAGGTTTACCCTAATTTTCCCTAGGTAGGTGACTCAATTGGCCAAGGATTCCAGCTTATCAAAGCCTCCTAACAAAAAGAGGAATTCCCTCTACCTAGGTCAAATTGGCAAAGTAGTGAGAAATGAAGAACACAACCCAACCATCATGAAAATACCTCAAACTTTGCATTAAACATAAACCCAAACACAGAGCATTCAATTAATAAAATCTATCACATATTTCAAGTTAGGGTTCACAACACCCAAGTGAATATGTAGGCTATTCCATATCTAGGCAAAGGAAAATAAGAAAAAGGAGAGAAAGAACAATGAAGAGATGACAATCTTCCTTCCTCCTTGCTTGAATCTCCCTTGAGAGGTAAGAATCTTCACTCCTCTAGTTTAGGCCAAGCCCAATCTCCTCTTTCCTCATTTTAATGGCCCTTTCTCTCTCTAGAACTCATTTATGTACCAGGACCTGAAACATCATAAACAAGCACAACCTAGCATAAAATAGACCACAGGAGCGATAATACAAGCTTAAACGATCAAGAATCGAAAAACATGGGCAAATTCAGTGCTATCAAATTCTACCACACTTAACTATTTGCTTCTCTCCAAGCAAACCTGTCTCAAATCAATGCAAATCACCAGACCATTATAGCAACATGCAACCATGATCATCGGCAGAGGACTTTCTAGGTCATTTAGCAGCTTACGAGGACAACCAATGCACAAGATACCTCCAAGCTCCTTCGGCGAGAGCTCCAGTTACGAGTTGGGATCATGCCAAGTAGTGGACCTAGGAAAAATGACCCTTCACTTCTAAGTGGATTGAAGAGGTCTGCACTGAACAAGGCAACGATGTTAAAATTGTACTGGTCGGGAGTAAGACTGATCTTGTTGGCAAGAGCTTATCATTTTCTGTGACAGGATTTGACAAGAAAAGATTGCTTTTGATTCATTAAATTTTAGTTTTCTTATAGGCAAATCTGAATAGAAGAAGGTGAGTTTAAAGCTCGTGAGAGGAACGTGATGTTCATTGAAAACAACGCAAAAGCGGGCTTTCAATATAAACGTAAGTTAGTTGTCAGTTGGGCTTTAAGTCGTCGGTTCTTTGTCCTTATATTGTTGTGTCATTCAGCCGTTGTTTTGAAAGATTGCGTCTGCCCTGCCAAGGATGGAGACACTTTCATCAGCTAAGCAAGAGGATATGGTTGACGTGAACCTCAATTCTTCGAACACAAACCGCGCCTCAAGCCCAAACCCATTCAGAAGGGTGTGCTTGTTGATCTTATCTAGTCTTGGTTAGTGTGACAACATCGATGTTTGTTTCTTGTAAAACATTGTGTTGCGTTGTTGGTTTGGACTCACATTACTGATAAGAAACTCACTAGGAAGGTGATAGTAATAGTGTAAGTTCTATTGTTAAGAAACTCACTAAGACGATGATAGTTTTAGTGTTAGGCAATCTCGATAGTTTATACTTCTAGAAGGTGGATGAAAGGAAGTAAGTATGACCAATGTAAATCATAAAAAAAATATATATGAGTTAAGGGGGGGCCGTGGTGGTTGTCTGTTAATTAACCCATTTATTGTTTTTGTTCTCTTCGAGAACAAAATAGGCATGAAATTAACTAAATATCTCAACTACTTGCATTTGGAACATTGAGAGTTGTTTAGATTCCTCAAATTGAGAGTTAGGGACTTGTGAGAACTTTTGCTTCTTTTCCATATGATCGCAGCTATTATCAGTAACACTCAGGTTTTAGGAAACTAATATACCCAACGTAATAGTATTTTTTACTGCACCGGCCCACCATATGCTAAAGCAATGCACTATTACTCTAGGTCGATGATCAAGCCAGACTCCCAAGTTCCTCCCTTCTCCACACCTGGGACTGACTCACTCGAAACTATATCGTGAATTAATCCTGACTAGAGCCCAAGTTTTTAAACTCTAGCAGGGTGCAGTATGGGCAAGTATGTTTTAATTGTTAAACTCAGGTCGGTCCATGTACCCCTACTTCAAGCGCTTAGTTTGTTATCTAGCAAACGTTTTTGGGTTTAAAACTAAGAAAACTACAAATGAAAACAAGCAAGTAAATTAAATCGAGGTTGTCACAATGAGAGAAGAGTCCACCCGAGTATTGCTCCCCCTGGCTACATATCAAGATCGCCCAAATCAAATGCGAATGTGTGGAGGTTTGTTAATACACAGTAGGAGGGCGCAACAAGTGAAGGAAACCTCACTCTCTTAATCAATCGGTTAAGGAAAACGATTAAGCTAGGAACCTTAGCACTTGATAACGATGTAATTGCACATGTTTGCACCCCTAGTTCTTATCCATTTGCGGGGCGTAGTCGTGTGTTTTTTGCCTATTTTACGCCGGGTTGTGCTACTTTGTCATATTTGAGGTCCCAGGCGTCGAAGGAAAGGCTAAGCACGAGTTTCGGGGCATTTGGAGGTCATTCGGTCGAGGACTTTCTAGGTCATTTAGCAACTTACAAGGACAACCAATGCACAAGATACCTCCTAGCTCCTTCGGTGAGAGCTCTAGTTACGAGTTGGGATCATGCCAAGTAGTGGACCTATGAAAAATGACCCTTCACTTCTAAGTGGATTGAAGAGCTCTGCACTGAACAAGGCAACTATGTTATAATTGTACTAGTCAGGAGTAAGACTGATCTTGTTGGCAAGTAGGGATGGCAACAAAACCCGAACCCACGGATACCTACCTGACCAAACCCGGTCAACGCTGGTAAAATCCGGGCTGACGGGTTTTGGGCCGGGTTTGGGTTTAAAGCCGTTCACTATTCATCGGGTTGGGTTGGGTTTGGGTTTAGGTAAACCCGGCCCATGGGTACCCGCCCACACCCATATAATTAATTTTCTCGATATATTTAATATTCTAAACAACTAATCTTATTTATGTTTGTGGAGACATGTCTAATTTTTTCTTTCTAATTGTGTACAATGAAGTTGATGTTATCGAGTGGAGAGTGAAGAAACTTAATTGAAAGGAAGAAGCATTTAATTAATCATGTTATTTATGGATAATTTGTGATTTGCATCAATTTTCTTGAGTTTTCTAAATTGGTGTTGAACAATTTGTATAGTTAATTTGTGATTTGCTTGAATTTTCTAGAATGGTGTTCTATATATGGATAATTTGTATTGAGAGATTGATATTTGACTTTAATTTTGATAGGAACTTGTTATTGTAAATTTTTTACGACAAAAACCCATGGGTACCCATAAACCTGCGGATACCCAGCGGGTTGGGTTGGGTTTGAGTTTTTCAAACCCAGTTGGTTTTACCCCGGATTTTTTTCATGGATAAACCCATGGGTTTGGATGTGGGTTTCGCAAAACCCGACCCAACCCGACCCATTGCCATCCCTATTGGCAAGAGGTGATCATTTTGTGTGACAGGATTTGACTAGAAAAGATTGCTTTTGATTCATTAAATTTTAGCTTTCTTATAGGCAAGTCTGAATAGAAGAAGGTGAGTTTAAATCTCGTGAGATGAACGTGATGTTCATTGAAAACAACGGAAAAGCGGGCTTTCAATATAAAGGTAAGTAAGTTGTCAGTTGGGCTTTAAGTCGTCGGTTCTTTCTCCTTATATTGTTATGTCATTCAGTCTCTGTTTTGAAAGATTGCGTCTGCCCTGCCAAGGATGGAGACACTTTCATCTGCTGAGCAAGAGGATATGGTTGACGTGAACCTCGAGTCTTTGAACACAAACGCATCTCAAGTCCAAACCCAGTCAGGAGGGTGTGCAAATTGATCTTATCTAGTCTTGGTCAGTGTGACAACATCGTGTTTGTTTCTTGTAAAGGGTTGTGTTGCGTTGTATGTTTGGACTCACTTTACTGATAAGAAACTCACTAGGAAGGTGATAGTAATAGTGTTAGTTCTATTGTTAAGAAACTCACTAAGACGGTGATAGTTTTGGTGTTAGGCAATCTCGATAGTTTATACTTCTAGAATGTGAATGAAAGGAAGTAAATGTGACGAATGTAAATCATAAATAAAGAAAATATGAGTTAAGGGAGCGTTTGGTTGTTAACGTCACCTAGCTTGGCTGTTAATTAACCCATTAATTGTTTTTGTTCCCTTCCAGTACAAAATAGGCATGAAATTAACTGAATATCTCTACTGTATGCATTTGGGCTAACATTGAGAGTTGTTTAGATTTCTCAGGTTGACAGTTAGGGACTTGTGAGTGCTTTTGTTGCTTTCCATAGGATCGCAGCTATTGTCAGTAATGCTCAGGTTTTAGGAAACTGATATACCCATGGTAATAGTATTTTTTACTGCACCTGCCCACCATATGCTAAAGCAATGCACTATTACTCTAGGAACCTTAGCACTCTCAATCAATAGATTAAAGATTGCTACAATAAACTAGGGAGTCTAGCTCTCTTAACCTTTCGGCTAAGGATTGTAATAATAAGGTAGGAGTCCTAGCTCTCTTAACCGGTAAAACTAAGGGTTGCAAGAACCAATCCCTCAGAACTTAATTCGGATGTCAAAGTAACGCCCAAGTTAAAGTTCTAAATCGAAGTTTGAGGTTTGCCCTAATTTTCTCTAGGTAGGTGACTCAATTGGCCAGCTTATTAAAGTTTCCTAACAAAAAGCGGAATTCCCTCTACCTAGGTCAAATTGGCAAAATAATGAGAAATGAAGAACACAACCCAACCATCATGAAATACCTCAGACTTTGCATTAAACACAAACCCACACACAAAGCATTCCATTAATACAATCTATCACATATTTAAAGCTAGGGTTCACAACACCCAAATGAAATAGGTATGCTATTTTATAGCTAGGCAAAGGAAAACAAGAAAAAGGAGAGAAAGAACAATGAAGAGATGAAAATCTTCTTTCCTCCTTTGTTGAATCTCCCTTGAGAGGTAAGAATCTGCACTCCTCTAGTTTAGGACAAGCCCAATCTTCTCCTTCCTCCTTTGAATGACCATCTCTCTCTAGAATGGGAAGAGGAAACCCTAATCTCTCACTAGAAAACGCTCTTTATTCTGAAAATTAAAACCCTAGAAAAAGCTTTCCTTCTTCCTCCTTTCAGCTCTCTATTTATACCCAGTCGTGCCCAGTTCACGGTCCCAGTCCGCGGACGTGAACTAATGGCGGAAACCGTGACTCAGTCCAAAACCCACTGCATAACTTGACTGGTTCCCGGTCCATGGCTTTAGTTCATGGTCTTACGACCGTGAACTGACTCGGCGTCAGTAACCTCTCAAAACTCTGTGGAACCTCGCCAGTTCGCTATTTGTAGCTCCAGTTCACGGTCCTAATGACCGTGAACTTTGGCTGCTTTCCTGGGTGCCCACGCTTCACGGTCACGGCTCCACCTCTCACTCAGCTCCCAGTGCTCGAGCCCTCTACATACACGGCTTCCAGTTTTCACCGGTCCACTATTTCCCCCCGACTTGATTTCCCCCTCCCCCGGCACCTGAGCTCCATCTCTGGTCCAGGCCCGTTATCGCCCTCGAAACACAGACTCCACCTCCCGCCTGACTCCCAACACTCAGGTCCGTTAACTTTCCCTGCTCCCGGCCCCCGGATCTACAATTACTCCCACCTCTAGTAACCTGGATTCATTGCTTGCCCTTCCACCTGCATATGTGGCTTGCACTCTCCTTAACCAACTTCTATGCGGAAAGAGTGTGCTCATAAGGTAAATCAATGGTTGACAAGTGTACAACCACGTGGCGGGCACAGGAGGACATCAGCAACACTTGTTCGGTGAAGTGTCCATTCTCTCCTCTGGGGCGGACACCTTTCCTCCCTTTGTCCCCCAGGTAAACACTATGTAACAAGTTCAGTGGAAGGTAAGGCAAGAGGCCAAGGGAAAGACCCTGAGAGCGCCCACTGCCATCAGTAACTCTCATCTCCCGGTCTCATCTCCTGCATACACCTTGCAAAATATTCTATCCCCGGTACTAGAGAATAACTTGAGCGTCACAGGGTGCCCCCGCTGAGGTCTGTCGGTGGGTCCTTTCTTGCAGGAAACGATCGCAGTCAACGACCCCGACATCAACAATTAGTTCCACCATTTTCCCCGAACTTTAGTCTTGTAGGATAGCTGATATCAACTCTTCAATCTGGCCGATATAGTAGGGTTTCTAAAGCATTAGTATTGACAGATGTACTATCATCTGTAAAGTTTATGTCGATAAGCTCTTACACAATTTTATTGTTATGCATGGAAATTATTAATCTCTCCAGATACCGAACCCATACGAGTAGGTGATTTTAGTGGTAGAAAATGGTTTAATCATAGTTAAACTACGATTTTACTATAAAATGTATTTCTTATATAACATCTGGTACGATTTCACAAAACAATACATGTACTCAAAAGCGGGCTAAAAGTCTCAAATAAGAAAGAAACAAAAAGGGCAGTAGCTTATGAAGTTATATTATTTGTAGCATTATAAGTATAATATGCCCTTCTACTATACAATTTTATGTAACATGTCACTCTATTATTTTTGGTGAAATACATCTGTATAGCCAACACTTTCGCGTTTGTAATAATAATAGCCAATTTTGGAGAAATGCCACTTATAGCCAGATTTTGTAGCTATTGTATGAAAAATCTAGCCATTTTCGTTAGATACGTTGACGGAGTTAGTAACACCGTCGTCCATGATCCTTCGTGACCAACAACTGCTCAAACGAACTCTGCCAACGAAGGGCTTTGTCTCAAGTTGCTTGTCGCCGCTGCTTTGTGATTGGTGGACGAAAGTCGACTTTGTCAATGATGGGGAGCGTCGAGATTGGCCAATTCAGTCAGAGCGAAAGCCAATTAGAGATCCGCCGTTCAGCTGCTCAGTTCATCAATTTGTTCGTCGTTCTGCTTGTGGGTTCGTTTATGACTGCTCTATTTGAGACTGCCACTCCCCGTCATCGACTTCTTATTCCTAAACCCAGTGTCAATCTATCTTCCACTAACGATTGGGGCGGTGTATAGATAGGAGGTTTTCAAAAGGTCGATGGCAAATTAAAACAATTCTGACGCGGGATGACTTCTTCCCAAATCGCCTAGCGGCTGCTCCATCTTCTCCTACTTCTGGGTTCGTCTACGGCTGGCTCCATCTCAAAGAGGAAGAAATGTAGAGAAATCCATCTATTAGAAAAAACCAGAAGCAGCTACAGATGGAGCATCCTCAAACGACTTTGAAGAAGTCATCGCCGCATTTGTTCTCAATTTGTCGAAAAACACCTATCCTAGAGACCTCCCCAGTCATCCCGGAAGAGAAATGAGTAGAGGAGGATGGAAGAGAGTTTGGGGTTGGTACCGGGCCAAAGGGTTCTCTGTGGGTTGGAAATTTGTTGAATGCGACCACGGTTGTCGGGGGGGGGGGGGGGGGGGCGGAAAAATCTCCTCCATCGCGATTTGGAAATTGGGAAGGAGTAACAGGGGAAAGGTTTTTGGGGAAGGAAAGTGGAGAATTGGGATGGCGGAGGAGGGTAGGGGGAGCCTGGAGGGGTTGGAGATTTTTTTTGTTAAATAGTTTTTCTTTTAATTATTTTTTGTTTTTCATTAAATTTTTGTTTATTTGTTTTTCATTAATCAACTTCGCTAAATCAATATTTTTCGTTAGTCTAGACAGTCTGTTAAATGACACTTTTAAAATATTGGACAGAAGTGGCTATATTTGTCACAAACACGAAAGTTTTGGTTATGAAAGTTTATGTTGCCATCAGGTTATACACAAAACATGCCCATTTACTTTGTAAAATTTAAAAAATATTTTTCTGTTAAAAATTTTCATCTAAAAATCGTTAACTAAGGTCGTAGCGTGGTGGAACAAACCGACCTCGGCAAAGTGAGAGGGGAAATATCAGTTTTTCTCTTTTGTTTATGTCTCTAAGTCTCGTTAAATTGAAATTATTATGGGTATTAAGCTATAAAAAAATTAAATAAGTGAAATTATTATGGACATTTTTGCCCTAAATCAAGGTTGGAACGTATGTTTGGATGGAAATTTTAAGAGAAAGACAAGTCTGATAATAATAATATTTCCAAAATGTAAAAAATAATAAATGGGCTAAAAACGCATAGTATTATTTTCATTGGTCACTCAGATAGAGGATCTGGATTTTGGAGTGTTGATGGGAGCGAGCGCACCGAAACCAGACAACGGATGGAAAACGATGGTCTCTGAGACTCTGACTCATTAGTCATGAAAATGGAGGGGGATAGATCTTGGTTGCGTGGGACTGAGGTGGGGGATCGGATCGGATTCCTCAACTGCCCTCCCGAGTCCCGCGTCATTCATTCGGTTGCAGTTGCGAGCCCCCGTGACCGTGAAAGCTGAAACCCGGCCCAGCCCCCACTACTCCTCTTTTCTGATAATATATATATTATAATTATTGTCAACAAGAGCACAAGTCGGAGTAGGAGTCGCCGTCCACCTCCACCCCGCTTCTTCGTCGTTTGTTTGCTTCGGTGTTTGTTCCCCGGAGAATCTTCCTTTCACAGCTCTTCATTTCCGGCTCCGATCATCCATCCATCCATCCGGCCGCACCAAACATGACAGGTACACCGACCCTTCTGTCTCTCCTTTCCTCCCCGCCCGGTGCCGCTCCTTAATCCCTCCCGCTTCACCTAAGACCTATCAGATTGATGAATCGCTGCCTCTCCAGTTTATTAATTTGTTACTTAGTTGCAGTTTTTGTTCTTTTTTTGCGTCAACACTTGATTCCATATCCTCAATTCAATTGCACAGAGTAGTCTGCGGTTTTGGCTTCAAATTTGGACGCCCATTTCACTGCTAGAAAAGGGTTGTCGCATAAATATATGTACATTTTTGGGTGCTGTTAAAGAAGCTGCTGTTATGGAAAATGGATTAGCAAGCTTGTTCCCTTCTTTCCCTCTCTCAATACCAGAGATACACCCTGCCTGAACACAATTACTCTTGCTGGCTGTATGTATCTATCATTTTGTGGTGGGGGTTTGTAGAGGGAATCTCAATTTTCGCCATCTACAAGTTGTCAGCTTTAGTAAAACCTCACTTACTCCACTCTGCTTCAATACTTCCTCCCACTTCTAATTTGGGTTGTTTTGCTCGATTGCAAAACTTAGTGGGATCATCAAACTTCACCTTGTCAAATGATTTCTCTGCGCTTTCAAAAGTTGTTGCCTGCACAAATTTCGGCTGTGCTAGAAACCAACATTGCATTCCATTACCCTCTCTGAACTGTAATCAATCGTCGCTTACCTTTAGTCTCTATGTGCAGATAACCAGGAACCTATCCTGGCCAAACGTGGCAATGTTGAGCAGAAGCCGTTCCTTAAACTCAAGCGCTGGCAGTGGTGGCTTCTAGTATCAGTTAACATCGCCTTCCTCATTCTGGGCCAGTGCGCTGCTGTCCTCCTCGGCAGGTTTTACTATGACCAAGGCGGGAATAGCAAATGGATGGCAACCCTTGTTCAGACTGCTGCCTTCCCAATCCTCTACATCCCCTTCTTCCTACTTCCTTCCTCCAAGGATGAGTCTCCATCTACTTCCTCCTCCTCATCACCTTCCCTCACAATTCTCGCCTCCATCTACCTCGTCCTTGGGGTAGTCATAGCTGGGGACAACATGCTGTATTCAATCGGCCTACTCTACCTCTCTGCCTCCACCTACTCCTTAATCTGTGCTTCCCAGTTAGCATTCAACGCAGTCTTCTCCTACTTCCTCAACTCCCAGAAATTCACGTCCTTAATCCTCAACTCTGTAGCCATGCTCTCATTCTCTGCTTCCCTCATAGCGGCAAATGAGGGCTCCGACGAACCCTCAGCCCAATCCAAGTGGAAATACGCATTGGGTTTCCTCTGCACGTTAGGTGCTTCAGCCCTCTACTCGCTTATCCTCTCCCTCATGCAGCTTTCCTTCCAGAAGGTCATACGAAAGGAGACATTTGCCGCCGTGTTGGAGATGCAGATCTATACATCCCTCGTGGCCACGTGCGTTTCAACTGTGGGTCTTTTTGCTAGCGGGGAGTGGAGGACGTTGCATGGGGAAATGATAGGATATGGCAAAGGGGGTGCGTCTTATGTGCAGACGCTGGTTTGGACGGCGGTGGCATGGCAGGTTTGTTCTGTCGGCGTTGTTGGGCTGATCTTTGTGGTCTCCTCGCTGTTCTCGAATGTGATAAGCACGGTGGCTCTGGCGGTGTCTCCTGTCTCGGCGGTGATTATATTCAGGGACAAGATGAATGGCGTGAAGGTGATTGCGTTGCTGATGGCGGTTTGGGGGTTTGGCTGCTATACTCGACAAAACTACATTGATGAGTGTGACTTGAGGGAGAAGACAGCGGCTGAGGCTGGTGATGCTGAAAGGGGCCATCGTGGCTCTGAGTGCTGAAAAAGTATTTGCTCATGGTAACCAACCAGTAGCACAATTCTTTTGAGACAAGTGAATGTTCTGAAAGGTGAAATGATAGCTTTGTTGGGTTATTAATGATTGAAAATCAAGATAGTGAGGTACTTTCGAATCACGATTACTAAATCTCTTCAATAGATTTTGTAAGTAAATATTGGGGTTAGAGGCTCTTCCGTGGTCTTCGTGTTTATTCCATGAACGAGATTGCAGCATTAAGACAACCTTGATGATGACTGAATAGCTTTCTGTTTCTCCAAAAATTAGAATTTCTTGTGGAAGAAAATAATGAAAGATTGTTACTGGGTGGAATTGGTATTAGTGAAAGAATAGCATGCCATGGAGAAGTAGCAGCAGTAGATCCAAGAGGACCAAGACCAAGGATGGAGATTACGTGTAAATATTCTGATTTATTTATTTTGTTGGAGTCGTTAAGGGTTTAAACTTAGCCATAATTGGATTTAACTGGGATTTTATAGGGTAGGATAGGTTGGATCATCCTATAAGAAACGGGGAAAGGTTAGTGTGCTAATATTTGTTTTTTTAAAGTATGTTGCTAACATTAGCTCTAAACAATAAGAATATTTTGTTTGAATAACTTTCCATTTGAATAAGTTGATCACAATTAATGAACAAGGACTAATTGAAATGAAGACTTTTCATCATCTTAGCGCGGACCCTTCTGTTCTGCAACGAGAATGGGAAGGGCACGCTGGTTATCAATAAAAATTGGAGAAAGTGGAACTGCTCGTATGCTATGGTTAGGGGTGAAAGAGCTCTATTCCTGGAACCAAGCATGCACTGCTCGTAATGTTTGATTCTGATGCAAAGTGGAACTATCTGGGTGGCCTGGATCAAAATCTACGGGGTCAAGCAAGGTTGCATCTGGACAATAAAGTCTGGTTCCAGTGGCTCCTGGGCCTGCCAGGATATTGAAAACGCGACATGTGATGCAGCAACACTTCTCTGTGCAAGGAGGGGTGGTTCTTTGGGATCAAACTCTTATGCCCAGGTTTCGATTAAGTGCAGTTTGGGAGGTGATCAGGCCTAAATGGCCTGTTGTGGAATGACACAAATTGGTATGGGGGCGTGGATTTGTTCCTAGGAATAGTTTTCTTGTATGGACGATATTGCTTGATGGTATTGTCACCTCTGATAAATTGGTGAAATGGGGGAAAGTCGTGGATGATGTTTGTGTTTTATGCAGACAGGGGCAGGAAACTCGTGAGCACCTGTTTTTTCAGTGCTCGTATTCTAGAGAAGTGGTGCAGGGTGTGTGCTCTCTCCCTGTGTATCGTGCATCTTGGCCAGCTACTGTGGAAGCTGCTTGTTCTTTCTGCAGAAGGAAAAATGGTGCTATTGCAGGGATGGTTTGGTGCTTCCTGGTGGCTTCCATTTGGAAGGAGCGATGCAGAAGAAAACATGGTGGGCTCTCACATTCCTCAGCGGATTTGCAGACCCTGATCAAGCGAGATTTTTTGACCATTGGAGCAACAAGGTGTATACTCCTTTTCGTTTAAGTAGTAGTAGTCGGTTCTCCTACTGTAGTGGTTAGTTGCGCGGTTTACAGGATTTTTGGGGTGTCTTTGTGATACTCCTTTTCGTTGTATCTGGTTTCTCCTAGCATCTTGCTAGCTTGATTAATAAGATGAGGGCACCTGATTCAACGGAAAAAAAAGTCGTAGGTACTAAAATGTTGTTTTCCATCAATATTTTAGCTGGACGCAACTAGCGGAACGAATGGTCCGCGAGTTCAACCACCAACTCCTCGCGCTCGACCTCGCCTACCAGATACAGCTTGAGGCGGTGGCCATTGACTTTAAATGGCTCGGTTTGTGAGTGGGTGATCTCGATGGTGCCATACGTGAGCACCTGTGTGACCGTAAACGGTCCCGACCACCTGGAACGGAGCTTTCCAGTTAAGAGTTTCAGGCGAGAGTTATAGAGAAGTACTTGATCGCCAACCTGAAACTACTTAGGGCCCCGCAAATGAGCGTCGCGGAGACGCTTTGTTCGCTCCTTGTACAACTTTGTGTTCTCATAGGCGTGGTAACACCATTCCTCCAGCTTCAACATTTGCATCTTGCGTTCAGCACCTGCAAGGCTCACATCCAAGTTTAGCAGCTTAAGGGCCTAGAAGGCCTTGTGCTCTAGCTCGACGGGCAAATGACATGCCTTTCCATAGGCGAGCCGATATGGGGAAGTACTGATCGGCGTCTTGTAGGCAGCACGATATGCTCAAAGAGCATCATCGAGCTTGGTGGAGCAATCCTTGCGAGATTGATCCACCGTTTTCTCAATTATGCGCTTAAACTCCCGATTCGTCAGCTCGGCCTGACCACCCGTTTGGGGGTTGTAGGCTACAGACACCTTGTGAGTGACGCCATAGCGAGAGAGGAGATGATCAAATTGACCCTGAAAATGTGTGCCCCTGTCGCTAATGATGGCTCTAGGCATCCTGAACTGGGAGAACAACTGCTTAAGAAACTGGCAAACACGTCTAACATCATTGGTGGGCAAAGCCTGCGCTTCAGCCCACCTAGAGACGCAATCAACAGCAACAAGAATGTACATATTACCTAAAGATGGAGGAAATGGACCCATGAAATCGATACCACAGACATAAAAAATTTCACAAGTAATAAACACATTCTAGGGCATCTCATCACGGGAGGACATGTTACCTGACCTCTGACATCGGTCGCACCTGTGCGAAGACGTCAGCATCCTTAAAGAGTGAGGGCTAGTAAAAGCCCGATTGCAGTACATTTCTCATCATGTGGTTACCGCCATGGTGCCGGCCAGTAGGTCCTTCATGGCAATGGGATAGAATGCCCTCCATCTCATTGTCCATGACACATCGATGGATAACCCCGTCGGATCTGACCCTGAAGAGATACGAATCATCCCAAAAGTAATGTTTCAGGTCGGAGAAAAAATTTCTCTTCGCGTGAGTCGTCACCCCCTTGGGCAGCTGCTGGCCAACAAGATAGTTGGAAAATCGGAGAACCAATGGGTGACACTCTCCATCAAGCACATCGTCATTAATAGCTCATTTGGAAAGGAGTCGTTGATCTCCTCCACGAAGTTGTCCGCAGGAGGTGCGTCCAACCGGGAAAGGTGATCAGCGGCAACATTTTCGACTCCCTTCTTGTCCCGGATCTCGATGTCGAACTCCTTCAGGAACAAGATCCATCATATAAGCTGAGGCTTGGCATCGACCTTGCTTATCAGATATATGATGGCGGAGTGATCAGTGTATACTACCACGCGGGACAAGACCAGATAAGGGCAAAATTTGTCGAAGGCAAACACCACCGCTAACAACTCCTTCTCTGTGGTTGTGTAATTCTCCTGGGCATCATTGAGGGTCTTTGATGCATAATAGATGGGTCGGAAATGTTGATCACGCCTCTGCCCCATGACAACTCCAACTGCGAAGTCACTCGCGTCGCACATCAGGTCGAAGGGCAATGTCCAATCAGGAGTGACCATGATAGGAGCATGGGTGAGCTTCTCCTTCAAGGTCGTGAATGCCGTTGTGCACACGTCGGTGAAATGTAAGGGGTATCCTTCTCAAGGAGCTTCGTTAGTGGAAGGGCGATCTTTGAGAAATCCTTGATGAAACGCCGATAAAAACCTGCATGGCCAGGAAACTGTGAACTCCCTTCACAAAATTGGGAGGAGGCAGCTTACTAATCGTCTCGATCTTGGCTTTGTACACCTCGATCCCCATCTTGGAGATCTTATGCCCAAGCACTATGCCCTCGCGAACCATGAAACGATATTTCTCCCAAATCAGCGCCAGGTTTGTCTCCTGACACCTCTTCAAGACGAGTTCTAGGTTATGAAGACAGTGAGAGAATGAGTCTCCATAAACCGAAAATTCGTCCATGAACACCTCCATGATTTCTCCAACCATTCGGTCGAAGATGGCGAGCATGCACCTCTGGAATGTGGCGGGGGCGTTGCAAAGCCCGAATGGGATCCTCGGGTAAGCAAATATACTAAAAAGGGCAGGTGAAGGTGGTCTTCGCCTGGTCTTCCGGTGAAATGGTAATCTAAAAATACCCGGACATATCATCCAGGAAATAGTAGAACTCGTGCCCCGCCAACCGCTCGAGCATCTGATCAATGAATGGTAGAGGAAAATGATCATTCCGGGTGGCGTTGTTGAGGCGAAAATGATCATTCTCATCGGTATTAGCTCATTCTTCTTATTTGGGTCCACGGTCATCCCACCCTTCTTAGGCACTACCTGGGTGGGACTAATCCACTCGCTGTCAGAAATGGAGAAGATGATTCTCGCGTCCATCAACTTGCTAATCTCTGATAGAACCGCGGCCTCCATGTTCGGTGTCAATCACCGCTGGGGCTTTCACACCGGCCGGATCCCATCCTCCATTAAAATCCGGTGGGAATAGAAGTAAGGGCTAATCCCCTGGATATCGGTGATCTTCCATGCCATACCCCGGTCATACTGCTTTAGCAGGGCCACCAGTCTGGTCTTCTACTCAGGTGTGAGGATGGAGCTGATGATAACTGGAAGCTTGTTCCCCTCCCGGAGAAATGCATACTCCAAGTGAGGAGGGAGGGGCTTCAGCTCCAGTTCTAGTGGCTCCTCTAGAGAGGTGGTGATACGGGTCGAGGGTGAGATCGGCTTGAACAGCTCTCGAACTTTAGGAACTTGCCACGCTCTAGCGCGCCAAACGCTCCTCCAACTGCAACTCCTGTGATGCCTGCTCACCTAGCAAAATATAACGCTCAAGGGCATCGTTAGTACCCGCTCTCGTGATGGCGAGTGCAGTTTCAAAATCAGCAAGCATGTCAAAGTAATCCAAGTCATCATGCATATGGAAATGCTTTGCATTGTTAGACATAGAAAATGTAGCTTGTTCAACCCCAGCCCGCAAAATTAACTTGCCACTATGCACATCAATCAACGCCATGGCGGTGGCGAGAAATAGTATACGTAAAATCAAAGGCACATCCACATCTTCATTTATGTCCATGATGACAAAATCAATAGGATATGTGAACGCACCCACATTAACAAGCAAGTTCTTTATGATACCCCTAGGATGCACAATCGATCGATCAACTAACTGAATACTCATCCTAGTGGTTCTAGGTTCACCTAGGCCTAGCTTCTTAAACAGTTTATAAGGCATGACATTAATGCTAGCGCCTAGATCTGCCAAGGACTTTCCCACATGCATGTTGCCAATAACAAGAGGGATAGTATAACTCCCTGGGTATTTTCGCTTTTCAGCAGCTTGTTTTGCAGGATTGCAGAATACTCCTCGCTCAGCATCACTGTTGATAGATCCCCAAGTTTCATCTTGTTAGTGAGGATATCCTTCATGAATTTCTCATACTTGGGAATCTTCGAAAGTGCCTCCACGAACAACATGCTGATGTTGACTTGCTTCAACATTGCCATGAACTTGGCAAACTTAGGCTCCAGCTTGTCCTTGTGCATACGAGTGGGGAAGGGAAGCTGTGGGACATGCTCCTTAACCACTGGTTGTGGTTTGGGAGCAGGTGCTCCCTTCTCAATCTCCACCTCTTCATCTTCGGCTAGAACTGTTAGAGCAGGTGTTGATTCATCCTGTCTAACCGGAGTAGGAATAACAGTCGTCGTCTTGCTACTTCTAGTAGTAATGGCATCCAATTGCTAGTGAGGCTCGCGACGATTTGCGATGGTGTTGACAAGTAGATTTATCGGTTTCCTAATGTTGTTGTACCGGACTATCCCTCCAATTGGGTTCTAGAGGTCCTGCAAAATAGCACTCTGGTTCCTCTGACCTGCCTCCAATGCATTGAATTTCTCCATAGAGAATTCCATGAACTGGTCCATCTTGGTGAACTTCTCCGTACTGGTGCTCACGAAGGCCGTCACCATATTTTCCAGCTAAGACATCTGGTCATCCTGCGCTGGGGCTAGTACCGGCTGCAGAAATTGCCTCTGCAGCGGCTGAAAAGGCTGCCCCTGTCTGGGCTGGAATGGATGTTGCTGCTAAAATGGACCCTGTCGGGTCTGGTACTGCTGCCTCTGGGGAAAACCACCACTCGATGCTGCAAATCTGGGAGGCTTGGTGGTGTTGCTATTGTTTCCACTCCAGGAGAAATTGGGATGTTGGCGCCACCCCTCATTATAAGTACCGCTGTAGGGATCGAGGCACCAAGCATTGGCAATGAAGTCCAACTGCTCTTGTGGGGTGGTGGATTCTCGCATAGCCTGACAGTCCTCCACCAGATGGTTTGAAATTTTTCACACCACTGACACTAGGCTACTAGATGTGCTACCATGCCTCTGCCTGGTATGAGGCTGTTAGGCTGTTTCAATGTCTGAACTAGCTCTGCCACCTCTCGCCCAAGCCCTGATCTGGCCTCCATGGCATGCACACCTCTGTCCCTCGAATTCCTGCCTCTAGTGGTCTGCCCCCAAGAATGATCCATTGCTGCCAAAGTACTGATCATCCAGTTCAGCTCTGGTGGTGTCTTTGTGAGGATGCCTGATTCGAGCCTAATTGTACGCATTTTATCCCCATTTTCCTTGGGTGTTTGTGGCAATTATGATCCTAAAAGGGTGGTTTTACGCTAGGTTTCTTGTGTTTTAGCGTGTTTTAGGATCTAACAGGTGAAACCAGCCACAGAGTCGACAGTTGGACGAAAATGAGTGAAAACCGGGAGAAGAGGTGGAAAACAGCAGAAATGGAAGCACAAACCGTGGACCTCAAGGCTTCCAGAGCATTTCTAGAAGTTACTGACGCCAGGCGAGTTCATGGTCACTAAGACCGTGAACTAGAGTTGTTGCCCGTGAACCTGATAAGGTGAAGTGGTGCGTTTCGACGCAATCCTTTGAGTTCACGGACGCGTTCAAGAGTTCATGGCCATGAACTGAGTCTGTGAACTGAGCTAGATCCCTGTTTATAATGAGATCTGAAAGGAAGAGAGAGGGAGAGCCCAAGAGTGAGAAAGTGTCTTCTTCTTCAGATTTTAGAGAGAGAAAGAACGAACCAAGGAATAAAAAAGGCTAGGGTTTGCTCCAAGTGGTGAATTGGGAAGATTCTCCCCAAGAGAAGATCAACACAAGGTCAAAGGAGATTGGAGGCATCACCATAATGGTTTCTACTTCTTCCTCTTGTGTTATTCCCCTTTCTAGAATGGAGTAGTTTCCTTTTTCACTTGGGTGTTGTGAAACCCTAACTATTTGCCATGTAGTTATTGTGTGAATTGAATGATTTGTTTATGGGTGTTGTTTAATTCAACGATTGAGGTATATTTTATGTTGATTGTGCATGTTTGTGCTTAGCAATCCAATTGGCCATTCTAACCTAGATTAGAGGGAAACCCCCCTTTCAAGGGAGGCTCAATTGAGTTGGGATTCCTTGGGCTTTTTAAGCCACCTAGTTAATGTAGGGCAAACCTCTATGTTGTATTATGCAATTTGGTTAAGCGCGATTAAGCCGACCAACCATTTGGTTGAGTGAGAGAGTAAGTCAACCATCGATTTCCTTAGCCAAGAGGGCTACTTGAGTAGCCTATAATGTATCCCTTGGTTTGGCAATCGAGAGTGTGATCTACGACCATAGTTTCATTTCCTAGCGGTTCACGGTCACCTTGCCTGTAACAATTAATTCGATTCCACATGCCGTGGTAGTAGTTAGGGGGAAGCGACACCCTAGTGATCCTTCTCACATAGAGCTTTCAAAACCATTTACTTTTGCCTTGATTTACTTTAATTAGCAAACTTTTCAACCAAAACCAATTCGCTAGATATTGTTTCAAACAATTGAAGTAGGGGTACACAGACCGGCCCGGGTCGATATTTAAACATACTTGCCCTATATTGCACCCCAATAAGTTTTATACTTGGACCTTAGGTGGGAATTAATTGTGATATTCGGGACGAGTCAATGTCTCCACCTGGACACAAAGACTCAATCAACATATGGCTTTCTGGGGACAAGGCACTATTGATGTTCCCCACGGTGAATGCATCACTGAAGCCATGACGGGGACGCTTCCAGAACAGTCTTGAATACCTCTCCCAAGCATCTCGCAGTAACTCATCATCTTCCTGGTGAAAATGAGTGATCTCCCGCTGAATTTTCGAGGTCTTCGAGGTCGGGTAGTACCTGTGCATGAACTTGTTGGCCAAATCGTCCCAAGAAGTGATGGACTGTGTCGACTGAGTTTCTAGCCACCTCTTTGCATGCCCCCACCATAGAGTGGGGGGAAGAGGTGAAGGCGGATCACGTCATCTGGGACACCGTTCAGCTGAACCCATTGGTCAGCTGCAAGAACCGAGAAAGTTGCACCCTCGCCTCTTCATCCTTGATCCTATGAAACTTGATGGAAGATGTGATCAACTAGATCCAACATGGCTTGATCTCAAAGTTGTTGGCAGGGATGGGCGGATACTGGATAACTGGGCGGATGTCAGCGATCCGTGGAGTGTAGAAGTACTTCATAGTTGCCCCTAGGGAGGTGGCTGATGGTTGGCAGCGTCTGCCTGCGGAATGCCATCATTAGGCAGGACTTGATTCACCAGAGGGACCTGAAGGGGCATCCCCTAAGGCTGTCCATGATTCAGGTTGTTCATCTTGTTGTTTTCATCTACCATGTCGTCCTCCTACTCGGAGTCGCTGCTAATCTGACCGTCAACCTGTTATGCGACAAGTTCGCTCAAGTTCCAGGTCCAACGGTAGTAATGCTCCCGACTGGCTACAGGTCATGCACTACCTGCACGCAGCTAAGAAAGCAAACCCCATGAAGGCAAAAGTGGGAAGAAGCAAACAAAACAATGCAGAAAAGAAATGCTAAAGTAATAGAAACCACGTTTATTAAAACATTTTTAATAAAATAAAATTTAGTTTCAATTTAAGGTTTGCAATAGCAAATCTTAAATGACCTTATAGCTAAAACGTATTTGTAGTGCTTGGAATGAGTCTTTGTTTTCCATAAGTTAATGAGATCAGCAATAACAAATCTTAGTTGACACAATCTATTAGCGATGAATTGACATGTTTAGACGAGTTAGACTTGAGTTTGTTTGTCATGCGAGTTAATTGATTCGTAGGACATTGGGTCCTATGAGAATTGGGTCGCAATTTCTAAATAATAAAATAGAAGATATGAAAATGTTATCAAGATAAATACAATGCCAAATACTAAAATCATGATTACAATTCATAATAATTACAATGTTAATTTGCTATTACATTCTAATTACAATTATACAATAAAAGAAATTGGCTCAAGTACAAGCCCAAACCGCAGTCAACTCTGATAAATGCAAGTCAACATGCCTAAGTTGGGTTAATCCCATATCACGGTCAACCAAACCCAAAAATCCAAGCCCAGCCAGATTCAGGCCAGATCCAATCCCGGTTGAACAGGACTAGTTCAACCAGGCATATGCCCTGAGACCCAACCCACTCATCCACCATTCAAAAAAAAAAAAATATGCCAACATCTATAACCCTAAAAACCAATCAAAAGCCTCCAGCAAAATGGCCAACAGTAGCCCAACAGTAAACTCTTCTATTATTAAACAGGGGCTCGACTCACTCTTCTTTCTTCGGCTTTTGGGATATAGACAGACAACCAAAGCTTGAATAAAGAAACAGGGGAACAAATCAGCTTCTTCTTCCTTTTTTTCTTCACATTTCCCTTCCCCAGAAAGGAGGGACTTGTGCTTCTTCTTCCCCACACCTCTACTCCCTCAAAGACAAACTTTCTTTCTTCGTTTTGTTCTTAGGCTCCTCCTCCTCCTCAAAGAAAAAATCTGCAAAAAAAAAAAAGCTTCAATAGTCCCTATTCTTTCTTATTGGTTGGTGGTACAAAGAGACACAACAGAAAAAAAATTATTTCTCTTACGGACAGAAACAGGGAGCTCCTCGTCACTTTCCTTAAAAACCCACCAGCACAACGAAAAAACACAGCCCAACACAGAAAAGACTCCATACCACATCTTATTCTTCTTACCAAGCATCAACAACAAACAAAAGAAAGAGACAACAACAAACAAACACCATAGCACTGCCGCAACACCAGCTAAAGAAACTCAAGAAGGAGTCGACAAAGATAGTTTAGAATCGTCATCAACCTACAAGTAAAAAGGTTGGTCGCCACCTAAAACCGACCACCGTCATCATCCCCATCATTAATCATTTTGTTATAAGTTCTTTTCAAAATCAAAACTCAAGTAACCCCAATCAAGTTACCATCTGAGCCTAATAAATCTTAAAAAGCATAATACTCGATCAATTCCATTTCACTGTATTGGCAAAGTAATCAATAAAATCAAATATGTCGCTTTGCTCTCTACTTTTTGCCTACTTCTATTTCATCTTGTCATTCCCATGCTTCAATAATCAGTATATTACAAGCAAAAGCTAGATTTGTATTGTTTAACTTTATTTTCTTCTTCTCGACTTTGTTTATTTTCTTCTTGTCTCCAGCTATTGGCGATCCCCCCATTTCAATACCAACTCAAGATATGCTTATTGGGCTCTATGTATTAACAAGCGGGAATCGTCGGGGGATTTGTGCAAATAGGTATAATCCATGTAATCACAGAAATTAAAAAAATGAACGAATTCTCGCGAATAACAATAAGTATACAAAGGAACCCTTGTTTTGTAATTCCTATGACGCAATTGGAGCTTACTAAGCTAAAATCCATACCATGAGCTACCAAAAACATACATGGAAGTAAGTTTTATACCAAAACACCAAATCCCATGTCCATTCAAACTGAATTTCCCAAAAAACCAAAATTCAAAAACTTAAAAACCTATATCAAACCAATAACTATTATCGCTACTATATGTTCATCCCAAACAGTAGCCCCAAGCCATACCCAATCACCACAATACATAATTCCACCATCAAAACAGAACCATTTCCTCGAACCCAGATTTCACCCATCACACACTCAAAGAACCCAGTGATAGTCATTCTCGATGAAATTCTTTCAAAGATACTCTAACATTCAATGATTAAAAATCATAAATACATCTCCTAACAACTCAAATTATCTTAATCGTGATCAATAGAACGTGTTTAGGATCACTTCATAAAACTTTCAATATAACTGAACTACGTGGACTTTGATCCCGACTACTCGAGTACGTAGGCAACTAATAGATTCGAGTTCAACTAATCCAAAACTCTTTCTTCACACTTGTGATTTACGTTAATAGACGTATGATCAAATCATTTAATAATAAATACCTAATTGAATCCTATAATTAAATATGGAATAAGCCAAATAATTATACACCCAACCCTTAAATACTAATCGATTTAAGCAGTACCAATTTTGGGAGTTGTGGGGTGTGAATACAGTTCCCCACACGTAACCGTACTCCCGAATGCCAAAATCTCCTAATTCGCAGGCCAAGTCCCGGTTCTGACGCTAAGGTTAGAGCCGGACCAAAAGGTGTTCGATCCACAACAAATAAGAACGATGGCGACTCCGAGCGTGACTCGAGGGATACGCCGATTTCGAGGGGCGGTTGCGACAGTGGCGACTCTGCTGTGGACAATTTGAGAATCAAGCTACATTAATTAAATCGATAATTTTATCTTCCTATTTGTGTCGGGTGTTTATTATGCTGTATGTGCTTTTTAAATTATATTGTATTTAGTTATTTACATTCATACATAAAAAGCTCTATACCCGAGCTCTCCCTTTAGAAAATGAAAATAGTAGCGTGACTTCTATAATACTAGGGGAATAACGTGAAACTTTCTAACCAAGTACATCACATATATCATTATTTCTTCATATTGGGTCCAGTCTTCCTCATTTGTGTTTGTCTTAAGATAATGTAGTAACTTCTAGTTGACTTCTCCATTATTGGACCACTTCTTTCTCACAAAAGTTCCTTATAGCTCATCTGGTCCTCAAGATTTTTTCAATGCTTGATCCAACATTCATTAGGTTTCTTTGTACTCGAAAATTCATCAAAAACACACAAAAAGGCATCAAAGAGTACAAGGACATTGCTTAGGTTTATTAAAAGCTCATTGATCAAATAGTTGTGATTTAAACAAGGAATACCATTTAAATGACTAAGATGCATAGATAGAATCTGGAAATGTATCAACTTGAAGGTTATTGTTGTTGAAGACAATATGGATTTTGATAAATGGTTCGAGCTGCAAACTCTCAAATAGTGTGAGTTTTAGCACCAAGGTGGAGAAGATCAACATGGGGATGTTTTTGATGAGCCAGAAACTTCAGAGTCTAGTGCACGAGCTCAACAGTCTATAACTTCCGGTAGACCGAAGAGAGATTACACATGACTACCTCCATAGAGGTATGGCTTTGAGGATGCGGTGGCATATGCTTTCTAAGTGGCTGAAGAAGTGATGCGAGTGAACCACGATCCTACGGAGAAGCCATTTCGTGTGGCAAAGCTGCTCAGTGGCTTGCTACAATGGAAGATGAGATGGAATCCCTTGATAAGAATCAGACTTGGGACTTAGTCAAACGACCATAGTGAAGGAAGATTGTTGCAAACAGGTGGATCTACAAGAAGAATGAATGACACCTTAAGAGGGCATTAAATTTAAATCTCAATTATTTGCAAGAGGCTCACGCATAAGGAAGGAGTTGATTAGAATGAGATTTTCTCACTAGTGGTGTTACTAGCAATAGTGGCACCTCAAGACTTGCATCTCAAGCAACTAGATGTGAAGATAACTTTTCTACATGGAGAGCTAGAAGAAGAAATTTATATAACGCAACCAGATGGATTCCAAGTTCCATAAAAAAGAAGACTATGTTTGTAAGTTAAAGAAGTCCTTGTATGGAATTAAGCAATCTACGAGGCACTGGTACAAGAGGTTTGATAGTTACATGCTTGAGCTGGGATATAAAATAAGTCCTCATGATTGTTGTGTGTATCATTGCATGGCTGAGGATGGTTCGATGATTTATCTGATTCTGTATGTGGATGATATGCTTATAGTTGCGAAGTCAAAGACTTATGTCCAGAGGTTAAGGGGCTTGTCAGTGCTGAGATTGAGATGAAGGATTTGGGAGATGTTCAGAAGATTTTGAGAATGCATATTTACAGGGATATAGAGAAGAAGAATCTCTTCTTGTCTGCACTAGACCTGATCTTTCACATGTTGTTAGTGCGTCAGCAGGTTCATGATCACACCTGGACTGAACATTGGCAGGCTGTGAAGTGGAACTTTCGATACCTTAAGGGTACGTATTTGATGACTCGATATTTGCACATGTTTTCTTCTTTATTTATTTATCGTTAACTTGTCAATTGATCGTTGCTTGGCCTATTTTACGCTAATTTGTGTTACTTTGTCACATTTCAGGTCCTAGCACATAAAGTGAAGCGTAGGCTCAAGTTTCAAGTCAATCCGTGATCAATTGGCGACTCGGGGGAAGAAACTCGGGCATGACTTGAGGAAGAATGGATTTCTACATCATTTTATTGAAAAAGAATCATATAAGCTTGTTATGAAAAGAAATAGGACGAGAATACGAGCATCTGGGATCAAACGACACCTGAATCGGAGGTGAAAGGAGCTCAACGAAGCGTAGGTGTGCATGCTGGAAATTGTGCACGGTCGTGTAATATTATGCACGGTCGTGCGAGTTTTCTAGGAGGTTCGCACGGCCAAAACCTCAAATTGCACAGCCGTGCAAGTCGGGGGTGCGAATATCAGCGGGTATAAAGGTTGTTTTGTAATTTTTGGAGAGGGGGGGCTGGGTTTTGGATCCCAAACACCCAAAGGAAGAACCCTAGAGAGAGTGAGCGACTTGGGACATTCTTTGAGCTATTTTGGAGGGTTCTTCACCATTGGAGCTCGGGAATCAAGCTTGGCAATGGAGATTGAAGATCTAAATTAGATTTTTGCATTCTCTCTCTTCTTTATGGAGTAACTTCCTTTTCACTTAGGTTTTGAGGAACCCTAGTTTCATGTGTTAGGATCTTGGTTGTTTGAATCTTTGGATGCTATATTGTTTGATTATAATCAATTGAAGCATGTTTTGTTGATCAGTCAATTAGATCTTGATCACATTCTATTGATTTATACTTTAACCTATGATAGATAGAATCTGATTAGGTTGATAGAGCTTCTTCAATTGATATGAGTGAATTGATTGTACGAGAGTCACTCAATTAAATGATTTGTACTGGAATTTGTTCAAAGTAGTGGAGATATGTGTGAATCGCTTTAGCATTCTATCCCGGTGAAGGCTAGTCGCCTGCTGAGTATCCTGTCTAAGAGGGCTTGGTCAGCTTAAGAGATTCCAAGCTATTTTCGGATCTTCCGCAGTTTAATCAACAGTAAAGCAACCAAAAGGAATTATAACATGGAGCTAATTGAGAAGCTAGGAGGAATCATACCTAAGTAAGTTCTCAACCTGTAATTAGTAGTTTAGCCTTAGTTTAGTTACTAGAGTAGTTTATTAAATCAATCATTAATATGATTTGCTAGATAACGAACTGAAGCTGAGTAATAGTAACTCTAGAGACCCGTGGATTCGATATTTATTACTTGTGCCACTATACTGCAATCTCTTTCATTGGTTACATTTGGTCATTGTTAGGATTTATGTTTTAGCGAGTCAGTATTTTGTGGGGATTAGCTTTGGAAGTGATACAGAGTGCTTGGTGTACGGTTATTCATATTCTAATTATGTTGTAGATGCTAACACGAGGAGATCTATGACTAGTTTTGTATTCACTCTTGGGAGTTCTATGGTGAGTTGGAAAGCAACTATGAAGTCAACAATTACATTGTCTACTATTGAAGCAAAGTACATAGCGTTGACAGAAGCTACCAAGGAGGGATTGTGGTTGAAGGGGCTGATTCATGATCAGGGTCAACATCATGATCAAGCAGTGGTGTATTGTGAGAGATTGATTGCAATATGCTTGGCCAAGGATCAAATCCGCCATGAGAGGACTAAGCACATCAATGTGAGGTATAATTTCTTGACAATAGAGAGAGGATTAAGGTGAAGAGAATTGGTACCGTGGACAATCCTGCTGACAAGTTCATGAAGTCTGTTCCACATGGCAAGTTCCAACACTGCTTGGACTTGCTGAATGTCCTAAGTGGATGAACCCTTGATAACACCTAAATTTGTGTTATTTATTCCTCATATTTAGGTTCCTTTTGAGTAATTTCAAGTGCATTTTGATTGATACATCGTCAAATATACCCCTATTTCGTTCCTCGAAGAATATATCATTGTATTAGGTTGTATTAGATGATATGTACGAATTAAGTACCGAAGGGCACAAATGTAGCAAGAATGGGCAAAAGGCCAAAGATCACGGTCTGGACAAGGGAGATCACGAGCAAGAATGGAGCATGTGAAGAGAGGGTTGAGATCGTAGCCTCCATGCCCAAGATCGCGACTGAGATCTTTGGAGTGTTGGGCGCGAACTTGTAGAGGCAACCAATAGCGAGAAACAAAGGTTTCGGTAGCCGACTCACGACCACCTTCTTTTGAGCCCGTGTGAAAGATCACAACTATGACATCAAAGATCACGATTGAGATGTGAGGCCACGATCCTTTAAGTCTACAACGCGTAAAGGTGCTGACCTAAGATCGCGGCCTCGCCTCATAATATCACGACCGCAAAATTATGCCCCTTACCTGTGAACTTGCCCAAAATCTGGAAATTCTATAAATAGGGGCCTCCTCCCGGTTAATAGATGGTTTTTAGTAGATTTTTTATTCCATAGAGAGATTAGAGAGAGAAGTAGAAGCTTGGTGAAGAAGAAGAAGAAGAAGAAGAAGAAGAAGAAGAGGACTTCCATTAATTGAAGCCCCTTTTTTACGATTTCTTGGGTAAAATATCTCGAGTGTCACTTAAGTTTGAGAATTGGGGTAGACATACCACTTAATTTTGAATAGGGCGTCGGGTACCACATATAATAGAGTTCAGTGATACCCGACGCCCTATTCAAACTTAAGTGGTATGCCTACCCCAATTCTCAAACTTAAGTGGCGCATGAGGTATTTTACCCGGATTTCTTCCCCACTTTGTATGTCTTTTCTTCCCCCCTTCATGGGGTAATATCCCAAGATACTAGGGGTTAAAACCCCCGAACCCTAAATTTGGTTTATAATGTAGATGACTAAATAATATTAGTATTTATGAATGGATGTTTTTGTTCTAGTTATTATATGTTTCATTTATTCTTAATTATGCTTGGGTAAGTTGCCTACTCTTCTCTAATAGCATATGATGAGCCGACGTTGGGTAGTAGTTTTAGAGTTAGACTGGGTCGAGCCAACTGGCAGATCAAGGGTAGATGAATGATCTTATGGTCTTGTAGTGGACAAGGCGATCGTACCTCTAATACAAGGAAACCTTTCTAGACGATGCTTTAAGGGACGCAATCGTGTATCGATCCATATCTTTAGTTTGCATGATAGGTATCAATTATTGAAATGAGCTCAATTCATAATGCCCCAGATACGTGAGCTTTGAATGAGGGGACAATGTGTCTTGGGGGACGTACTCGGAGGCGTGGGATAACAAAAAAGGCCCACAAGATTAGAGAGCTCACGCACCATATCCGATAAACCCAACATAGTTATTCATTTGCATGTTAGACCTAAGATAGGGCGACGAAGTTACCCATAGTACCTCTTTTTCTATCGATCTTTAGTATAGGAATCGCCAACTACCCACCTGCTAAGTAACAGATTGACTAGATAACGACAGAGCCTAAGTAGCCTAAGATACTATGACCATTGGAATATGACTGAGCCACTTTACTACATCCTTAGCCTGGTCCAATTTCCGGTTTTCCCGTTCCGACCGGCCGGTTTGGTACGGTATCCTAGTCCCTGGAAGCAACAACCTTACTTTTGTTGAGAAGCATTACAGAAATGGAGAATCCTAAAAAGAAACTCAAGAGGTTTTTAGAAGAAGAAGACACAATGACCATCAAATTCAGTACTAAGGGGTTTGAGGACATCGTGTATGTAGGATAATAGATAGAGGATTTAGAGAATTGTATATGAGGTTGGGTGAATCTCTGGTAAGGAGCATAGCTTCTTTGTTGTGGCCTTGGCTGGTAGCCTTGGTTAATCTAAGTGGAATAAACATGTCCTTGTCGTCGATGGCTCCAACATCTGCTCCTTTGGAATATGACTGATTTACAAATATTAAAACTTCCACGATCAATCGTCCCTAAAGGCATTGATGGCATGAGAGAGAGAGAAGGATCAGAGTACATCAACGATAATGGAGGATTCAAGTCAAGGTGGAGATTTGTTGATATGACTTGAATTGGACTATCTGGCAACGACTGGAAATCACTGTGGTCTAGTTTGTAACTTTATTCTTTACCATATTTGATTGGGGTTAGACCACATGAAGAAGTTCTATAAATATTTCTCATACTCCTCCGCAATCTATATCTCCTAAAAATATAGTGAAACTGGCTCTCTCTTGCCCTTGGACTAGCTAACACGCATCATGTTAGTGAACCACGTAAATTCGTGTGTCTTGTTTGGTTTCATGCTTTCATTTTCTTCCTCTATCGATCCTCAGATTGCTCGATCCGTAAAAACAGTCACCACAAATCCAAACTTCTTTTATTATTATCGATAGGACATTTGATCATACAATGCTCTAAATCCTCTATCTATTATCCTACATACACGATGTCCTCAAACCCCTTAGGAGTAGATTTGATGGTCATTGTGTCTTCTTCTTCTAAAAACCTCTTGAGTTTCTTTTTAGGATTCTCTGTTTCTGCAATGCTTCTCAACAAAGGTAAGGTTGTTGCTTCCAGGGACCAGGATGCCGTATCGGAACGAGAAAACCGGAAACCGGACCAGGCCCGGCACAATAGGGCTTTTGAGGTATCAATCAAGAGTGCAAGTTTTCATTCGATATTCTGATAGGTTGCTTGCAAACCAAGGACTGTTCCCTCATGTTTCTCGAATCTAGTAAGTTGGTGATTGGAAGAACTTCCTCCTTACACCTTATATTGAGTTTGATTTCCAAATCCAGGTGGATTTGGCTTTTTGTTCTATTGTGCTTCATGAACAAAAGGTGCATTGGTAGATGTGATATTTGAGTAATCTTCAGGCTTTTTTCCTCTTGGGACTGGCCATTGACCATAAAGTATGTGAGGTTGGGTGAATCTCTGGTAAGTAGCATAGCTTCTTTGTTGTGGCCTTGGTTGGTAGCCTTGGTTAATCTAAGTAGAATAAACATGTCCTTGCCGTCGATGGCTCCAACATTTAATTCCTTCATGGCCCTCTTCTCCACAAGCTTCACACACAAACAAGACTACCACTAGTTCATTCTTTCTTTTCATTGAAGTTTTCCTTAGTTGATGAGAAAGTTCCTTCATCTGCTCACACAAGATGATAGCAACTTCCTCAATTTCTCGAACAAATTTTAATGGTTACATCATTGGTTGTCTTACTTGTCTAGATCAATTCTTTGACTTCCATGCTCGTGTGGCAAAATGGCTTTGGCATTGAGCTCCTATCATTATCGTGAAATCACCATCAGCAGATTGGTTTACCATCATTGTAGTATCTTGATCCAATCCTTTGGAAAATACTTAGCAAGTCGCTAAGGTGTAAATTCGTGATGGGGCATGCTTTGAGATGCTCTTAGAATATCCTTCAAGCTTCATAGAATGTTTCTCTTTCCTTCAGTTGGAATTGTGTAATTACATCTTTCAGCTTCTTTGTCTTTTATGGTGGGAAATAATTCTTCAATGAAGGCTTGTGCTAGGTTCTCCCATGTGGTGAAGGTGCCTTGTGGATGGTAATCTAACCACTGTTTCGT
Organism: Linum tenue; assembly: GCA_946122785.1. Classification (NCBI taxonomy): domain Eukaryota; kingdom Viridiplantae; phylum Streptophyta; class Magnoliopsida; order Malpighiales; family Linaceae; genus Linum; species Linum tenue. Next base: position 31,337,260 of record CAMGYJ010000007.1, read on the forward strand.
GCTTTCTACGAGTGTAAAGGGATAAGTCATAGCCAGATTGCATATCTAGTAGCTTCATCTCCTGGAATGGAGCTGACAATCTAAAAAAACAAATCTTTTGATGTTGCATAGGGTAATCATCATTCCTTCCAACAAATCTCCCTAATTGTTGCACCATTTGGGTCAGCTGAGTTTGAATTTCGATGTTTGCTGGTAGTGCATCCATGCCCCAAAAAACCCTAGAAAAATTCCCTAGAGCCTCTTCTTCGTAGCATTTTGTGATTCCTTAAGGAGAAGACTCAGATATACGTTTACTTCCTGCTTCTCCTTCACAACATTCTTGCTTCTTTTTCATTGGTTCGAACTTTTTCTCAAATCACGTGTGATGAAGGATGATGATGACTCGAAGTTTAATCTCAACTTCGATTCAACCATTTCACTCTTTCAATTTTACTTCTCAATGATACGAAGCCTCTGACTTCACTTTGACGTAGATTGATGATTCCACAAGCCTTGTCGATTTTGGGAGATTTTATGTCGAGGATTCTCCCTATGTTTGTAGCTTGAGAGTGACGAAGAGGATGGGTGAGAATGAAATGAAATGGGTGGCTCACCCCATTTTTACATTTACTATTTTTTTATGTTTTGTTTCGGTAAATAAAGAAGCAAAGTCTTAATTATCCAAGTCATCGTGCCTTGTAAGATCCTATTAGACACTGGTTGGGCGTTGAATAGTCTCACAGTTAAAAGTTAACAACTCAACTAACAGAATATACATTTTAGTATACAAATGACATATCGATGATTACCTAATATAAATAGCATATTGGCTAAAGATTAATATTGGTGGTGATATTTGAACTAGAGAAAAAAAGAAGTAACAAATACATGTTTTGGGGTGGAATTTTTTCTCCTTCTCCTTCAAGTGGTGAGAGAGAAAGGAGGCGAGCCCAATTCTGAGGTGGGCCCCCAAACTTAGCGTCCATCCAGTGACAGTGAGTGTCCTCTTTCTTAATGAGAGCACATTTCCTACTTAAATTCTCCCTTCCCGTGCCGTAACCCATTGACTGGAGAGGAGAGGAGAGGTGGCTGTGGCAACTAGCTAGCGGCATCCATTGCCAGTGCCAGATCCTATTTCTGATTCACTACTCACCATTTTAGTGCTGGACACAACCATCCCCACCTCGCCTCCCCTTAATATATACATTGATATAGTATGCATGTCGTAACCACGCCCTAAAATGTCTCACCCCCACATGCTATATGCTATGTTTGTTTGTACATCATACATACAACACAGCAATTCCTTTTATACCACCACCATCTGTAGTTGCATTGATATGTTTGTCTGTACAACTCCACTCCCTCGCATTTCAACTCTTGGCAGCCAGGCTCATGTATGAATTTTAACTCGCTCGATTGCAATCTGATTAGCTAGCTTCTTCTTTTTAGAAAACAAACAAACGAAAGAAGGGAAAGAAAAAAAAAGGGACTGTAAAGGCACAAGCCAAAATCAAAGGCAAAAAACAACAAGCAAGGTAGCAAGAACTGCAGAGAAAGCAAGGTATCATTTCCATTCAATCATAAAAACAAACATAACTTGTTCCGCTTTGACCAAGTAGCCCCCTGGCCCTTCCCTTCCCTTGGCCCCCCTTTTTTAGTGATTGATAGCAGAAAACAAAGCGTAATATCTTTGCAAGCCAAATATAATTCACAATGACAGCAGCGGTAGAAGAAGAAGTAGAAGTAGAAGTAGAAAGAAGAGAGCGGTAGCGCGCGGAAGGAAGGATTGTGATTTGTGAAAACGATGACAGTAGAGTATATCCAAGTAAAATTCAAAGGAGGGGAGGGGAGGGGAGGGGAGGGGGACCCTACTAACCTAACAAGCCTATGCCTATTGAGTGTGGTAGACTAGACTAGAGAGGCGAAAGAAAATCAATTTCATTAATTCACACACCCGAGAACCAGCGGAAGAGCTCGCTGATCTCTTCCCCGTACCTATTAGCCTCCTCCACGTCATACTCCCCCACCGCTGCTGCTGCTTCCCCGCTCCGCCGGCTGCTCAAGAACCTCCCTGAGCTCCGGAACGACGACGACAGCCTGTCCACGCAGTCCTTGAGCCAGCTGCTCCTCCCCACCTCCGCCGCCAGCTCATCCTCCTTGTTCTCCGACACGCTTCTCCTGTGCCCCGCGCTCTGGACCTCCGTTACCACCTCCAATTCCTCCTCCTCCTCCACAACGTAGTCGAAGGACCCCATGGAGTAGGATCCCCCGCGCCGGACGTCGTCCCCCTGCCGCCGACTGACGGAGCCGATCTCCAGGCGGAAGCTCCCGGAGAGTGCCTTGAGGATGTCGGAATCGGAGGCGTGGAGCGGGGAGCGGCAGAGAGGGCAGGTCTGGTTGGAGAGGAGCCAGGTGTCGATGCAGGCGGAGTGGAAGGCGTGGCAGCATAGAGGGAGGAGGCGGAGCTGGTCGTTTGGCTCGAATTTGGAGAGGCAGACCGCGCAATCGCCCGAGGAGGAGGAGGCTGAGGCTGAGCGGCGGTGGATGGAGGCGAAGGTGAAGAGAGGGAGGGAGTCGAGGAGAGAAGAGTCGGTGATTTGAGGGGAGACGCGGCTGCGGTTGGAGGAGGCGGTGGGGGAGGAAGCAGAGGAGGAGGAGGAGGAGAGGGGGTGGAGGCAGCGGCGGTTGAGGAGGCGGAGGAGGAGGCAGAGGGAGAGGGAGACGAGGAGTGTGATTGAGAGGATGAGGATTATGATCAGAATGCTGGGCTTCAGGTTCTCCAATGGCGAAGAGGAGGAGGAGGAGGAGGGGTGTGCTTGCGATTGGGTTGCGGTGGTGAGCGGAGGAGAGATGCCGGCGGCGGGCAGAGGAAGGAAGGGGACTGGAGGAGGAGGAGGAGACATCGGAATGGATAGCGACATTGCTTCAGTTTTCGCTCTGTGTCCAGTGGAATGGAAGGATCTGAGTTTGATTGTGCCTTCTCTGTTTTTTTTTTTGGGTACTTTTGCGGGGTGGGGACTGACTGTGAGTGAGAAACTGAAATGGGGGGAGAAAGAAGAAAGATATTGCAGGCAGGCAGGCAGGAAGAGAAAGGGGGAAGGGAAAATGGAGGAAGGGCGAGAATGACTGAATGGGGTTGGGGATTGCTTCCTTGCTGGTTTTGTTTGTTTGTTAAGTAAAAGTAAGTAAGATCAGATCACACAAGGGAAGGGAAACAAGTGAACAACAACAACAACTGCATTCTCCCTAACACCACAGAAAGTAGAAGCAGTGGACTGGGACAATAGTAGTTAAGAGAGTCTGCATTTTGATGTTATTGTTCGGGACGGGAAACCAAATGGCACGTGAGCTGCACGCAGGGGGCAAAGAGAGTGGGACGAGAGTCGCTTTCGCTCTCTCTCTCTCTCTCTCTCTCTCTCTCTCTTCGGGATCAGGTTTCAGCAGACTTAAATGCTGCGTACGTTTCTCTTTTTCCTTTGTTGGGTTGTTGGCGGCGACGGAGGCCGGCTGGCGGTGGTGGTGGAGAGGGTGAAACGTGGGAGGGAAATGCCGGTGGGCTGCAGTGCAGAGTTAGCTAACTGTTTTGCGGGAGAGGACACCCCGGCCCTTCCTACTCATTTATGGTTTAGGTGTGCATACCATACCAATCAAACATCTAATTCCCCCCTCTCCATTCAAATTCGGATACACCAATTCATCTAAAACACTATAACAACGCCTTAACAGGATAACAAATAAAGGAACCGCTGGCTAACCCACGTAGCAATCGATTGCTTATTATAACACATAGGAGGGGGAAAGTGAAGTGTTCTGCCTCAAGCTGAGGCATACTTATAAAAGCGTTACATGTTTGATTGGGCTCCAATAAGAGGTTTTTTCAATTTGGACGATTTTGTAAACACTGCCTCACATAGCGTGGCTATACGGTCCAGTTCGGTCTGGTTAAATTGGTCCAAATTGATCCGGTCCAGTCCAGTTTTTTTGAAAATATAAGGACCAAAGATTGGATTGGATATAGTCCGGTCTTGATCCGATCCGGACTTGACCCGGTCCGTTCCCAACTCGGTCTTGAGCTTGTGGGGATTTGAGTGGCCTAAGGCCTGAAAGGGTGAGGAGTTGGTTAAGTTTGTACTAAGTGCAAAGGTTTGTGACCGTTTATGCAAATTACCCTTAAGTTTTGGGTGTTGAGCTCTCTTATCCGGTGTTATTCAGTTTTCGATCCGGTCCCGAACGGTTTTTTACCTCAAATCTAATCCCAAAGATTGGATTGGATTGTTTACTATCCGGTCTCGGTCCGAGTTATACGGTCCGGTTTTGGGTAAAACCAAAAAACCCGGACCAAATAGCCAGCCCTAGGCCCACACACTTTCCAATTCATATCAGGTACTTGAATCTATTCTGTAAGGGGTCGTTTGGATTACGAAATTTGTGTTGAGTTATTTGTGAGGATTTTGAGTCAAAATCCCTTGTTTAAAAACACAGAGATTTAATTAAGGAATTTGGGCCAATTGTGATGTTTGGATTAAGATGCAAATTTTGTGTCTAAATTCTCAAATTACATTATTGACCCTTCTTTAGCCCCTTCTTCTGCTTCTCTGAAAAACAAGAATAATCCCCAGCGAACAAGAACAATCACTTCGTATACTTCCCCGACGAACAAGAACAATCCGAAAAATTCGGCCTTCTTCAATATTACCCCTTATTTCTTGATAGTTTGACTCTGCATTTCATCGTCTCTCGGCCTATTTTACGCTAGGGTATGCTTGTTTTTGTCATATTTCAGGTCCTAGCACGTGTGGGAAGGTCGAGGATAAGTTTCGGGTCGGTGGAGGTGGAAAAGCGCAAAAAAAGTCCAAAGACAATTGCCCCGAGATCGTGAAGTGCGGAGTTTCCAGCGTAATTTTCGGTTTCACTGGACTCAAACCAGTTCACGATCGTAAGTTCGTGAACTCAAGCCAATGACCGTGAAATGAGTTAGTGAAGCGGCGCGTTTTGGCCCGAGATCACGGTCCCCGCCTTGAGTTCACGGCCATGAACTGGGACCGTGATCTGAGCCCGATCTGGGTATAGAAGGGGAAGTGAGAAAGGAGGGGGGGGGGGGTTCTAGAGTTTTAGTTTTCAAAATAAAAGAGGAGACCTAGTATGAGAAAATTTTCTTGTTTAGATTTCTAGAGTGAGAAAGTGAGGAACCAAAGAAGAGGAGAAGCTAGGGTTTCATCTTCAAGCATGGAATTGACAATTCCTCCCCCAAAGGAGGATCTTTTCAACACAAGGAGCAAGTCTAGCATCTCTTTTATGGTTTTCCATCTTCTCTCTTGTGTTTTCCCTTCGTAACTCCCGGAACTTCTTCATAGTGTCTTCGTTCCATGCCTCATTTCATAGGGAACCTAAAAGTGGCTCTATTTCATTATATTTCATCCATATCCCAATTCGATTGATTTAATATCCCCTTTCCTTTGGTGTCATTGACATAAGAGATGTCGTTTCTACTCTATCTGTTTCTATTTCTATATTCTATTTCTCTAGCATGGAGTAGTCCCTTCTTTCACTTGGGTGTTTGTAAACCCTAGCTACAATATATGAATGCATGTATGGATTGAATGATTTTTGTGTGGTTTTGTTTAATGTGAATGTGAAGGTGTTATTCATGAATGATTGTGTTGTGTGAAAGCCTATCAATCAAATTTTCATTCTAACCTAGGTAGAGAGAAAACCCCCTTCCTTTCTTTGAAAGAGGGTTGAATGCTGGGTTTTCTTAGGCAATTGATTGTCTCCTATCTAGGTTAATGTAGGGCAAACCTCTTATTTCGTATTAGCACTTAGGGTTTGGTTGTGGGTGGCCGTCCGAACTCCGATTCGAGGGTGAAGTCTAACCAACCCTTAGTCAATAGGTTGAGAGAGTCACATCGGTGGCTTGGATCATATCCCCTTCCCTCAACCTAGAGACTAAGAGAGCGGCATTGGCTACTTGTTACACTTCCCTATGGTTTAAAACCCCCTCACCACACACGAATATTCGACCCAACAAGTCGTGATTGATAGCTAGGAGGAGCAACACCCGGGTGAAGCCTTCTCAATTAGTGTCAAAGACTTATACCTTTGCAATCGCTTTAGCTATAGATTGTTGTTTTCACAAAAAACCAACCGCTAGATAATGTTTAACGCAATCGAAGTAGGGGTAGATGAACCGGCCCAGGTCGATATTTAAACATACTTGCCATGTACTGCACCCAATTAAGGTATATACTTGGGCCTTAATTGGGGGTTTTATTGTGGTGCATTCGCGTAGAGTCACGTGAACATGCTCTTGAAACTTTTTAATCTTCACTGTTTCCTCGTCAACTTCACTGTCCAATGCCCATGACAATTGTTGCCAGCCCGCGATCCTTGCACTTTTCTCCGTTTGCTCCCTTTTCGATCCCTTTTGTCCGACTTTCGATCCTCTTGCCTATTCTACCTGTTAAAGTTTGAAACATGTCAAAATAAGACCAAACCTAGCGTAAAATAACTCCAATGACGATGTTAAACAAGTCAAACGACAGAAGGCAAGGGATAAAACTGTACAATCTATCTCGAATCCATTTCATAGTATAAAGGAGGTTTTAAAGGGAAAAGAAAATAAATCCATACCTTCTTATTGATTCAATTCATTAAATTTAATTAAAATTTGAAATATAAAAGAAATGTAATTTCATAATTACCCTTAACCATCAAGATTAATTTAAGTGATCAAAATAACTTATTAAATTTTAATGTTAAGGACCTGCGCTAATTAAACTATATTGGGGATTCGGGATCGACCCTAAATTAAACCTCAGGCAGGGGGTTTCAAAATATAACATTTTTCATTTATAGAGGGGAGATGTCCAAGTGATGGAAATCATCAAGTTTTATCTAGTAAACACATTAATTATTAATTATTTATGGGCAGGGTATAAGTGAAATATATGAGTTTGGGGTTTGTAGATGAGTTTGGGAGGGAATGAAAATGATAATGTTTTTCATACTATAAATAAGCATGAGTTGAGTATAAATGTCCATTTATTCGAGGTAGTATTAGTTGTAGCCTGCAGTTACAAAATTGGATATATTTGTTAAACTTAAAAAGTTTAGATATAAAAAAGTAAGAGACAAAATTTTTAGGTACTAAATGTAATTTTCCATCTATATTATTATGACTTATATGCAAAAAACAATTAGGTACTAAATTTAAAGATCTTTTTATGTTTTAGTACAAAACTGTAATTTTTATATGAATACAGGTACAAACAAAATCCATTGATTTAAAAATCAACTCAATCCAAACAACCGGTACGAGTATAAGAGGTCGTTTGGAAGTTCTGATTGTTAAATAGATGTATTATTGTGAACGCATCTATAATATTACACATATAGTCGAACTTGATGCATTGTAGAATACAACGTTTGTTATATGAATTTTTTTTCCAGAAATAACACTGTTTAATTTGTTTTCACAAAAATAGCACCCAGTCCCGAAAAATTCCAAAAATAGCATCCTTTTTTCGAAAACCGCCACCCCACCACGCGGTTTAAAAAAAAACCGCTGGGTCAGGGCGCGGTTTTCGTTGAAAATCGCATGGTTAAGGGGCGATTTTGAAAACCGCTCGGGGTGGGGGTGGGGGGCAGTTTAGTCCAAAACTGCAGCCCAACCCGGCGGTTTGGTCCATAATTTTTTTTTTTTTAAAATCATAACCTAGGTGGTAACTTCAAACGAACGTATCTTTGTGTTCGGTTTTCCGATCGTTCGGGTCTAAATGCACACATTTTACCCCTAATTTCTTGATAGTTTGGTTTGTCATTTCATCGTCCATCGACATATTTCATGCTAGGTTGTGCTTGTTCAGTTATCCAAAAACATCCTTTTTTCGAAAATCATAAGTTCATCGAACTCTACTCATTTACCTTATATTTGAATTACATACACAAATCAATTAGACTAGATAAGAAAATACCCATAAATTTCGACAAAATCTTCCTCTGTAGTCCGGTTCCGCATTCTTTTATGCTCATCATCACGTGTCAATGAATCTTAACGTATAATAAAGTATAAAGATGATACATCCTTGAATAACCGTACAAAATAACAATTCATCTCCCATTTTGGTCATCTCAAAACTAATTCCTTTCTGTCTGTGTTTGTCAATCTGTCTTGCTAATACTTAAATATGAATATAATATACGAATTAATTTATGTAAGTTAAGAGGTTGACCTTGATGTAAGCTTTGGTTATTGGTATTGCATTATTAATCGAATTGAATCAAATTCAATCGGATGTCAATAGATTAGCTGCCAAATCAACATAATTAAAAAAAAAAAAGAAAAACAGAAAAAGGAGTAATGTGTAGCTAGTTGCAGTGTGATTAATTGTAACTGCAAGAGCAACTCGATCATTCGTAAATTATTACGAATCGCTATCAACCAACGTGAAAAGTGTCTATTAAGCAATGTTGTCAGAACCGAACCGGAGCATGACTCGGTAATGCGAACGGCTCGCACTTTAATGGTCCAATCGGCACTAGACCGTTTAAAAACCGTTAGAGAACCAATACCTAATAAACATTATCAGTATAAATAGTGGATATTTCTTAATCAGAGCTCGTCTCTTTCCTTCAAAATTGTGAAATGGAAAGGATTCAGTTTGAGAGCCCGACGTTTTTTGTTTATTTCAATTTTTAATTTTCTGCAATTTTTTAATTAAATTTAACTGTTGAATGGCAAAAACCGAACGAGCGGCTCGAGCGGTTAACCGCCTCGGCCGCTCGTAAACCACTACATAAAACCGGAGCGGCTTTTAGACTGTTTCAAGCCAATTTTGTAACCGGGTGACGGTTTTACCAGTTGAGCAGAACGGCTCGGCTCGGCTTTAATAACACATCTATTAAAGATTCAAATCGAGTTAAAGCAAGGGGAAGAGAGGGTGTGCCTGCATGCCCTCTAGAGTCTAGAGGGATACCACCACTATTCCACTGGGAGCGGACCACGCTCACCGCCAAGAATCCCGCTATTCATTCCCCATTCCACATTTAATAACCATTAATCATCAACGTTTATCTATCACGACGTTGCTACTATAACAGAATAGTCAATAGCGGGCCCTCCACCCTCCAACCTCAACTTTGCATCCCAAGTATCAAACATAAACTCTTGTTTATAATAAATTGGTTCGATGACGAGACCCACTCTCTTGCATTGCATACATGGATCTCCATCTCTCAACTCTGAGATAACTTTTTCGTTAACTCACAAATAGTAGACTTTCTTTCATGGTAAGAGAACAACTCCAATTACGTAATTGTCATTCATAGAGTTATAAGCCAGTCAGATTTCATATTACTTGTTATAGTCATTGTAATAGTTTAGGAATGATCGATTCAATGTGGACTAGCATAAAAATTGATTTGGAAAAGCTCATAGAAATGTTGTGTAATCCTAATTTTTTTTAGTTAATTGGCAAGGGAAGATCATGGATAGATGATTCGGGTCTAAATGCACACATTTTACCCATCATTTCTTGATAGTTTGGTTTTGAATTTCATCGTCTATCGACATATTTCACGCTAGGTTGTGCTTGTTTTGCTATATTTCAGAACCTAGCACGTGTGGGAGGGTTGGGACGAGTTTCGGGACGATTGGAGGTAAAAGCGCAAAAATCGAAGAAAATTCCAAAGCCGAGACCGAGAAGTGCGGAGGGTCCAGAGCCATTTGCAGTTTCACTGGACTCAAGTCAGTTCCCCTGACCTTGAAGTGACTTAGTAAAGTGGCACGTTTTGGCCCGAGATCACGGTCCCCGCCTTGAGTTCACGGCCGTGAACTGGGACCGTGATTTGAGCCCGACCTGAGTATAAAAGGGGAGTTGAGCTGAAGGAGAAAAGAGAGATTTTTCTAGGGTTTTAGTTTTAGAATAAAGGAGGGTTTCTAGTGATAGATTAGGGGTTTCTCTTCCTATTCTAGAGAGAGAAAGTGCCATTCAAAGTAGGAAGAAGGAGATTGGGCTTGCCCTAAACTAGAGGAGTGAAGATTCTTACCTATCAAGGGAGATTCAAGCAAGGAGGAAGGAAGATTGTCATCTCTTCATGGTTCTTTCTCTCCTCTTTCTTGTTTTCCTTTGCCTATCTATGGAATAGCCTACCTATTCACTTGGGTGTTGTGAACCCTAGCTTGAAATATGTGATAGATTCTATTAATTGAATGTTTGTGTGTGAGTTTGTGTTTAATAAAAAGTTTGAGATATTTTCATGATGTTTGGGTTGTGTTCTTCATTTCTCATTACTATGGCAATTTGACCTTGGTAGAGGGAATTTCCTTTTTGTTAGAAGGCTTTGATAAGCTGGATTCACTGGCCAATTGAGTCATCTACCTTGGGAAAATTAGGGCAAAACCCAAACTTCGATTTAACACTTTAACTTGGGTGTTACTTTGTCGTCCGCATTAAGTTCTGAGGGATTGGTTCTTACAACCAAAGCAGTCAAAATCGGGATTTTGATCGTAAAATCGTAGGATTTTAAGATTTTACTTAGTGATTCTGATCCTGATTTTAGTATAAAATCAGTGGACCTTAAAAATTTTTAAAATCGGGATTAAAATCGTTAAAATCGTACCAAAATCGGGATTAAAATCGTATGAGAACAAAAATAGGCGGTTTTAGCAAATTAAAAAAAAGAGAAACTGCTTCGGTGAAATGGGTAATGATGGAGATCTTCTTGTATATTTTTTCTATTAAAAATATTTGAATATAATAAAAAAGAATCAAATTAGGGCTCAGTCAATCCCTTTTCCTTCGTCCTGTTGAACTCATTGGTAAAATAGTTGTCCTAATATTGTACGTACATAAGAATTAGCATAATTATTAACTAATTAATTGATTAATGAATATATTTGTACCAAGCCACTAGCATTAATTATTAAATTGGAGTTTATTTTTTCTTAGTTTTAAATCATTATTAGCATACAATGTTGAAATTAACCGGCCGAAGTACTACTTTGACTTAAACTAACTAGACACAATATGAAAAATAAGAGCCAAGCTCCATGAGCTCTATACTTTTCTCGTGAATTATTTTGAGTTTCATATTAAATAACAATTAAAATGATGATTTTGGAACTTTAATCTTGAGAATTATCATTTTAAATTTATGTGTCTTTGTTTTATTAATGATTGATCTTTATTAATATGATTATATGTTATTTTCTATATGGAACTTAAAATCCCACGATTTTACGATTTGATTTTACGATTCCAATTTTACCCCAGTTTTCGATTTTAGGTAAAATCCCGATTTTGACTGCTTTGCTTACAACCCTTAGTTTTATTGGTTAAGAGAGCTAAGACTCCCAGCTTATTGTTGCAATCCTTAATCCATTAATTGAGAGAGCTATGGTTCCTAACTTAATTGTTTTCCTTAACCGATTGATTAAGAGAGTGGGCGATCTTGATATGTAGCTAGGGGTAGCAATTCCCGGGTAAACTCTTCTCTCATTGGGACAACCTCGGTTTACTTTACTTGCTTGTTTTCATTTGTAGTTTTCTTAGTTTTAAACCAAAAATCGTTTGCTAGATAACAAACTAAGCGATTGAAGTAGGGATACATGGACATGCCCGGGTTTGACAATTAAAACATACTTGCCCTATACTACACCCTGCTAAAGTTTATGCTTGAGCTCTAGTCTGGATTAATTCGCTGTGTATCAGTGGTGAGTCAATAGATTTTCAGTTACTTCTGTTTGAGAGCCAATCGGGAAGAAACAATCTTGAGTGGAGTGGTGGAGGATTATAATGCACAAGTATGTGCTTCCACGAAACGAGGTTATTGTCTGGCTTATAGGGCATGATAGAATTACTACCAGAGATAAGCTTAAATGTTGGGGATTAATTAAGGACAACTCTTGTAACCTGTAACAACCCGACTTTTGGATTTAGGTTCGACCATAATAAATGAACGGTTGGATTAACGGTTACTTACAAGGGGTTGCAACCATGAATTTGGAAAAAAATAATAAATAAATAAATAATTAGACCAAGGGCCGATCGGCCCTCATTAACCCTTCTTCCAACAACACCCCCTCCCACGTCAATTCCTTCCCCCACCTGTCGTCAAAACCCTTTCCCCCCGCCTCTCTCTCTCTCTCTCTCTCGCGCGCGTGACCCGTTCCCAACGAAGAAAGCAGCAACAGGAGAAAGAAACCCCTCGGCGTTTCCTTGTTCCCATCTGGCTCCTCCCTCGCGATGCTAGTGCAAGCAGCAACAGTTGGGGAGAAGGGAACTCCTTCCACACGCAAAGAACGAACCCCTCACCCTCTCGTCCCTATCTTCCCCCAAGGCGAAGCAAGCAATGAAGAGGTTCACGCCGGTGAGAAGGAGAGGAGGAGCTATGACCGGTGGAGGCAGGAGGAAGGCTGAGAACTTGACAACGATGATGGTGACTGTGAGTGGTGATGCAATGGAGAGGCCCCGACCCTAACCTCCTAGAAGACCCGAGGTGTCATCGTTCGAAGTTGGCCACCGAATTGTGGCCGAAGAAGAGACATCGTACATAATGTTGGTGGAGCTCCAGCGGTGGGGATCGTCGGATTGTTTTTTTCTAAAGAAGAGGAAGAGAAACCGATGGAGGTGGTCAGGCCCACAGCCATCGAAGAGCAAGAGGAGGAACCGATAGAAGAAGAGAAGAAGGAGGAAAAGCATGTGGAGCTTGAGCGTGAATTTCGTTCGTCGACGTGACGAAAGAGGTGAATGTACAGGGGGTAATATCTTAGCCGTAGGTCTTTTAGTTTATACATTTACTTTAAGTAATGCTAGTTAATTTTTGAGTTATGTGCGACGCGATTATATGTGTGAGGCATCCCACCGCCTACTTAAGGTGGAGGCACGAGTTATGCTTGTGTATGTATGAATGGTAAGATGAACCCCCAGACGGTTGGGCCACTACTGGACGCGGTAGATGGTCGGGCATGGGCTTGACGGTGATACGTAACGCAACTATTGATCGAGGTTATTGGGTCACTACTAGACGGCGATACGTAACGCAATAATTGACTGGGCATGAGCTGGATAGCGATAAGTAACACATACCATTGCCTTAAGGAGTAAAGTAATAAGAATGAAAGCGAGAACGACTTTCATGAAAGATAGGAAATTTTCTAATAATGTGTTAGTAAGGTTTTGCTTAGGCAAAGACCTTAGGAAGTAACAACGAGACTGACCCGTTCTCACTCACTAGGTTGAGAAAGGGTATGTGGTTGAAGGTTTTGAGAAGAGGCAGAGCAAGGGGAGTAGCCGCACCAGCGTTGACGGGATCTCCGGGAGCTTAGCAATGAGTTAGAGCTAGAGTTCGAGTTAGTTTAATTATTTTTTTTATTATGAGTATATAAACTGGAGGTTCGAGGTTTTGATTTTGAGTGGTTTTGTTGACCATGGATTTAGGTCGCCCAACTGTCTAGGGCATTTCATTTGAATCTCTTGTGAAAAAGATTTGGTTATATTTATTTTATTGAGATTTTTTGAAAACTATTTTGGTCGGCTCCGTATCCACGTGTATTTCGGCTTGTTTAAAAGGATCTGGTTGTTTCATTTTGCTATTAGAGCTTGGTTTTTCTCTGTTCCTTGGTCTCCAAGGAATACTGGAGTGACAATCAGATATTTTCAAGGCTTTTTTTTAAAGAAAAGATAAAAAAAGAGTTTCAGGGTAAATGTTTGGTCAAACGAGTAAAAGGTTTCTTTTGAGGATTTCTAGAATCTCCATTATACTCTAATCATGATTAGGAAAATAACTCTATTATGCCCGCATGGCTATGATACGTATCCACGTGTATTTCAGCTTGTTTAAAAAGGATCAGGTTGTTTTATTTTGCTATTAGAGCTTGGTTTTCCTCTGTTCCTTGGTCTCCAAGGAATACTGGAGTGACAATCAGATATTTTCAAGGCTTTTTTTAAAGAAAAGAAAAAAAAGAGTTTCAGGGTAAATGTTTGGTCAAACGAGTAAAAGGTTTCTTTTGAGGATTTCTAGAATCTCCAGTATACTCTAATCATGATTAGGAAAATAACTCTATTATGCCCGCATGGCTATGATACGTTTCGAGAAGGAGAAATAGCAGATTCCTAAGAGGATCGTTTAGTGAAAACCCTTTCATGAGTGAGAAGAGGAGGTTCAAGGCAACTCCTATCCTACGAGGATGCAAGCTTATCATAATAACGTTCAAGAAGATTCCAAGTATCTAGTACGCCAACAGGTAGTAGCCAAGTAATTACAGCAAATATCAGCCATAATCCAGAGGAAAGGATGCAAGGAAGATTCGTTGAGTTCGCGAGAACCGAGCGTACGGCTGCGACCCAAGGAGTAGTGAAGGTTAGACATTAAGCAACATTAGGGCACATAAGCAAAGCAAGGAGGAATACAGTAGGTCATAGGGAGCTTGAGAAGATTTCAAGGGATCAATGAGTCAAGGCTAGGAGGAGGCACATTCGTGTACTTACATCGACTAAGGACTCCCTTAGGGATACTGTACGTCCCTAAGAAGAGGAATCGTGGATCTGGGAAATTAGATCGGCAGAAATTCTTCGAATGGAAGGAGTCAATCGTCGAGATTAACGATGTAAAGAATGAGGAAGGACCAAGCGCACTATGTAGCTAATAAGTGAAATCTAGAGGATAAGGTATGCGAGGGATTTCTACCAGATGGAAATATGTTCCGCGGTAGTGAGATAGGAATGGTGTCGGATGTTGACCAGCTTCACGTTCCCCATTTGCCAAGTTAGATGAGTCACTAGGTTTTGATATGATTCGGGCATACCGTTTCTCTTTGGCATTTGTGGCATTTGAGCTCCATAAAGGGTGGTTTTACACTAGGTTTGCTGTCTTTCAATGTGTTTCAAAGTCTAACAGGTGGAACCAAACCCAGAGTCGAAAGTTGGAAAAAATGGCGCGAGGACCGGGCAATGAGGAGGATACAGCCATTGTTCACGGTCCAAGCAGTGAGTTCACGGTTGTCAGGACCATGAACTAAAGTCACAAACCGCGAATTGAAGGGTGTCCAGAGAGATTTCAGAAGTTACTGACTCCAAGTCAGTTCACGGTCGTAAGACCGTGAAATGAAGTCATGGACCGCGAACTCAACAAATGAAAGCGATGGGTTTTGGCTGTGCTCATGGTCCGCGCTAGATGTTCACGGCCGTGAACTGGGCGCGATCAGGCTATAAAAGGAGAGCTGAAAGGAAGAAGAAAGGGAGAGCCCGAAGCGAGAGAAACCTTCTTCTTTTGGAAACCCTAGAGAGAGAAATCCATGAACCAAGAGGGAGAAGAGGCTAGGATTTGCTCCAAGTCAGTTCCTCTTCAAGAGAGGATCTCTACAAGCACAAGGAAGGATTGAGGCAACATTAATGATGGTTTTTTTTTCGTTTTCCTTTGTGTTCTTCCTTCTTCTAGCATGGATTAGTATCCTATTCACTTGGGTGTTGTAGAACCCTAACTTTCTACCATGTAGTTCATTGTGTGGATTGAATGATTGTGTGTGGGTGATGTTTAATTTAAGATTGGAGGTTTTGTCATGGTGATTCTGTATTTTGTGTGCTTGGCAATCTATTGTGCTACTCTAACCTATCATAGAGAGAAACCCCCTTATCTTAAGAGGCTCAAATTGACTTGGGTCTTCATAGGCATTCTATGCCTCCTAACTAGGTTAAGGTAAGACAAACCTCTAAACTCAAATTAGACATCTAGGTTAATTGTGATTAAACAGTTCCAAAACTCTGTTTGAGGAAGAAGGTAAGTTAACCCTCTTTTGCTTGGGTCAAGAGGGCTACTTTCGTAGCCTATAATGCATTCCTTGGCCTAGCGATTGAGAGTGTGGTTTCCAACCACTGTTGCTCCACCTAACGGTTCGCAATCGCCTTGTCGCATACCGATTCATTCGATCCCACGTTTCATGGTAGTTAGTTAGGGGAAACAACTCCCGAGTGAAGCTTCTCACCAAGAGTTTCAACCCTTTTACTTTTCATGTCTTGTATTTTTAATCGTAGATTGTAGAGATTCTTACAAACTTCATTCCGCTAGATTATGTTTCAACCAATTGAAGTAAGGGTTTATGGATCGGCCTGGGTTGATGCTTTCTACACATCAAATTGCCCACCTCATCGCGGAGGGGGGGGGGGTTCAAATTGTCATCACTACCCATTATGTGTGTATGGATGCTTTTGTGATGATCATTGATGTTTGTCTAGTGTAAATGCTTTCTAAACATCAAATTAATAGGATTTTGAGGCGTGATATTATACTCTGACCCATGATGAGTAGGTCTTAATTATCTAAATCATATACCCTAAATACTAAGGTGGTGCATATAGTTTGTTGGATGTATTTAGACGAATCATGATCGTCGATTATTATTTCTAATTAAATTGATCTTAGTGTATAAGATTTATAGAAATAAGAACTAAATTTCTTTTTTAAGGATTAAAATATAGTACTATGTACCAAACTCCGATCATATCCATATATATATTTTTGTATATACATGAAGTCCACATGACAACATTGACAAGACAAGTAAAAAAGAAAGAGAAAAGGTCATCCCATGCCCACAAATGGCTTATGAATGCTACAACACCACCACTCACTATGTGCTTCATCCTTGAGTGCACAACCACTTGTATTGTTCTCATTTACTTTGCCAAATCCCCACTCCTCAATAAGTAGCGAAGGGACAGGTAACAGGCTGGGTTCCGGTAACCCACCGAAGTTTGGAAGGAAAATGGTTAAATTAAGTATAATAGTTAATTAATCTTTAAAAGTACGCTGCGTCAAATTGATAATAGTTGATCAAAAGGTCTTGTTCTCGAATTTGTTGACCTCATTTTAATCACATAATATTCAGATTTTTGAAAAATTCAATTCCATGTAAGTTGACTTCTTATAAGAGAGTGTGCTTGTTATAAGATATTATTGAATCTCACCCAACAACGCTCGTTATTGAAAATACTGTTCTTGACAAATAACACAATTCGAAAGAGAACAAATAACTAAATAATGAATAACTGTTTTTGTAATATTCATTATAAACCTCTTTCAACAACTCAATTGTTGATGCTAAATGGTTCTTGATATAGAAGATCATTCGAAAGAGAACGACTAACTAAATTATGAATATTTTTTTCCGAATAATGGGCAGGATTTTATTCATCAAATACAATCAACAACAAGTTTACAACTCACCTAACCAACTATACAGCTTACAACTACACAACTACACATATATGTTTTTACAATTGACCTTCAGTCGTTTTCCCTATACCACAAAGATAGTCTAGAAATAGACTCTGCTACTTTAGGATCACCTGCCTCTTTTGCTTCCATCACACACTGCATCTTCTTTGTGACTTCCACTACACTCAACTGCTTACCTCCATAAAGCCGTCTGCACCTTTCCCTCCAAATCTCACTCAATACCAGACACCAAAGCATTTTGCCAACCAAACACTTTTTGAACCTCTGATTTGCTAAACTTACTGTCTGCTGCAGTGTTATCGTGACTGGGAGTGACCATGACACTGGGAAGACAACAACCCAGACTTCCTGCACATATTTACTCATAAAGAAAATGTGGCTCTTGGACTCTGGTTCTTGTCCACAGAGAGGACACTTTAATTCTACTTCTGGATTCGAACGCTGCACTACATCAAGAGTAGTTATTCGACCTAACATAATCAACCATGTAATTGCCGAATTCTTTGGGATACCACTCTTCCACACTAGTTTAGACCAGCTCACAACTTCACTTTATGAATACTTATTAGGTACACAGAGAGTAATATTCTTAATAGTTTCGACTACTACTGTATTTTAATTTATAAATAAGTTAAAATATAAAATTATATTATAAATGATCACAATGGATTGTGTATATGGTCTCCCATCATCGAGGGGAAAAGATGCACTATGGGTTATTGTGGACCGACTAATCAAAATGGCTCACTTTTTGCCCATCAGATGGAAACCATCATTTGAAGTTCTTTCTCAACTATACATTAAGAAGATTGTTAGATTGCATGGTGTGACAATTTATATTCTCTAATCGAGAGCGGAGCTTCACATCTCGGTTTTGGAGAAGTTTACATGATGTATTGGGAACTAAATTACACTTTTCTCAGGGTCAGAGATAGTTCATATCATAGTTAACAAGGTCAAGGAGATCAGGGAATGTTTGAGAGTGGCTCAAGATCGGCAGAAAGTTTATGTTGACATGAATATGCGTGAAATTAATTTTGAAGTGGGTGAGAAAGTATTTCTCAAAGTTTCACCCTGGAAAGGCGTAATGAAATTTGGTAAGAAAGGGAAACTTGCACATTGGTATATAGGACCATATGATATCACAGAGAAGATTGGACTGGTGGCTTATGAGCTGGCATTGCCTCCACAACTATCCCAAATCCACAATGTATTTCATGTGAGCATGCTAAAAAGGTACCAAGTGGATCCTTCACATGTTATACAACCAGAAGAGATTGAATTGGGTCCTGATTTGACTTTTGAGGAGGTTCTTGTTCAGATTGTTGATCACCAGATTAAGACTCTTCGTAGGAAGAAAATTCCAATGTTGAAGGTTTTGTCTAAGAATCAAGAAAGTGAGAGTGCTACATGCGAGACTGAAGCAAGTATGAGGGATAAGTACCCTGAGTTGGTAGCAACCTACTTTGCAGGTTAATAAGTTTTCTAGTCCACACACATCCTCCATTCTCCTTACGGCTTTGGCACAAACACCACATTTGATAACCATGTGGTGTACCTGGCTTCCTGCACAAACTCGGCCTCTATCAGCTTGTCGACTTCTAGACGCAGTGCTTTCTCTTTCTCTGGAGTCAAATTCCATCTTTTTTGTTGGACAGGCTTATTCCCCTCTTCCACTACCAATCTGTGCACTGCTATTTCCAGGAATATGCATGGCATCTCTTGCATGCTCCATGCAAAAAACTCTCTGAACTCGTGCAGTAATGCAATTAGGGGCATCACTAAATCAGCTGGGTCCTTAGGAGAAATTTTCACTTGTCTATCTAGGCACCTCTCGTCCAATGCAACGGTGAGTTCTTCATTGACCGTTTCCGCTCTGGGCTCCTCCTTCGGTCGAGCATTGACATTGTTCTCCCGCCATCACCTCTTGTGCGCTCGGGCTCTACAGCCTAATCTAGTTCGAATGGGGGCGGAGGGAGCATGGTGGTGTCTTTTCCTCAGCCCGCTTCTCTCCACACCTCCTTAGCTTGCCTTGCCATGAATGTCCAGTGGGCTCTCTTGTCCGTCCTTTTCACAAAATCATTGAGCATGCCTCTATCGGTCAACACTTACCGCTCTGTCTTAAATTGCTAGCAATCGGTCGTATGATACCCCTTCTCTCGGTGAAAGTCACAATAGCGATCCAGATTTTGCTCGTTAGGTTGGCCCCTCATTGGTACCAACCACCTTACGTGATAACCTCTATCTTTCACGAATTGCAACAAGTTTTCAAGAAATCATTATATTTCATAAATTGACCTATGTTCTTAAGTTGCTGGAGCTCCGCCTCTGCCCTCCTATGCGCCAAGGGTCCCGCGGGTGTTGCCATGATTTTTCGCCCTAATTCCCAATCCTCTCCTTTACTTTGCCGCCTCTTTGTTCTTCTTGCCGCCAGTGCTTCCTCCAACATAATAATCTTCTGTACCCTCCTATCTAAATCTTCCATGGTGGTCACATCCCTTTTGAAAGCGATCGACACAATTGTTCGCTTGTTGTGCATTCCTCCAAGCAGCACCCTAACACGGGATTCTGCACATCCTTCACTACCATGGCGACGAGTACCCATTGATCATAGAATTCCCTACGCGCCTTGCCTTCCGTCTGTTTGATTTTAAACATGGCGCCTATTGTCAATGTCCGACGCTTCCTACTCGCAAACCTAGACACGAAGAGCTCGGCAAATTGTTCGAAGTTGTCTATGTCGCCTTCCTCAATCTTATGGTATCAATCTAACACAACTCCCACAAACATATACGGGAACACCTTGCAGAGCGTGGAATCAGATTTGTTATAAAATTGCATTTTTGTGAAGTAGTTGTTTAGATGATCATCCGAGTCAGTGGTTCCGTCGTAGCTCGGCAAGGGGGAATCATTGTTCCTGCTGTTTCACACAAGATATTGCGCACCAATGGATGTCGTACTCAGAGGCGCCTACCAATGTGCTTATGAGCCCATCCATTGTGTTCGTCAAAATTTGACGTCATTTGGTCGACCAAGTGCCCCATCGTGTTAGGGCTCCCGAAGTGCGTGTACTCTGCCTCGTCAATCCATCTTCCTCTCTTTCTTGTGACGGGATTGTACGCCATTGCATCTTCACCCTCCATCCTTCCAACTCCCTTTCTAAAGTCGTTATAGCGATCTTGGTAAGCTATTATCCTAAACAAACAAATCCCTCATAGACATTGAGTCGCCTTTCATATCTTGATGCTCGCAACTCTCTTTCCCTTCCATTTCTATGCTACGCCCCTGAGTTGGGGTTTTCTCTTTAGCCCCTTGTCACAAGTTCCCTTGCATCGGCCATCGGGCTTCCTCCATTGCCCTTTTCTTCGCTAGGTGACTCCATGCTAACTATAATTCCTTCCTCTTCCTAGCGCGCCAATTGTTTAGGCCATGAAACCCAACCCACGTGGCACCATGAAGCAACGTCTACCTCGAGTACGTCCGGACGCCCAGATCCTACACACAAGGGTGCATAGGGGCTACAAGGGCATGCTAGCACTCTAATGATCAAGTCAGTGTTATATTCTAGAGAGATAAGTGAATGAGCGAGCTTTTAGTGAGAGTCCAAACTGCTTAAATGGCACCTACCAGGCACTATTTATACTCATCGAGAATCCAACCGAATCTCTGGAAATCTGCCGTACGTCAGCACCACATTAATTCCTCTGTATAGTGCAACGTCTAGGCGCCCTGTCACAGTGTCGACTTTTCTTCTCCATGTCGGGCGACCATTCGGGGACCATTCTAAGGTCGTACTTCTTTGTCCGCATGCCCCTTTTGTCGTTACGTGCCTCTCTATATCTTCTATGTGGGCCAGGTTTAGCTACCTCCATCATTAGTTGGGTCCAAGGCTCCTCTAATTCCATATTTGGGCCTGACCTCGCTAGGTCTTTCTATATCCCCCAACAAGTATCTTTATACGAAAACTAGTACCACCACACGAAAAATAGTACTACTATCAAGGGCATACATAGAAGGTAGGAGGGAGTGATCACATGTAGTAGCCTTTTTCATTTCCAAAAATACCCCAATGCCAATATCGATCGTCAGTTTGAAAAACAAAATAATAGAAGATAAGGAAATAGAGGATGGATTGCTTGGTTGTCACATTCTAAATGCCCTTGATAGTCTGCATGGTAACCAACTAATCCATGCATTACCAATACCTTAAATTTTCAAATTTAAACTGGACACTAAATTCTAAATCCTAACTCTAAAGCCTTTAAATACAAGTAAATGCTAAATAATTTGCGTACAAATTCATCTATTTTCTTAATTGCTTTTTTGTAATTAGATATTGAGATCATTTTAAAATAAAATATCGACTGAAATGATCACTATTAATTAAACGATTTGTAACATAAGAAAATGAGTGCAAAACAAAACCATATATATTCACGACAGGGAAGGGGAACCGTCATTATCTTGGGGATCCATAAATACCGTGTAAATAAGCCCGCCCTTGTTATACGGATCTAAGAGCTCCATGTAATGCTGGTAGTTGGGTAAATAAAAGTCCAAGAACATCCTCATCCTCCATTCCTATCTGTAGCATAACAAAAATGAATGGCTAAACCTCGCTCTAGGTTTATTACAATCGCAGCAAAAGTACTAAATTATCCTACATTAATAAAATCAAATTAAAAAAAATAACAAACCCCAAAAATTCCTAATGATTCTTCACCTCTTTATCGATAAGCAATTGTACCCTCTGCCGACCTTTTGCGCATTCTTATTTCGCCGGCAGCACCATCCACCCAACCTCCCAGGGATGAGTTAGGATGTTTACCAATTTTATATTAGCCATCGTGGCTACCTACATCTCCTCCATTCATTCTCAATATATTTAAACCGATGCTCATAATTAATTAGAGATAAGTTTGGAAAAAAATAATAGATACACCAGATTACCATCCTTAAAATATGACTTACCATATATTATGTAAACCCTAAATAATCTATCTATCTATCTATCTATCTATCTATACTAAATATTATGGCTATTCAAAAATAACTTCTTGCCACATAAGCACTTGGTGAATGCACAAGTTGCCAAGGTGGACAATTTTTTTACAAACAAAAAACTATTTATTGATCTATTTATGAAGCTATCTTTCTCTTCTTTTAATAATTCTACTCATTTTTACTAAAATTAAAATAAGTTAATTTTTTAGGAATTATTTAAACAAACAAACACATACATAAGTAATCATCTTTTTTCCAATTAAACAAACTATAAAGATGGAAACAAAGAGTGATATATCGTATTTGTTTAACCCAAACTGATTAAATCTGATTAAGTAAATTTTCTACTCATTTTTACTAAAATTTAATAAGAAGTTACATTTTGATGAAGCAAAAAAGAAAAAGCACACACACATAAATAATAATATTTTCAATTAAACAAAATATAAACGATGGTCTAAGAGAAAATAAGTGTTTGATAATCAATCAACTTTGAGAAATGATCGATATGACTATATGTTTTTTTGCTATCAAACACTCACTTCTTTCTACTGTATATACCTATCAAATAAAACACGTATAAATTTTATAGCAAAATGTTTGAATATAAACTTGACAGAGCAATAATTGTTATTTTTTAAAAAACTTCTTATTTATTCCGATTAAATAAAAACATATTAATTATTAATGCAAAATTTTAATTTGGTTTTGTCCCTTTTCCCATTTTGATTGTCCCACTAGAAATAAATCAAACTTTGAAAATAAGAAATCAAGAAAGTATGTCAACCACCATAAAAATAAACAAAACCCTCTTATTAGTTGCTAATTTTTTTGAGATTTATAATATTTGTATTCTCATAATTTATAGAGAAGGAAATGGTAATGCATATGATTTTTTTTCTTTGTATGAGAATAGGAGGCAGGAGTTACACAAGACAACGATTAAATGACAAAATTTTGAACAGTTGTAACATATTTTTGTCTGTTAACGAAAAAAGTTCATCTGCTCATTGTGAAGATGAGGTGAACCAAGCCGAGGGTTGTCGACTGCTCCTTCTTCCTCCTTGATCTGAAGCTGGCAACTGGTCTCACTTTCTCAGCGATACGTTATTGTTTGCGGTTGACTGGCCGAGTTATACTCTTCTTCCCATTCTTTTCTTAATTTCTTCCAGATTATAACTGCTTGATGGTAAATTTTTTCACTCTCGATGAGTGAATGTATTTCTTCTTTGTTTTTCAATGAGAGGGGTCTTCATATACTTTTATTTAAATATATAAAATATAATTAGAAGGGTTCATTGGTTGGACTTAGGGCATACCTCATTTGATTGAATAATTGATCGTTTTTCTTGAATGCCTATTGCAACCCGATTTCTTGAATGTTGAAATAGAAAGAAGAGTTGTGATGGTTGTTTATTATATTTTATGTTCATGATTGACATGCTACTAGCTAGCAATACAATGATGATCTCTTTAGTAATTAGTAGGTAGCAAAGAGGTTATAAGTAGAAGGGAACATAATTGGGGTTTTATAAAGGTCGCGAGGAAGAAAGAAAATGATAATGGTGGTTTCTCAGTTGTCTATTTCGATTTTTTTAAATTTCTACATGTTTGCGGCGACATTTGTTTGTTTCATTAAGCTAAATTTTTCGGCATTGAATCCCTAACTAAAGTTTGATTTTGACATGATTGTTTTCTTACAAACTACTATTTGGATTGATGCATATATTCAGTTCACAAATGAGGAATCTGCATGATAAAATGAGTTGAGTTGTATTGAAAAATGCTCATTTCATTATTTTTCTATGTTGTTATTAGATAAAAATCACAATTCTTTTTCGCTGGAGATATGTAGCTCTCTACAAAATATAAATTGTATTTAAGTATATGCAGTTTAATTTGCTGAAAATATTGCTTTAATAAGTTTGTGACAGCTGATAGTGTTGTTTGTGGTTGGTTTTCTAGAACATTTCAAGGTAATTAAACGAGTACGTGGAAGATTGATGGACGTGGATGCTAATGAGTTTCCTCATTATTCCAAAGTTGTATGTGTAAGTGATAATACACGATATTCATGAGATTTAGATCGGAATATTCTCTATTATGTATACCGACATATGAGAAGGGAGAGAAAATAAAAAGCTCTTCGCTTTTTTTATTATTAATTGAAGCATATTTTCTTATTCTAACTTCTTCTTTTGTGGCTGTAAATTTTTTAACTTCTTTATCACAATTGTGTGCTAAAGAATGAATAACTCTTATGTTTATAATGTTAAAGGGAGAGTTCGATAAAAAAATCTAAATCAATAAAGAACAATATACAAAGAGCTCAGTTAATAAAATTAAAATGTTCATAAATAAACAAAAGGTATAAAAGTATGAAACAATACCTGAAATAAGGTAAATGGGATTTACAATTCTATATATATTACCTTAACAAACATAAATAATAATAACAATTAGAATGCTATAACGAATTAAAATAACCAAACAAAATACACCGCCCAACGGGCGGGTAAAAAACTAGTTATCTCTAACTCCAATCATCTACATCTCCCCTTCCTCCCTATCCCTACCCGCCGAGAACCTCTAGCCGCCTGCCACCCTCAGCCTGTAACCCTCATCTTCCCAACCCTAACCCACCCCACCCTACCGCCGCCCTTCTACTCCCCTCCCTCTCCCTCTCCCTCCACGATCCACACCTCTCTCTCTCTCTCTCTCTCTCTCTCTCTCTCTCTCTCTATATATATATATATATATATATATATATATATATATATATATATATATATATATATCACTCTCTCTACTCAGCGAGATCGAAGACATGTCGTCGATTTGGGGCATTCGGGCAGATTTCAGATCTGGTTCTTTTCTATTGGTATTGATATTTTCATAGTTGTATTTCTTTTTTGCATTGGTATTGAATATCATATAATGGTGTTTTTTTTGCATTGTTATTATCTTATTGGTATTAATTTTCATGCATTGGTATTGTTAAATCTGCAATGGTAGTTGTTAATAAGTGGTAGTGGTAGTGTTTCGTGTAGGCTGCAGTGGTAGTTGTTAACGTTTTGGTATTGGTTTCTTGTTTTTTTCCTTCTGCAATGGTATTGATTTTTTGTGAAATGGTATAGATTTATATTTATATTGTTAGATTGTTTCTATTGGTAGTTTACGTGTAATGTTATAGATTTATTTCTTCAATAGTATTGATGTTTTTCAAAGTGGTAGTGGTTATCTAATAGATTGGTAGTGATTTCGTGTTTTTTTTTTTTTGCAGATAGATTGAGAAAAATAAGGAAGCGAATCTGGCTGGAGATTAAGAAAGTGAGAGAAAGAGAGAGAATTGTAATTAATAGATTTTTGTAACTACCTAAAATGAAATTTATTAAAAAAATTAATTAACACAATTTATTTTCCCATATCCAATTTACCCTTAATAACCATGGTGATTACTACCAAGTAGTAATCACCGTAACCTGTCCCCAACCTCCCACACTCCCAACGATCCTCTATCGTCCTTGTTCTCCCCGTTGCGTGTGTCAACTGTCAACATGCCCAATCGCTGGATTCAACCGCCTCCTCTATCCCTTCTCCCAGCCGTCTCGCGCCTAACCCTACTCTCTCATATACGTCTCCTTTCCCTCACTCCCTGCTGCAAAGACGATGTGCGGACAGCAACATGGAATGAGTTATATCTGCAACAAAATAGATACTTTAATAAGGAAATACGATCTAAAATTCCTACGAAATTCCCTTACTATCTTTAAAATGTATATAATATGCCCAATTCAGATCATCATTCCTTCTATGTATTCAGTCCCTACTTTTCTACAGGGTCGCATCGAAACTTAGTGGGACCGCCGGAACAACCCAAGAGAATGACGACAGGTAGAGGCGGTGGAATCAGGGTTTGCTGATTAACCGAGTCAACTAATTTTGCCGATTAATCTGGTGAACCGGTTATGACTCATCTAGCTAGATTTCTTATCGCCCATTTGTTGTTGTACAGCTCATATTGCGTCCCAAGCACAAGAATTACTTGTAAATGCGTTGTAGTTCCTGCAAAGATAAAGCCAAGTTACTAGCTTCATTTAGATTTCAAGCCGTGTTCCAAGAATACACAGCATGAGTAACTGAGTTTCCACGGAGTTCAGTTACTTTGCTCCCCTTTAATAACTGAGGCTAGCATGAAATACTACAGAAAGTACATCGAACGAAGCCCAACAGCACTCCACCAAATCCTATCACTCCTCTGGAAACACACCTAAATTCTTTGCAATACTGGGAAACCTCGATCTCTTTCCGAGTGTGACGTCTCCATCAGATAGGAGCTGAATAGTAAAATAAAACAGATCAACCGCATACATGAATACCACAGGTTCTCATTTTCATTTCTACACAGCTGGAGTTTACACCATAAAATTTATAATGTATCCAATGTGTATATCACAATACTTGAACCAAATCAGTCCTTTTTCTATACAACTTCTAGATAACTTCTCTGACTTGATACTCGGGCACAGCTTCACAGGCTTGCTTTCTCCAAAGTGTACGAATCTCAAATGTCAAATTTAATCTCCAAATTGCCAACATCCTAGAGCAGCATCTCTGTCATCATATTCATACACAAATTAAGTGGTGACCATCCATTCCACTTTCTCAAACAACATCTCTCGGGAACCGAAGAGACACAAACATTTCAGTAATTTGTTGAATGTGAAGAATCCTTAAACAGAGAAGACAATGGAGACTAGAAATCAATAACCAACCATCATAGAATAAGGACGTTTTGAACCAGAGAAAGAGTCATAATCATGAGCACGTCCTTCACGATAACTTGGAGGGGGCCCTTCAAATCTCTGGACATAGGCATCATCCACATAAGCTCTCCTGGCAGATCCACGAAAACTACTTCTAGAAAGATCAGGGTACCCAGAACCTCGTAAAGAATATTCATCTCTATAGGATTGGCTTCTCTCTGGAATATCCCTGGAAGAGTAATCAATGGCAGCTCGGCTTCTTGGCGGTGGTACTTCATCACGGCGAGTATATTCCCTTTTCAAGCTACTCTTCAGGTATGATGGAACTGAAAAATACAAGCATACATTATTAAGTATTTGGGGAGTCTGAACAAACGTACAACAAAGGAGTTGAATTGATACACACCAGGTGCCCTTCTATCATAAGAGCGAGGAGGGGCCAGAGGCCTGCTTCTTGCTGGTTCAGACGTCACAGGGGCATGATGCTCTCGCGGTCCAGCATGCCTTCTCATAGAGGGTGGCGAGATACGACTTCCAGCCATTCTTCCCGAACGGGAAGTCAGGCTACGTGGGGCAGACCTAACCCATGGACCCCTGCTACCAGTTCGGCGTCCAGGACGAACATCTTTACGGCTCAAATTTTTACCTTTTCCTCTCTCAAGAGGCCTTGACAACCGAGCCCTAACTTTAGCCTGATATATAACGCCACAATGAAAGCGTTCCAAAGCTGAACCATCAAGTGGTTAATGCTCAATAACAGTAAAAGCAAGGGGTGCTACAAACCTTACTATCTCCTTTACCAATGTTTTCATTATTGATACTTTTTGCACAGGTTACTGCAGCCTCATGACTATCAAAGGTGACAAAACCAAAACCTTTCCGCTTGGCTGATGGCATATTTCTAGCAAGTTCAACCTTCTCAATCTTTCCATACACCTTTAATAGCTCCCGGACATGGTCCTCATCCCATGAAGAAGGAAGGCCATCAATAAATACAGTCTTCACCTGAATTCACAAAATAAACTGAAATCAACCATACGCAACACCCAGAGGCATGATTGTTACACTTTTCACACTATGATAGTACTGAAGTAATATAAGAACTTCAATGTAGTGCAAAACTTAAATATGTGGAATGAAAACACAGGTATACAAACAAAAGTGGGTGAAGTTCCATCACAAGTTCCACTGACAATGCTCACTTCAACAAAAAGAGAGGAAGACTAAAAGATTTGTTGGCTAGCGAGATTCCTATCACCATAAAATGAGAAATCCGTAGTGTAGTTATGTTAACTAACCCAACCATTGTTGAAATGCGTACTTCAGAACAGTTGAGTGAAGGATACATGTGCCATTATTTCATCCCCAATGTCAATGAAGGAATCAGCAAAAGAAACCTTTGCTTGCTTATCAACTCCAAATAAAACATCCTTCTTCTGCAAACGCTTAAGAGCATTGATGGCATCTGACCGACATGAGAATTCCACAAAAGCATACCCTCGGTTCATCCCTCCACTGTTACTATCTTCAACCAGGGCCAAGTGCTCAACATTATCAACTCCATAATGTTTCAATTTCTCTTTCAACTGGAACCAAATTCAATGGCCACAAATCAGGAGCATATCACTTATCCTTGGAAGCGCAATCATTAAAATGTAATTTAGGTTGTGTCTTGAATTTGCATGACATTCAAGAAATCTTGTGATGAAATTTACCACTGGATTCTTCAACTCAGTAACAGCCCGTTTGGCTTGTTCAACACTAGAAAACCGCAGGAATGCAAACCCTTTGTTTTTCTTCGTCTATGGATTCATCATCAGTCGCACTTCAGTGATCTCGCCAACTCGACCGAAAACTTTCCGAAGATCGCTCTCAGTGGCATCCTTATCCAGACCGCCAACAAAGACCTCAAACTCCTTACGCTTGCGCCTCTCCTTAAAAACTTCATGGTGCTCATCCTCTTCAGTTGCATCTACCATCTCAGTATGTTCTTCACCAGTAGGATCATCATACTCCTCAACCTCAACTTCTTCAGGAACCTCCTCCAGTTCATCCTCCTCCTCCACCACCACCAGATCACCCTCTTCCTCTTCCACTCCATTATCTTCCTCTAGCTCTTCTACCCCTTCCTCCCCAACCCCCTGGTCATCATCTTCGTCAATTTCCTTCTCATCGTAGTCTTCAATGCCGTATTCTTCAGGTTCTTATTCATGCTCATTATCATCAAGCTCTAACCGTTCATCCTTTTAAAAAATACAATCCTCGGTTACCCTCGACAAATTTTGCAACCATTTAAGATTTAGAGGTTGTGATCTCTAGTATGATCATAGGCACATGTCATACTTTAAGCAACAATTGATTCCTAAGACTCTGAACCAACCGAAACATAAACTCTACAAAGCCTACTAGACCGAGCAATAGGAGATTTCGACAAAAGTAATAAAAAAAATCCTCCACCTAGTGAACTACGGATTTATGAAAAGGCCAAAGCCAATATGGAAAATATAATTGAGGGATACGGGAAATCAGGCAGATGGGAATGTAATGGAAGAGGTTAGCGACTGATGCACATAGAAGATCAGGTCATGAATCTAAAACCACGATAAGGATATAGCCCAATTCAGCCATAAAGAGGAGCAAGATAAAAAGGTGCATACTTTTCAACGATGACGAGCGCTTAAGGTTCGATTTGGATCCCTCATCAGCTTCAAGAACCGACCTTCGTTCAACGAATGGTTTGTCGTCAACCTCCAGCTTCTCCTGGAGAACAGGCTTTTCATCGATGATTGTTCCTTCCTCTATCTTTGGGACCTCTTCGACAACTTCGGGCTGATGATTCTGGGTCTTGCTGGTCCCTCGCACGGCTCTACCGCCCTTCTTAGATCCAGATGCCGCCGCTCCGCGCTTCAGGATTCGTGGAGGCATCGCTTACTTCAGGCTTCCAAACGAGCTTGCTGACGAAAGATTTTTGTGAACCTAAAACCCTAAAGCCTTGCAGAATGAGATGAATATGAATTGAGAACCTTTTGTAATGTCGCGAATTGTTTCCAGGAGAAAGACAAACCCTAACTCCATCCGCGATGGAATTTACTTTTCTGTTTTCTTTTTTGCGATTATTTGCTCGTCTTGCATAGTTTTGACTTTTGATCTTCCTTTTCCCAAGTCGGGAAGTTTCATTTTTTTTTAATCTACCGTCGACGACAGGTGTCCTCTTCATGCACCGCGATGACTAACTTCATCTCTTCTTCTTTTTTCTCGATTAATTTACATTATATATACTTCTTAAAATATATTAAATGACTATAAGGTTTTGGCCTTCTTTACGGGAGCCATTCTCGTGCACATTTTTGTGATTCACAATCATGTATAACCTGCAACCTTATCATTTATAGAACCTTCTAAATCCCACACCCATGAAATTATGCACAAAGTGCATGTTTGGTGTTAAAAGGGTGTTGGATTATAGTGTGTGGGCCCATGTATGTGGGATTATTATGAGGTCAAA
The DNA here is from genome assembly GCA_946122785.1 of Linum tenue. Taxonomy (NCBI): domain Eukaryota; kingdom Viridiplantae; phylum Streptophyta; class Magnoliopsida; order Malpighiales; family Linaceae; genus Linum; species Linum tenue. The sequence continues at coordinate 31,367,752 of CAMGYJ010000007.1, forward strand.
ATCCGTGGGTCTAAGGATTATAAAATCTCACCTATTTAGTTGAGATTTTGTGGGAGGCTAAAATCCATGATGATAAATGATGGATCTATCCTCATCTCTTTTCAATATTTTCTATATTGAACATCAAGGACACAAATCATTACGGATACAAATGTAAATTCCGCTTATAATTAATAAATCTCATGGACACAAATCCAATATGAAATCTAACAAGCAAATAAGCAAGTTTTAAAATCCAACAAAAATTCAAAGTGACAAAATCTCACATAATCCTTCATACATAAAATCGAGTGTTTTACCTAAATCCTTCATTTTTTAAAATCCTACAATCAAACGACCTCTAAATTTTAAATGTCTATATCTTTTTCGTTTTAAGTCGAATTTTTTTGCATAGATAAATTAGATAAATTGTCATCTTCAAAATAATATCCACTTGATATATTCTTTAAATAAAAATTTTTGAGATATTTGGTACCTGTCTATACCATGATGGTATTATTTGGTATCACATAAGAGCGTACCACGTGGTATGAAAGTGTATCGTGATAGTATGAACATACCAGACTGTAAAATGGTGAATACATCAAAATAGGAATATACTAACTATCATTTACAACTTTCAACATTGTGTAACATCTCTAACTTGTTATCACAACTGTCATGCATCTCATCCCCCTCCTTGGTTTTAGGTAACATGAATTGGATTTCTCGTAACAAGGATAGAGGCCAATTTAACATGAAATTCTTGTTATCTTTCGATTTCTTTTCTTCTATATTTGTTCTCTGAAATCTTGATTTCGGCTAATTTAATGACTTCTTATTAAGATTTCCTTTTATCGCTACAGTCTTTGATGCATCGTTGCTTCTTTGGAGCTCTTAAATTTCATATATATAGCCAATTTCTACCATTTTTCTCTGTTTTCCTTCCATGATATTGTCATTTTATTAAGGAGGATATCTTTGTGGAAAGACAGCAGGATTATGGGATGTGGCAAAACCATAAAGAGACCGGCAAGAGGCATTTGAAGACTTGTCAAATAGACATAGTCGGGGATTAATGTGCGGCGAATTAGAAGTCTACACACCTAGTTCATGATGAGACCCCGATTGGTTAGCGCAATTTAAAGATTTGCATGCACGTTATGTTGAGGGATAGTTCTAGGTTGATGTTGGTAGGGGTGGAGTTTTGGTTATTGGTTTCCGGTTAAACTGATAACCGTCGGTTATCCACTAACTGGTAACTGAGCTAACCGAAATTTGGTCGGTTATCGGATGCTGGACGAGATGGTTTTGGTTCTGGAGGATGTGCGGTTAACCTATAACCGAGTTAACCGAAGCCTATTTCGATCAGTTGTCGGTTGGGGGTCGGCCTTTTCGTTCACCGATAACCGACCATTCGGTTACCGGTTATAACCGAAATAACCGAAAAATCCACCCCTAGATGTTGGTTTAGTATTACGAAGGATCAAAGGAAGAAGGAGGGTTAGTGCATGCAATAAGTAGCCATGGAGTTATAGAGATATACTTTGGATAGCCAGTTGCATATACTTCTAGAGAAACCCAGATGTTGGATTGTGAATTGTAATGAAAATGGGAAAGATGTAATAAATAGAAAAACTATTATTAACCAAGTTATTTGGAACATATTTATTATGTGCATTTTGAGATTTTTAAAATATTTTGAATGTTTATTTCCACTCAGTGACTAAATAAATTGTTAAAATTAAATTAAAATACTCAAAATATGAAAAAAGAAATATTAAGATTTTAGTGGACTAGCTAAGAATAATGAAAAAGTCATAAGATTTTAAGATTTTAGCTTTTTGTATATTTTTAGGTTAAAAAGTCCATTAATTCATTTAGTTTATTGATAATGATCATGTCCTTGTTTAACGAGACTATGGTTCAAATCTCAAGATTTATAAAAACAATTATGAATAAGAAATATATAAATGTTAAAATGTTGATAAACTACTATCAACTCTACTATTATATTTCTAGTATGTATGGGCGGTTATATTCAACTTATTATCAGACATCCACCCGTGATGGCCAAAATTTTGAGATCAAGACCGTTCTCATCACCATGATCCAAAGCAACATCCAATTTCATGGACTTGAAAATGAGTCACCAAGAGAACATATTAATCGGTTCTACGAGTTGATGGATGGTTTAAAGATGAATGGAGTGCCACAAGAAGCGCTTAGATTGAGGTTTTTCCCATACTCCCTAAGTGGCAAGGAAAAATGTTGGCTCAACAACCGACCTCCTCTCGATTGTCTCCTAGGATAACTTGTTGACAAAGTTCATAGCAAGGCACTTTCCACCTTCCAAGACGTTGGAGTTTCGAAAGAAGATCACTCATTTTGCTTAAGAATAAGATGAACCATTGAGAGATGCTTGGAGCGCCATTCCGAAATTTTCCTTCAAAGCCATCACCACAATTTTGATGAATATTTCTATATTTGAAACCTTTTAAAAAGTCTCTTCCAAGAAGACCGCATGCTCATTGATTCGTTGTGTCAAGAGAACATGCTCAACAAGACACCCCCGCAAATGACCGAGTTGTTCGAAGAAATGGCGGCAAAGAGGTATGATTGGGGCATGAAAAGGAGAGGAAGGAGGACTCCTGAGAAAGGAGTCCATGCTACCGAGGCAAGCCCTTCACTTGAGGCAAAGACTGATGGGTTGATCAAGGTGTTGATGAAGGATAAAAGCCAAGGAAAGAGCATGGTAATGGTGTGTGAATGGTGCTCAAGTCCCAACCACGCATTGGAGGAATTCCAAATTATGATAGAGGTGAATATCCTTGAGGAGCAACTCAACTTCATTGCTAATGCTACCAAGGCATCCACCATTGGAAACATCTAGGAGGAAGAGTCGAGTATGATGACCCCCCTGCACATCTTATTCTAAGTTCAACAAAACTCTTGGAACCGTGGATTGAGGAATAGATTGTGAAGGATAATTCAAACAAGGAGGATCAACCATCTCAATCTATCCAACCAAATGAGGAGTTTCAAGAGGAGCCTCCTATCGGAAAGGCTGATGACCAGACCAACATGGAATCCAACCTAGAAGCGTAAAATGCCCCCACCATCCAAGATATTATGGAGGAGTTCATCAAAGAAAAAAATATCATCTAGCTCGATGGAGGAAACTCTAAGACAAACCCATCAAGAGTTCAACTCGAGTTGGGAGGAGAAAACTGACAAAGACTACCACTTAGATCTTGGAAAAGAAGAAACCTCTACATCACCTTCTACAACAAAGGAAGAAAAGCAAGGAGTAGTCATCCCACCTACTCCAAGAAATGATGATCTATGCATAGAATTACCAAGCTTTATAGAGGATGAACCCATTCTAGATCCCCTTATATCATATCTCACGGATCTATAGAAACCTTGGAAACAAGAACCTTCAAGAAGTAAGGGATGAGCAAGAAGAGTTCACCACTTAAAAGGGCACTCTTGGTGAAAAGGTAGAGGATGATATTCCTAAGGTTGCATACCATGAAGAAAGATTTGAAATCTTGGTGGAGATGCATCAAGGAGTCAAGCCAGATCTCAATAGGCTACTTGATAGAGATCCATTTGTAGAATTTATGAAGATCCATGAGACCGTAGCGTCATATCTAACCTAATGATGGTAATACATGAGTTCCTTCTTGTATCACTACCTCTACCACATATCTAAAATTCAACATTCAAAGTGTGGGGTAAAATTTGCTAGGAGGAGACTAAGTTGGATACTACTTCATGATCTACTATCAAACCAAAAGAAGAAGAATGGCGGGTCACACTTAGAGCCTGCAATCAAAACGATGGACTTATAGGAAGCCTTAAGTTGGGGACCTTGAAGGATGAGAAGCTATGCATAGCTCAAAGGAGTAAAAGAAATAGCGCTTCATGGGAGGCAATCTATGTCTAGCATCCAACTTAAGGATGCAAAATAAAAGTGCTACCGTGGAGACAGCTCGAATTTCTAAATTTGTTTATTTTTAGTTTTATGTTAAGGAGTAGAAGCAATTACTTCCCATGTTTTTTTGATACTTTCAAAGTCTGTTTTGTTGAGATCCATCAGAAATGAAAGGAGAGATAGAGCAAGGAGGTTCAAAGATGCTGAAATTGATGAATCCCTCTAAAATATGGAGGGCAAACTTAGAAATTGAGAAGGAAAATGAGCAACGATCCCAAACGATGATTACACGCCATTTCAAACCTACCTAATCGTTGCTAGTTTTTATTTTTCTACATAAACAAGGGTTAGTCTGTCTCTAAAAAGAAAGTGGCCGGCGGCCTGAACCGACGTCGTACCCGCTACCACCTAACATCCTAATTCCTTTTCCGACGTGAATTAGGACTAGAAATAGTTCATATCTGGCGATGAAAAAGGCAGTGGTGCAAACCGATGCCCACCCTCTGCCTATCTATAAATAGGATGACACCCCCTCTTCTTTTTCCTCACATCAACTCATGAAGATTCAAAGCATTAAGAGCCAGAAAATCGAAAAAGCAACTTACGGGAGCTAAATTTCAAGGATATTTTTCAAGGACGGAGGAGTTGTAAAGACCCTTCCTTGTGACATGTTGGAGGAGAAGGAGCATCAACTAGGGGTGGCTATACGGTTCGGTCCAGTTAAATTGGCCCGAATTGATCCGGTCCCGGTCCGGTCTTTTCGAGAATATAAGGACCAAAGATTGGATTGGATACAGTCCGAACTTGATCTAGTCCGGTCTTGAACCGGTCCGGTCCTAATTCACTCTTGATTTTAGATTGAGCTTGTGCGGATTTGAGTGGCCTGAGGGGGAATTTTAGTGGCTGAAGGCCTGAAAGGGTGAGGAGGTTAAATTTTGGGTGTTGGGCTATCTTATACGATTTTTCGGTCCGTTCCCAAATAGTTTTTTTACCTCAAATTTAGGCCTGAAGATTGGATTGTTTGCTATCCGGTCCAGGTCCGGTTTCGGGTAAAACCAAAAAGCCCGGACCAAATAGCCAGCCCTAGCATCAACACAAGAAAGAAAGAGGGAGAGAGCCATCCAAGAAGACAAGGAGACGAGGAAGAAGTTAATGGGTGTCAACCCATGCCCACCTACTACCCATATATAAAGAGGAGGACACCTGATGACTCGATATTTGCACATTTTTACCCCCTTCATTTCTTGATTGTTTAACTTGGAAATTGATCATTCCTTGGCCTATTTTATGCTAGGTTGTGTTCCTTTGTCATATTTCAAGTCCTAGCACATAAAGTGAAGCATAGGCAAAAGTTTCAAGTCAATCGGAGATCAATTGGCGACTCAGAGGGAGAAACTCAGGCATGACTTGAGGAAGAATGGATTTATACCTCATTTTATTGACAAATAATTATGTAAGATTGTCATGAAAAGAAAGAGGACGAGACTACGAGGATCTGGGATCAAACGACACATGAATCGGAGGTCAAACGAGCTCAACGAAGCTTAGGAGTGTGTGCTAGAAATTGTGCACGATCGTGCAAGGTTTCCAGGGTGTTTGCACTACCAAAACCTCAATTTGCATGGCCGTGCAAGAAGGGGGTGCAAATCTCAGCGGGTATAAAGGCTGTTTTGTGATTTTTGGAGAGAGAGAGCTGAATTTTGGATCCCAAACACCCAAGGGACGAACCAAAGAGAGAGAGAGAGAGAGAGAGAGCAATCTAGAGCCATTCTTGGAGATATTTTTGAGGATTCTTAAACATTGAAGCTCAAGGAACAAGTCTGGACATGAAGATTGAAGATCTGGAAAGTTATACTCTAATCTCTCTCTTCTCTATGGAGTAACTTCCCTTCACTTAGGTTTTGAGGAGCCCTAGTTCCATGTGTTAGGATCTTTCTTGTTTGAACTTTGGATGTTATACTGAAGGGTTTTAATCAGTTGAGGCATGATTGTTGAGTCAACTTAATCCTGAATACTTTCCTTTGATTTCTGCTTTAACCTATGATAGATACAATCTGATTGGGTTAAGAGAGCTTTCCCAATTGGTAGTAGGGAATTGATTGTACGAGAGTCATTCAATTCATTGTTTTGAACTGGAATTCATTCCAGTAGTGGAGATCTTTGTGTATTGCCTTAGCTTTGTACTTCGGTGGAGGTTAGTCGCGCGCTGGATATTCAGTCTAAGAGGGCTTGGTCAGCTTAAGAGATTCGAAGCTATTTTTGGATCTTTCGCAGTTTAATCAATAGTAAAACAATCAAATTGATTCGCCCGCTGGGTGAATCATACCTAAGTGAATTCCCAACCTGTAATTAGTAGTTTAGCCTTAGTTTAATTAGTAGAGTAGTTTAGTAAATCAATCCTTAATCTGGTTTGATAGATAATGAACTGAAGCTGAGTAATAGTAACTCTAGAGATCCATGGATTCGATATTTATTACTTGTGCCACTATATTCATGTCTCTTTCATTGGTTACACTTGGCCATTGTTAGGAGTTGTGTTTTAGCGAGTCAAGTTTTAGGGGCCGTTGCCGGGGACTTTCTAGATTATTAGGAAAGACAGAAGTTTGTTAATTTAGCTTTTCTTTCTTCTCTTTTATTTTCCACCCTTGCTTTTCACTTGGGTGTTTTTGTTTTTGTTGGTGCAGATCTGAAACATGGAACCTCATGGATTCTCCAACCGTTGGGGTTATCCACCACCACCAAAGTGGTATTACCCCGAGACTTCCTAGAGCAATCAAGGAGGAGAAGACTATGGATTCAAATTTCAGTACCAACCCCCTACTACGAAGAACAATCAGGTCCCTAGGCATTTCAAGAACAATATCCTTATCAAGAAGAATTCATCCCACAACCAGAAGGGCCATCAGAGTTGGAGTTAGCCATGGCGGCCTTCACATGCCACTCTGTAGAGCCATGCTACACTCCACTGGCAGATCCAAACATAGAATTGAGGCTTCTCGTGGAGCAGGTTGCTTTAGACACTGAGAGATCATGCTCCAAGATGGATCTTCAATTCCAAGCCCGTGCCACTTCTAGCTCTTCATTTCTCCGTGAATCAGAGGAGGCTGTTCAGCGCTCAGCGAAGAAAACAAAGTGTGTTAAGCAAGTATATGCACAGCTTGCTCAAGATCGCCTTTCTGCTTCCATACAAGAAGAGGAGGAGGATGAAGAAGGCTAAAAGGACATTTTGGAGCAGGCAGAAGTTGTCACAGTGATAAGCCCCTAGTTGGGTAGCTTGGATAAGAGAAGCACAACAATCAAATTCAATCAAGGATTGATTTGTATTCGAAGACTAGAACTCGGAAACAGAGTTTCAAGCTCGTGTTTGGGATGGAAGTTTCGTGCAATTTTCTCAACGGGAGAAAGGCTCGATAACTATAGGTAGAAGCATGACCACGATCACCGTGATTAGCTTAACGATACAAGCACTCAAGATGCTTAGAATTCCTCCTAAACAACTCTCAATCTCACGAAGCAACAAGCTTTCTGAACCAAACTCAAGTTTGTATTCAATTGAACAAAATCTGACGATTACAATGCAACTGAGATGCTTAAATAGACCTAGGATTACGTATTAAACTATTATGGAAGTCCTTAACACAATCAAACACGAAAAACTAACTCAAAACAGAAAAGGTAAACATTATAGTAGAAATTCTAGTCCGAATGGGATTCGGATTACTTGCAAGACAGTCTTCTCGGGCAGCTTCCATACGATCGTGCTCACCTTTCATTGGAAGCCTTCAAGGTGTGTTTTTGATCACCCAATGCCACTACGTTATAGTATAAGAATTGTACTTTCGTGTGGCTGCACCCTTGGGACTCGATTCTTCCTCGAACCCTTCGAATTGAGCTCCAAAAGTTGGTACCCAAACTGTCTCCCAAACTTATAGAAATCTTGGCAATTTTCCCGTGTCAGCTTAAGGTTCTACACGACTTGGAAAGCACCCTTCCTGACCTTTGCTCGAGCATCCAAGCTTGTCCCTCTGTAGAGTAGTATTCCATCTAAGCTTCTAATCTCTCATTTTCATGGAGCCATTTGTGTCGACCAGGCTTCCAAAGTAACCTACCTGAAACTGTATCAACACTTAGCCACAATTCATAGTCATTCAAATGGAATGAGTTGGATCCTTTGTCAATCGATGGGAAACTAGAGATGATCCAAATAAGATCATATCACACAGAGAGCTCTTGTGATGATCATTAATCAGGAATATCTTGTTGTAGCTGACAACACCTTTTCCCATTCCACATCGAGCTTTGAAGAGGAAAACATGAGTGAGGAGATGCAAGCTAAACTTATCGAGAACCTTGCATGGCGACTTGCTCTCCAATCCGTTATGGAAGAAGAAGAGAGAGAAAGGGCGAGGAAAGAAGTTGTGGAGGATGAGGAAGAAAGCAAAGAAGAGGAAGTTCTTGATCTTTTCTGAGGGGAGATACCAAATTTTGAAAAAGGAAGGGGGTTTGAAGAAGCAATTGGCGTCCAGGCTGAGGAAGAAATTGAGGTGGAAGAGGCTTGCACCAGCCATGAGTTACATGTGGTATCTCCACCAAACTTTGAAGAGATGCTTGGAAAGGACCCATTTGCAGTGTCTCTTTGCTAGACTAAGGCCACATCGACATTGGCCCTTCTTGGTGGACGTGATGGTGGTCAGTCGATGCTGTCATATATGGTTAGAGGCGATGAGACGAGAGAGGAAGAAAAGAAGAGGTCTCGTGGGTGGAGACTTCATATGCATCAAGTACAGGAGCCTACATCACCTGTAATACCACATGCTCATGACTTGAGACTCCACCTCATCGACGAGAACCTCAACTTCAAGGAGGTTCTAGCATGGACCGAAACTTGAAAGCCACCGTTCGACTCACGACGTGAAAGAAGCACTTGTTAGGAGGCAACTCAGCCAATCGGTTTGCACTTTCTTCCCTTTGCTCTTCGGTTGAGTCCGTTTGTCTTTTGATTATAGAGTCAATAACTCAACCTTTATGAGATTTTGTGTAGTGTTTGTGTTCTGACTACTCTCTCTACTTTCTCCCATGGAATGCACCGCCTGTCACGTCCACTATCATTCACACTTGATCTGTAACTTCGTTCTACCCTCCTTATCTTTCCTCATTGAGGACAAGGTCATTCTTAAGTATGGGGGGATGTTCCATTATGTTTGTGTGTGAATTTTTTGTTGTTTGTGTGTGCTTGGAGCCTAGTCCACTGTCCAAATTTCGATTTGAGGGCTCCAAGTACGTGTTCCTTGCAATTGCCTGCTCACTATGCTTTGAATTGACAGTCTTTATAGTATAATGCAACCTAGGGAGGTAGTTGTAGCACTATGGAGGATGTTGATGGATTAAGAAGTCTCCTTTCTTCTTCATATTGTGTTGATTGATTGTGAGAATTAGTGATCTTATGACACTTGAATCGTGTGGTATCGATGACTCTCTACCTGTCATGGACTCCTGTATCATGTTTTGAAAAAGGTGCTCTAAATTGTGCTTTTAAAATAATGTCTCCCGTGTGGAAATAGGTGACAGTGTGTAAGGGGAGACGGGAATCTGTTCCCAACTTCCACCTACTACCTCCAGCCCCCTTACACCTCTTTCCCCCGCACAAGGCTTGAAACATCTACTCCCAGCATGGCCTGTAAGAGCTGGGCTCCCTCAAAACCTTTGCTAGGTGGGAGCCCCGTTTTCAGAAAACAACAGGTTGGAACCCTTGCAAAAAGAAAAAAAAAAGAAACAAGAAAATGAAAAAGAAACAGAAGAAAGGGGTTCCGACCATCTTTGAAGGAAAAAAAAAATAGAGCACATAAAAAAGTGAGTCCAGGATCTTTTTTTTTTAGAGTCTCGTTGTCCACGAATCACTTTTTCTCCGATCACTACTTGGCATGATTCCGACTTGGGACTAGAGTTCTTGCCGAAAAAGCTAGGTGGTGTCTTATGTGTTGGTTGAATTCTGAGTGGCGTCGCCGCTATTGGCCCGCCCAACCGTCATAGCAACTTTACTTGCTGATTCAGAGCATAGAATTTATCGGTCATTTTCTTTAACTTTTCATCCTGCTTGTCCAGTTGATTCTGGAGTAGAGCCACGACTTGCTCTTGGAAGAATTGTTGTAGCCCCGCAATCGTGATGGGTTGAGCCTCACCCATCGTCAGTTTCGTTTGATTAGCAGCAAATGCAGTGTGTTTCAAGAGTTTGGTTCGCTGGCTCTGCTGCTCCTCATTTCTTTTTTTTTTGTTCCGATAACACCAAGGTAGGGTCACCTGAGACAGGGCCATTCGACCTTGTCCAGTGACTCGCTCCGGCGTCGCTTTCCTTCGTTGTCGTCATCCTCATTGCCACTATGTAGAACCAGGCTACTGATGCCACTTAATAAACCCCAAGGTAGGGTTTGATTCATAATTGCACAGCCAAGAGGCTTGGAAACCTCAAATTCAATCAATAACACAAAACAGGGGTTTCAAAGGTGCTCGAGTAAGCGTGTTTGAATCGATCGATAGATGGGAACGAAAGGAAATTCTTACACCTAGGAGAATGAAGAAACTTGATAAGGATGCCTTCGATGTAATCGAATGGGTTCGCTCGATTAATAGGCCGTTTTCAGCAAGTTTTGATCGCAACCAAAACCAAGATCAAACTCACAACGGACAAGTTGGGAATTTTGGGGTTTTCTCTATATTTCAACTCTGATCGCGACAATACATGAATGAGGCCTTTTATAGGCTTAAAAAACTACAAAAAACTAAAATTAACCTAATTCCGCAAGGAAACGAAATTAAACAAGTAATCCAAATTGAATTCGGAATCCTAGTGTTACAAGAATTATAGTCGAGTTCAAGTAGCCACTTTGGGGACTCAACAATGATCTTCCCGGCCTCGTCGATATCTTCCAATTCCAGTTTTAGGTTTAGAAATTATTCTTCTTTTCATTCCAACTCGCATCAGCTCCTGATTGTGTCCCAAACTCGAGATATGGAGCTCCAAAGATGGCACCTCGAACGCGCCACCTGCCTTAGCCAAAAACATACAATTTCCCGGTTCTGAACTAGCATATTGGTGAGCTTCGAAAATATCCTTCTGGGGTTCCCCTTGAACAACCAAGCACTTCACGTTGTAGAGGACTTTCCCTGCTTCAAAACAAGCCATCAAACATATATTTCCATGGAGCCAATCACAAGATCCGAACCTCTGAAGTAGATAACCTGAAACACCCAAAAGACTTGGACAATTTCCAGGTTCTTTGTTGCTTAATGGATTAGCTTCTTGATCACTCCATGGAAGCTTCGATAGGAAGCAAATTGGGATCATATCAAAAGTGGAATCAAAACAAAACTAAAAAATGGGAATGTGATGATGCTTATGAGATTTTTTGTATGAGATTGCAGATCTAAAAATCATGACCATGTGCTGCACTAGGTTTCAAATATGGCACTGACTCGCTTTGACAATCACAATAAAATCCCACCTAAGGCCCAATTATAAATCTTAGATGGGTGCAATATAGGGCAAGTATGTTTAAATATCAACCCGGGCTGGCCCATATACCACTACTTCGATTGTTTGAAACATTATCTAGCGGATTGTTGATTTGTTTGAAAACTAAGATCTAAAGCTAAATTATTGTCAAAGAGAAATGGTTTTGACACAAATTGAGAAGGCTTCACCCGCGTGTTGCTCCCCCTAGCTAGCAATTACAACTTGATGGATCGAATGGTCATGTGTGGTGAGGGGGTTGTGAACCGTAGGGAAGTCTTACAAGTAGCCAAAGCTACCCTCTTAGTCTCTAGGTCGAGGAAAGGGTATACGATCCAAGCCACTAATGTGATTATGTCAACCTATTGGCTAAGGATTGGTTAGATTTCACCCTCGAATCGAAGTTCAGATGGACACCCACAACCAAACCCTAGGTGCTAATACGAAATAGGAGGTTTGCCCTGCATTAACCTAATTAGGAGAAAATGAATTGCCTAAGAAACCCCAGCATTTAAGCCTCTTTCAAAGAAAGGAAGGGGGTCTTCTCTCTACCTAGGTTAGAATGGCTATTAGATTGATAGACTTTCACACAACACACTCATTCATGAATAATACCTCCACATTCACATTAAACATAACCACACACAAATCATTCAATTCATACAAGCCTTCACATAATTGTAGCTAGGTTTCACAAACACCCAAGTGAAAGAAGGGACTACTCCATGCTAGGAGAAGGGAAAACACAAGAGATAAGAAGGAAAACCATCAAAGAGATGCTAGCCTTGCTACTTGTGTTGAAGAGATCCTTTTTTGGGGTAGGAATTCTCAATTCCTTGCTTGAAGATGAAACTCTAGCTTCTCCTCTTCTTTGGTTCGTCACACTCTCACTTTAGAAATCTGAAGAAGATGAAGTTTCTCACACTAAGGCTCCCCCCCCTTCTTCCTCCTTTCATCTGACCTTTTATACATAGATCGCGCCTAGTTTACGGCCCAAGTTCACGGCCGTGAACATCAAGATGCGTCTGAACACAGTGAACTGGACCAAAAAGCACTGCTTCACTACTGGGGTTCACGGTTTGTGGTTCCTGTTCACAATCTTAGCGACGGTGAACAGCCTTGGCGTCAATAACCTAAAAAACCCCTCTAAATGCTTTGCGATTCACGGGTTTTGGTTCCAATTCACGGTCCTTGCGACTGACTTGCTAAAACACAACTCCTAACAATGGCCAAGTGTAACCAATGAAAGAGACTGTAGTATAGTGGTGCAAGTAATAAATATCGAATCCTCGATTGTTTAGATGTACTATTACTCAGCTTTAGTTCATTATCTAGCAAATCATATTAAGGATTGATTAACTACACTACTATACTAACTAAACTAAGTAAAACTACTAATTACAGGTTGGGAACTCACTTAGGTATGATGCCCCCTAGTCTGCAGTTAGGTCAAGTTGTAATCCATCCAATCCAATTCAGTTGACAGATATACCGCGAAAATTTCTTAACTGGTCTGGACTCTCGACTAAAGTTATCCAGACTCTCTCGATTCGAATACCCTGCGTATGACTAACCTCCGCTGGTGTAAACTAACCAAGGTTAACCACGCGAAACTTCCACTAATGGCCTTTGTTCCAGTATGGAGTAGTGAATCGACTTCTCGACTAAAGTAGTTGATTCACCACTTTCAATTAAAGGTTGCTCTATTAACCAATGCAGAGACTATCATTCTAGGTTAAAGCAGGAATCACAAAAGTTTGATCAAGACTCAAGTAATTATGAATCAATGCCTCAACTGAATATAAAATGTCAATAAATCATGAATTTAAGTTCATACAAATCATCTAGCATACAAATCTAGGGTTCCTCAAAACCTAAGTGAAGGGAAGTTACTCCATAGACAAGAGAGAGAATGTAGAAATCTGATCTAGATCTTCAATCTCCATCTCCAAGCTTGTTTCCCGAGCTCCACTGGTGAAGAAATCCTCAAGTAGCTCCAAGAATGTTCCCAAGGTGCTCTCTCTCTCTCTCTAGGGTTCGTCCTTTGGGTGTTTGGTATGCAAAATCCAGCTCTCCCCCTTCATAATCTTCAAAAACGCATTTATACAGCTCACGGAAGCCAAGTTATGGCCCCAAGTTACGGCCGTAACCTTTGGGGTTCAGGCTGTAAATTTTGGAATGTATTCTGCCTCCTGTGGCCCCGAGTTACGGCCAAAATGCAAAAGTTACGGTCTGGGCCATAACTTTGAAGGTCAGCCTTTAACTTTGGATAGACTGTTGTCTCTCTGGTCCTTTCTCCCTCATCCGAACTCCGAATCAGTCGCTGTTTGATCTCAGACACTCATAGACTCGTCCTCTTTCTTTATATGTCTAGATTAAATGATTCTTTATCCATTAAATGAGTTAGAAATCCATTCTTCCTTGGTTCATACCCGAGTTTCTTCCCCCGAGTCGTCAATTGATCTCCGATTGACTGGAAACTTGCGCCTATGCTTCACTTTACATGCTAGGACTTGAAATGTGCCAAAGGAACACAACCTAGCATAAAATAGGCCAAAGTATGATAAAAACCAAGCTAAATGATCAAGAAATGGGGGGTAAAAACATGTCCAAATTCAGTGTTATCAGCGACCGTGAATTCCAATGTTGGACCGTGAACATAGGCTGAATCCTCCTCTTTGCCCAGTCTTTGCTCCTTTCCTTCCAACTTTCGACTCCGGGGATGGTTTCACTTGTTAGATTTTGAAACACACTGAAACACAAGAAACCTAGCATAAAACCACCCATTTTGGAGCTCAATTATCACAAACATCCAAGATAAACGGGGATAAAAAGTGTACAATTCGGACTGAATCACTCCCTACACTTAGATGTTTGCTTGTCCCCAGGCAAACAATTTCACACAAGGTAATATCTCAACCTAAAAAATAGTGATTTGGGGACAAATCAAAGGGCACAAAGCGGCGAATCTCAATGGCTATTGGCAATTAACACATGGACCATTGCAAGCACTACCGACATCCACCATAAACGACATTCGAGGCCACCAAAAACGGGCAAACGAAAAGTTCTCACCTTGTTCATAAATCAATGCAAGTCTCAACAATATCACTTATCAACCACAACTAACCATGCATAACATTCAAGTCCAAGGAACAAACAAATGGGCAACAAAGGTCCAAACTAGGGTATGATATGACATGCAAAACAAGAATGAATCACTCACTCTCTTGACCAGTGGGGTCGGGACCATTTGGTGCAAAAAATGTGCACAATTGTCAGCACTCGGCCCTATCATCTCTTCACCATGGCGGCAATCTCTAAATGTTAGAGTTCACGGGACGGTTGTCATCACTAGCTAGCTTGTCCAGATATCTTAGACACGGGTTCAAATGGCTGGCAATTGTCTTGGACATGGGGAAAAAGCTTTTTGGGTGGTGGAAAACATATCATGAGGTCCTACATCTTCACCCTAAACCCAAAGGTTCTATGGTTTTGACTAAGAACCTTCCCTACGAACAATGGCCACTAGCATCGGCCAAAAACCTTGCTTCTCCCTTCCAAGCTATCACCTAGCATGAACTATCTTTAAGCACTTTTTCTTGGTCTACTCTTGCTATCACATTTCGACTTGGTAGTGAAGGAGCTCAACAACGATGAGGGGGTTTCAATGGCTTGAGTGCCAAGAAACCCCTCCTAGAGCATACACTTCGAGTTTTGTGTCACTCTCTACTTTATTTACCCCGTTTTATTACCTCTTTTCGATTCTTTTTCTTTCTACTTTCCTTTTTTTTCCTTTTCTTTTTGAGGGGGGGGGGGTACTATAGAGTAAAACATATGTCACATTATTTTTAACAACCAATGCTCTCTTTAAAGAACTTACTCCAACACTACTCTTTTCTCTTTCATTCCTAGCAAGAACCGCACATTATCCTCCTATGTAGAACCTCAATGGAACTCAAAAGGGAGAGCTTCGCGACACAAGGACGACTCACGTATAGACTATAAGAAAGGATGGGGGTCGTTCTATCAAACACCATTAAGCTCACAAGCAAAAAGCTCCTACAAGAGAACTACCCCCAAAGTCATAAGGCTCAAAGGGGTTGACTAGGGGATAAAGCATTTCAGGATAATCAACATTTGGGCGTGGACTAATCCTATGCTCCATCATACTCACTAGTGACAACTTTGATGGTACTCGCCATGGTAAGAGGGATCTAAGCACACAAGAAGAAAACGATCGGCTCAAAAGCTCACATGGCTACCTAGTCACCCAATCATCCATTCCACTTCACAATACACAATACATGGCAATTGTAATGAACAAGTAATCGATTCAAGACATCCATTCATTTTTGCACACATGAGAACTAATTCTTTGCACTATCCTAATGCACCTCTCAGTCATCATCATAGGACACACACGATCACATGCAACAATTCAAGGTCAATGCCAATAAACACGAGATTCTCCTACAAACCGGCCACTTTAATCATGCAAACATTGCTTGAAGCCTTCAAAATTTTCAAATTTGGGCATACATCAAAGCTCCAAGCATCAACCACACTCACACAAGCATAATAATAAACTACCCCCCCCCACACACACACAACATTGCCCTCAATGGCGTAAGATAGGGGTAGAACGATGTTACCGCATTGCTTGGTGAGTGAAAGTTGGAATTTTTTCTGGGTAGGAGATTTGACCTTCAAGGAGAAAACAAAAACACACACAAACACAACACATACTCGCTCGAGGCGAGGTTATTACATAACAATACAATATTAGTAGTTGTTCACACATACCAAATAAAAGAAAGAAAAATAACATAAAAGAGTTCAGAGTTCCAAGTGGAGAAGTTGGGCGAAAGGAATTGGCTCTGCAACATGTCTCACTTGTCGGCTACCTCTCTCAGGTCGAAGGCCCGGATCATCATCTGGAAGGAGGCCCTAGCGACGAGCAATCCGCTCTAGCAGGTCGGTATGCAGGTCAAGCCGGGAGGTGACTCCCACAACGTGGGTCTCAAGATGGTCAATCCTCTCCTCGAGGTGCACCCCGGAGGTGTTGCTGCTGCTGCTGGTGGTGGTGCAGGGCGTGGAGCGCGGGACGCCGGCGGCGGCCGAGAGCTTGAGTAGGTAGCTGCTCTAGAGGAGGGAACTCGGGTGGTAGGGTCAATCCCTCGATGTACCAAAATGGTCCAAATGTTTTCAATAACCGCATGGAATGCAAAGTTCCCTCTTCAAACTCCCAGGTGCGCCCCTCCTTAGTGCAACCCGCAAGATCAACATTGAAGTGGCGAGCAAGATGGGTGATGTAAGGCCCCATCGATGTGACATATCATCATTTTCCCCCTTGGCCTGGGCAAAAGAAGTGGCCAAGACCGAACCAAGATGCAGCTTGCTAGACGGGTCCACCATGCAAGAGAAGGCCAACAAGATCCTCTCGATTATCTTGTTCGGATTGTTGAAGTTCAGGTAGAGGGAATGGGCCAAGAGTGCGATTATGATGCGCCACTGTGGCTGGAGCGCAGATGCCAACGTGAGGGTTGGCCGAAACTGTGTCCCTCGGTGCTCTGGAAGGCAAAATCGTCGAAATTTGGCATTCATGTCGCAACCTCTTGTGGCGTCCTCTTCCCACTCAAATCCGGATGTGGCTTCAACTCCCATGGCTCGTGCCAACCCATCAAAAGTCAAGGTGTGGCATTCTTCGCCCAAGTGAAATCTCATTGTGCGCATCTGGGTTCTGAATGGAATCTTGCTCTTGAAGACGATGAAGGTACTGAAAAACTCGACACACAGTTCCCCATAGATGTCATCTTCCATTTCGAGGAGCCAGCGCCATTGTGGGTGCGCCACTGCCTACCTCATGATATCTCCACAGTGGTGACCATCGAACTGAGTGAATTCGAGTTTCTAGTGGCCTCCAGAGTGAGCGCTTGCCCAAAATCTCAGCTCTTCCTCCATTGCGGGTTTCGCTCTAAGCACCGCAAGGTACGGGAGGTTCATATTGACCATCCTGCAAAACCATCAAACATGCACCATACGTGAAAATAATTGTCAATCTCAACTCATTGGGAGGAAAGAGAATCCCCCCTCCCCCACACACACTTATTTTTATTTAAACAATTAAGCTCAAGCACATCGAGGCATGGTTCTAGGTGTTTCACGGAGTATCCACACAAAAATTAAACCCAAACCATGCCACAATGTCTATCATCCACTACTCAAGCAATAAAATTGCACATTCATTCACAAATTAGCACTTGGTGGGAAAATTCCACAATTACGAGCAATTCGAATTAAATCATGCTCACCAAGGCATAAATAAGCTCATGCAATCAGCATTCAATTATTCATTCACTCTAATTCACCTAATTCCTCGCCCTATTGGTAAGTTGAACATTCAATTAACTAAAAATTTCCTCACTTCACTACCTAATCTGATTCTCCCAAATTAACCAAGGTAGAGTTGAAAACAAACCTGAAGACTCAAGTAGGATGGTAAGAGAAGTGAGGGGAGGGAGAGGGAAATGAAAAACTGGCTGAAAACAAGCCGGAGGAGGGTCGCCGGAGCTTCATCGGAAGCTCGTCGACAGCAACTTCACCGAAAAAATGTACTCCAAATCTCCCCAAAATCTCAGTGAAGGCCGCCTTTGATGAGGGGAGACTGGGTCTGTGATTTGTTTTTGGTTTGGATCACAGGATATGAATGAAAATGGCAAAATTTGTCGGAAAATCATAGTTTTCCGGCGAGTTTGGAATTTTTCCGGTAATTTTTTGGTTCGTAAAGTTAAGAGTCAACATTCACGACCCTTTTATAGGCAACCTCGAGGTTCACGGACGCGTTTGCCAATTCACGGTCTACAAGACCGTGAACACAACAATCCTTGAACTGGGGCGAAATGGTGGGTTTGACACACGTGGAAGCACCCTGGTTCAAGGACGCATTTGCGAGTTCACGGTCGATTTAGATCGTGAACACAACAATCCGTCCGTTAACTGCAGCGAAAACATGGCACTTATAGAAACTTTTTATTCGACCTACTCCGTGCCTACTATCATTCACGACACATCTTAAAACACACAATCACAAAAACCTGGCACGGGGATACCACTCGACCACTTGAACTCTTCACTCGACATAAAAACGAAAATAAGGAAAAGAAAACAAACCTACGTTGAGTTGCCTCCCAACAAGCGCTAAGTTAACGTCACTAGCTTGATGTTGCAGATCTATCATGCTTGAAAACATGAAGCCGCCGAGAGTGGATCCGCCACGGTCTCAGGGCGAGGCATGTCGCCTCCCAACTTAAACTCTATGGGATGGCCTTCTGGGCCGATTACTTTCGCTTTGCCCTTTTTCTTCCTCCGGGCATTAGCGTGATTCATCTTTTCCCTCCAAGCTCTCTTCCTTCTTTCTTTGGACGAGATGCCCTCCTTGTTTTATTGCTTCACATCACCAAAAGGAACAACAGTAATAGTGGGGCTCGCCTTGAGAGGCTCTCCTCCACTTGCATTCATATCATTTGATTCCACCTCCTTCACATCCTCACTCCTAGGCTTAGGTTCAATTCCAAGAGTAATTTTCTCCTCACCATCTCTCAGAATCAAAGTTCCCTCATTCACATCAATTTAAGCCTTGGCGGTGGCAAGGAAAGGACGTCCTAGTGTGAGTGGCATATCTGAATCTTCACTAATATCAAGGGTCACAAAATCCGTCGGATAATAGAATTTTCCCTCTTGTACTAGCACGTCCTCCACAATACCCCTGGGACTAATGAAGGAGCGATCGTCCAATGTGACACTAAGCCTCGTAGTTTTTGGTTCAACTATGTCTAGCCTCTTAAAAAGCTTAAATGGCATCACATTTATGCTCGCCCCTAAGTCCGTCAAGGAGTTCTCTATGTGATGAGTACTGATGCAAAGAGGTATGGTGAAACTACCTGGATCGGGTTGCTTCTTGGGAAACTGTTTGAGGATGAAGGCTGAGCACTCCTCGCCTAGGGTGACATTGGCGAGGTTTTCGAACTTCGGCTTCTTGAAGAGAATCCCCTTGAGGTATTTCGAATACCGTTGGATGTGATTCATTGCTTCGAGGAAGGGAATGTTGAGGTGGAGCTTTCGGAGCATCTCCATGAAACCTCCGCATTCCGCTTCCAATCTTTCCTAGTGCATCCTCCTAGGCAAAGGTAGGGGTGGCGTATACTTAGCCACCGGAGGTGGCGTTGGCGATGCCTTCTTCGCCATTCCTCTCTTTTCTCCCGAGGTTTCTTCTTCTCCACCCTTAAGTAGAGGGTATTCCTTCTCCTTCACTTCTTCGGTAACAACCTCCGGATTCACCTTCCCACTTTGCAATTGAATTGCATTCACCCTGGCATGATCCTTAGGGTTTGTAATGCTTTGAGAAGGTAGGGCTCCCTTTGGTCTCTCGGTGAGGATCCCGGCAAGATTGTCGATTTGCTCTTCCAAGTTTTGGAGGCTTGCTTGATGACTTCGGAGTCCTGCATCCACCGAGGTAAACTTTGAGGTTACCACATCAATGAATTGCTCAATCTTCTCAAACTTCTGAGAGCTTGTACTCACAAAGGTGGTGACTAGATCTTCCCGTTTCGAAAAATTGTCGACTTGTTGTTGTTGTTGGAAACCTTGGCCACCTTGTGCTTGGTATGGTTGTTGAAAGTTTGAGTTTTGGAATTGAGGCCTTTGTTGGATGTAAGTCGCACGAGATTGATAGTTTCCCGTCGGACCTTGGAAACCGGGAGGTCTTGGATTGGTAGGGGAAGACCAAGCAAATTTTGGATGATTGCGCCACCCGGGGTTTTAGTTGTTGCTATAAGGGTTGTTCCCTCTAGCATTGGCGATGAAGCTCAATATCTCCTCGGGGGTACTTGCCTCCTTCATCGCTTGGCAATCCACAATTTCATAATTAGTGCTACAACACCAATCACAAGACATCACCGCTCTCTTCCCTTGCTTCTTGTCCTCAAGGATCACCTCTATTAACTTGTCAAGCTTGGCTTCAAGTGGAGCACTTTCTCTTACACTTCGCACTCCTCTTTCGGTGCTTCTCTTACCACTCCTCGTCAAGCCCCAATCATTTCCTTAAGAGCCATATCTTTGAGAAACTCAGTCACTAGAGGCGGGGTCATCTTCATCAACCTCCCTTGGCAAAGAGAGTCGATAAGGATCTTGTCATATTGAATGAGACCGTCATAGAAAGTTTCTATATGAAATTGCTCTACGAACCCATGGTGAGGGCATTGGAGGATGTAGTCCAAAAACCTTTCTCATGCATCCCTCAACGTCTCATCCTCCTCTTGCTCAAAGTGAGTGATCTTCTTCCTCCACTCGGCCGTCCTGGAAGGAGGACAATATCGGGTCATGAATTTGTTGAGCAAATCGTCCCATGAAGTAATCGAGAGACTCGGTCGGTTGTTGAGCCATCGGAGCTCTTTCCCCACAAGAGTGTAGGGGAATAACCTCAATTGTAATGCCTCCGCGGAGACACCATTTAAATTCAAACTTCCCACAAGCTCAAGAAACCTTTGCACATGCTCCTTCGGCAATTCAATGGAAAGCATGTGAAACAAGGCATTGTTTTGAATCATCGTGACTAGGGCGGGCTTGATTTCAAAGTTGTTGGCGGCCACGGGTGGATGTAAGATGGGAGATTGGATATCCGCCGCCCATGGAGCCATGTAATAGCCCATCGTCCTTGGCTCTTCCTCGGCTCCCGCCTCCACATTTAGATTCAGAGCCAGATTAGCAGATTGAGGTTGATTTGTTGCCATTTCAACTTCAACTTCTCCTTCAATTCCTTCGAATCCGGGACAACAAGCAAATTGTTATCACCTCTCTTCACTTCTCCTTGTTGCTTCCGCTAGATCCCTCTCTCGAGCTAAAAGTTGGAGAGTCTGGTTGATGTCCTTGTCCAGTGGTGTTAAAGGAGCCGGATTGCTCCGGGTCATGCACCTCCCTACACACACTAAAAGAACACAACACGTCTAGAAAAAACACATTTCACATTTAGCAAAACTGAAAATAAAAGCTAGATTAACACCAAACAATTTTTTCAAGATAACATAACGAAGATCCCCGACAACGGCGCCAAAAACTTGACTCGCTCTGACTGTCACAATAAAATCCTACCTAAGGCCCAAGTATAGGGCAAGTATGTTTAAATATCAACCCGACCCGGCCCATGTAGCGCTACTTCGATTGTTTGAAACACTATCTAGCGGATTGTTGTTTTGTTTGAAAACTAATATCAAAAGCTAAAGTACTTGCAGAAATGGTTTTGACACTAATTGAGAAGGCTTCACCCGAGTGTTGCTCCCCCTAGCTATAAATTACAACTTGATGGATCAAATGGCTGTGTGAGGAAAGGTGATACGATCCAAGCCACTAATGCGACTCTCTCAACCTATTGACTAAGGATTGGTTAGACTTCACCCTCGAATCGAAGTTCGGACGGCCACCCACAACCAAACCCTAGGTGCTAATGCGAAATAGGAGGTTTGCCATGCATTAATGATAACATCGGATTTGCACATGTTTGCACCCTCGTTTCTTCTTCATTTTGGCTTGAGTTTCTGCTTTCTTGGACTATTTTATGCTAGGTTGTGTTCCTTTGTCACATTTCAGGTCCTAGCATGTAAATTGAAGCATAGGCGCAAGTTTCAAGTCAATCGGAGATCATTTGGCAATTCGGGAGAAGAAATACGAGCATGACCTGAGGAATAATGGACTTCTACCTCATATTATGGACAAATAATCATGGAATTTTGTCATGAAAAGAAAGAGGACGAGACTACGAGCGTCTGGGATCAAACGGCGACTGATTCGGAGTCCGGACGAGGGAGAAATGAAGCATTAAACAGAGGCTGGGTAAGCCACACGGCCGTGTGGGTCGTGGCCGTGTGGAAATCACCGAGCCTTCACACGGGCAGCTGGGAAAGCCACACGGCCGTGTGGCCTAGCCGCGTGATCGGGAATTTCTGTTTAAAACCCGATTTTCAGCAAAAGGAAAGGAGAGAGCTGGGTTTTTGGTTCCCAAACACCCAAGGGACGAACCCTAGAAAGATAGCGACTTGGGAACATTCTTGGAGCTATTTTGGAGGATTTCTTTGCCATTGGAGATCGGGAATCAAGCTTGGAGATGGAGATTGAAGATCTAGATAAGATTTCTGCAGTCTCTCTCTTCTCTATGGAGTAACTTCCCTTCACTTAGGTTTTGAGGAACCCTAGTTCCATGTGTTAGGATCTTTCTTTTATGAAGTTTTGGATGCTATATTGTTTGATTATAATCGATTGAGGCATGATTTATTGAGTCAATTGAATCTTGATCAAATTCTCTTGATTTCTGCTTTAACATATGATAGATAGAATCTGATTAGGTTAAGAGAGCTTCCTTGATTGATAGTGGTGAATTGTTTGTGCGAGAGTCAATCAATTCACTGCTTTGTACTGGAATTCATTCCAGTAGTGGAGTTCTGTGTTCATAGCCTCGGCTTTCTATCCTGGTGAAGACTAGTCGTCTGCCGGGTAGTTGGACTGAGAGGGCTTGGTCAGCTTAAGAGATTCCAAGCTAATTTAGGATCTTCCGCAGTTTAATCAACAGTAGATCAACCAAAGGTAATTGCAACTTGGACCTAATTGAGGAGCTAGGGAGAATCATACCTAAGTGAGTTCCCAACTTGTAATTAGTAGAGTAGTCAGTAGAGTAGTTTATAAATCAATCCTTAATCTAGTTTGCTAGATAATGAACTGAATCTGAGTAATAGTAACTCTAGAGACCCGTGGATTCGATATTTATTACTTGTGCCACTATACTGCAGTCCCTTTCATTGGTTACACTTGGCCATTGTTAGGTGTTGTGTTTTAGCGTGTCAAGTTTTTGGCGCCGTTGCCGGGGACCCTCTAGGTTATTGGGGAAACGTGAGAATTTGTTACTCTAGTTTTTTTTCTTTACTACATTGTTTTCTCTTCCACCTGTGTGCCTTCACGGGTTGCTTCTGCTGATTGTGTGCAGGTAGTGCAAGACCCGTAGCGAGTCGGGAGATCTACTACCACTAGACCAGGAGCTTGAACGGACCTGCAGGAACTTCAAGCGAGCTCTAAAGGCGCGACTGGCTGCGGAGGAGGCGCTAGCACAGCTGCAGATCACTGACGAAGAGGAGATGGCTGATCCAGAGAACCAGGATATGATCAATCCAGAGGAGCATACCATGGGATCCTACTGGACCGCCAGAGCCGCGAACATGAGGTCACCCATTCAACACCCTCATGTCCCAGCCAACAATTTTGAGGTGAGCACCTCAGTAATCACCATGCTGCGCGGTTCAGTGGTGTTCCGTGGCAAGGAGGGTGAGTGCCCGTGATCGCATCTGAGGAGATTCCACGAGCTGATTGATGGAATCAAGATAAATGGGGTCCCAGCAGATGCCATCTAGCTGAGGTAATTCCCATTTACTCTGGAGGGGCAGGCCAAGGAGTGGCTAGACACTCGACCTCCGGGCTCTATCACCACGTTCGCCAATCTGGCGGACAAGTTCCTCACCCGCTACCATCCTCCATCCAAGACGGCTGACCTGCATAAGCAAATTACCCATTTTACTCAGGATGAGGATGAGACCATCAGGGATGCATGGGAGAGGTACAACAGTCTCTTCCTGAGGTGTCCAAATCATGGCTTCAATGATGCTTTCAAGGTGGGCACCTTCTATCACGCCCTCTTCCCAGAAGACAAGCAGCTGATTGACTCGGTTTGTGGCGGGAACATGCTGACCAAAACACCGCCACAGCTGAATCAACTCTTTGAGGAGATGGCAGAGAACGTGTATGATTGGGGCACTGCTAGGAGGTCGAGGAGAGCACCAAGCCGAGGTGTACATTCTGTGGGAACCCATTCTTCTGATTTGGTGCAGGTAGTATCGAAGCTGGTTTCAGCTATCGATCGTTCCGGGATGATTCCAGGGACCGGACAGCAGCAGGCGATGCTCTGCCACTGGTGCGAGAGCACCCATCACACGGTGGAGGACTGCCAGGCAATGAAGGAATCGACCACACCCCAGGAGCAGGTGAACTTCATCAATAATGTTAGGCGCAATGACCCCTACAGTAACACTTACAATGAGGGGTGGCGCCAGCATCCCAACTTCTCCTGGGGTGGGGCAAATTCCAGACCACCAGTCCCCCAGGGACCACCGGGCTTCCAGAGGCCGCTATATCAGCCCAGACAGGGGCAATTCCAGCAGCAGCAACAGTCTCTCTACCAGCCCATGCAGGGGCATGCTGCTCAATCACAGCCGCGACCTTTCCAGCAGCCAGGTGCAACCCCTGCTACCCCAGTGCAGAATGATCAGATGGCTGAATTGCGGGACTTGGTGGGTTCTCTCGCCAGTTCTAGTGCTCAGAAATTCAACACTATCGAGAAGTTCATGGAAAAGGCCTCGGGTAAATTCCTGGCTCTTGAAGCTGGCCAGAGGAACACACAGGCTGTCTTGCAGGATATCCAAACCCAGCTGGGGAGCGTGGCGCAGGTAGTGGCACAAAGGGCTCCTGGTACTCTACCCGGTCAGACCATCCCTCATCCGCAGAACCCGAATGAGCACTGCAATGCCATCACAACTAGGAGTGGCAAGATGACTGTTGAACCACCTGTTCGGGAACAAGAGAGAGAGACCCCTGTCTTAGCGTCTCCAGCGGTTGAAGAAGAAGCAGAGAAGGAGGTTGAGGTGCCTGCACCTAAGCCGCAACCGGTAGTGAAGGAGTATATCCCGAAACTCAACTTCCCTACTCGGTCGCACAGAGACAGGCTGGGGGCAGAGTTCGAAAACTTCATGTCCATGCTTAGGAAGCTGAAATGTCCAAGTGCCCTTCCTGGAGGCACTATCTCAAATGCCTAAGTATGCGAAGTTTCTGAAAGAGCTTCTCTCAAAGAAGCAGAAGCTGATTGAGCTAGCCACTGTGGAGCTCAGCGAGGAGTGCTCGGCTATTCTGCAGAACAAGCTTCCGCAGAAGCAGAAGGACCCAGGTAGTTTTACTATCCCGTGCTCTATAGATAAATTGCATGTAGAGAGGTCCTTGGCGGATTTAGGTGCTAGTATCAATGTTATGTCGTATAAATTGTTCAAGAAACTAGGCCTAGGTGAACCCCGTGCTACTAGGATGACCCTTCAATTAGCTGACCGATCGGTAGTGCATCCTAGGGGCATAGTGGAAGACCTTCCGGTTAAGGTTGGCAAATTCAAATATCCTGTGGATTTTGTTGTCCTGGACATCAATGAGGACACAGAAGTGCCCCTTATACTGGGAAGGCCTTTCCTGGCCACCGCCAAGGCTCTCATAGATGTGCATGATGGGACCTTAGTTTTGAGGGATGGCGAGGAGCGAATAACGTTTTCAATTGCTAATACTCTACCTGCTTCGTCGCCTTTGCATGCTGTATCTCACCAGAAGCACGAGTCTGTCGTGTATCCTTCTGTGTTTCCTATTTTGCAGGATCCGCCTCCCATACCTTCGCCGCCACTCCTGTCCACTCCGTCACCAAAAGAACAGATCAAGGAGGAGTGGCGGCCGAAACTGCAGGCAGCCAAGCCTGCTCGAAAGAAAGCTGGAGACCACTACGAGCTGGTCCCGCCCCCACCTTGGCCATCCGAGTTGGCGAATGCTGGTGGCCACATTCGTCGGGTGCATGGCCACCATCTAAAGTTGTACCTCAAGAGCGAGGTGGATCCGCTCTTCAAGGCACCCACGCCTACACCTCTCTGAGGATCCACCTACTGGCGTCCAGCTAAAAGACGGTAAAGAAGCGCTTGTGGGGATGCAACCCCACCGAGGTTTGCATTTTCTTACTTTTTTCCTTTTGTTTTTTTGTGTTTTTTGAGTCTTGAGATGTTGTTCCAGAGTCGAATGTCGTTTTTGAGTGAAAACAGGTTGAATTCGGGGCTCCAGCAGTTCACACGACCAGGCCTGAAACTCACACGGCCGTGTGGATTTTACCCCTTGGCCGTGTGAGCTCTCGGCAAATTCCACATGGCCAAAAGTGCGACTGGAACGACCGTGTGGCTTGGCCTGGCCTGGCCGTGTGGCCGACACAGGCATATCATCTGCTCGCACGGCCGTGTGGATTTTATCCCCTGGCCGTGTGAGCTCTCGGCAAATTCCACACGGCCAAATGTGCAACTGGCACGGCCGTGTGGAATTCCTTGGCCTGGCCGTGTCGGCCTACACGGGCAAAAGTGCACTTCACACGGCCGTGTGGGTTGCCCGTGTGACGAGCCTGACGGCTATAAAAATGACCCACACGGCCGTGCTGGTCAGAAAATTCAAAATCCTCGCCGGAAAACCGCGACAAACCAACCCATTTCGATTTTTTCGGCCATTTTTTCATCAAACCAACAACAAACCCATCCTTTCCACACCAAAAGCGGCCTATCCCTCTATTTTGAGGAGATTTGGCCGACGTTTTTGTCGCCGGAGGCGATTTCCGGCGAGACTCCGACGACCACTTCTGGGCAGATTTTCGCACTTTTGTCAAGTGCATTTCATTCATCTCATCAATCCCTACAATCCTACTTGAGTCTCCAAGTTTGATTTCGCCATTTACCTTACGAATTAAGGAGAATTGGATATTAGGGTGTATGTTTAGAGAATCCATTTGAAATGAGTGAATTGAATGAAATTGAATGTGGGGAATGCTTGGATAATGTATGATTGATGTTAGGGCATATTTACAATGTTGATTTGAGGCCTTGTGTGCTATGAATGTGCTAATTTCATGCTTAACTTAATAGTGCACACAAGGTGTTCGATGAAATGCCTGTTTTCGTACCATTTTGTGGGAGTCGGTTGGGACCCTTAATGATGTGCTTTGAGGGTGTATTTGTTATGAATGTGAACCTTGAGTTGCCTACTTTTTCATGGATGTGCACCCCCACTCAGATTAGGCTTGATTTATAGAGTTTTTGACCCCGAACCATGGATGAAACCATGGTTAGGCTGTTTTCTGTTCTTAAGTGTGGGGGTGTGATTAACATTTTTCTTGGCTCTCTTGGTTCGACTTTGGGTTGTTCTTTTGCAGGACGATGACGAAGCCCAACCTCATGCACCCATTTATTCAAGATTTGAAAAGGGGGCCCCACCAGGATCGTTTTAAGAGCGTCCTGGCCTGCAAATTTGGGCAGTATCATTGCTGGTCCAAGCGCGAGTTGGAGAAGCTGAACTGCTATGAGCACTTCTCCGCCATAGTCATCATCCACCCCTGGCGCCGCCTCCTCCAAATTCGAGAGAAGTTCTACCACGAGCTCGTACTTGAGTTCTACACGACCTTCAAGCATGCAGACACAGACGATTGGAAGGACGGAGCAGCCGTCTAGTTCAGGCTCGGCGGTGCACCCCGATCCATGAGCTACCAGGAGCTGGCGACCGCCCTCGGCCTTGGCCTGGTCGAGGACAGGGACTACATCACCGAGCTTCACGAGCCAGAGGGGGTGAACTTCCAGACGCTGTACACCCGCCTCGCTCAACCAGGCCAGCGTCCCTTCTCGGCGGGAAAGACGAAGGCCAGCACATTGCAGCTCGACAACCGCATCCTCCACCACATGCTGGCCAAGTCTTACACTCCGGCCTCGGACAGTGTCAGCGCCATCACCAAGCGAGCCATGTACCTCATTCAGTCTATGCGCCAGAGGGATCATCCTCTCCACTTGGGCTCGGTGGTGCCGAGGACCTTTGACAAGAGTGCTTCCGAGCTGAAGAAACTCCACTGCACCCCCCTCATCACCCGCCTGGCATCCTACTTCGAGATCTCCCTGCAGGGGTGCACAGAGCAGGGCGACACCAGTGCCTTTGGCGAGTTTACAATCAGTAAGATGCACCTGCTTCAGGAAGAGCGAGGTGTTAAGTGGATCGAGGGGTTTCCACAACCCCAGATCCCATAGGAGGTCCAGCCGGAGGTTCCCGAGGGTGCGGCTGATGAGGAGGTGGAGCCCGAGGTGGATGTTGCTGCTGCCCCCCGCCCCACCACCTTCGAGTACGGGGGTGGCAGCTCTGCTTTCCCCGGGCAGGACTACTTCGCCTACCAGTTCGTGCAGCTGCGTCTCCAGAACCAGCAGATCCTTGACCAGCAGCTCCAGTTCCAGCAGCAGTACGCGGCTCACCAGGCCGAGTACCAGCACATGATGGCTGCTTATGATGAGCGCCTGGACATGATGGTGACCCAGCAGGGGGTGACTGGCTCATATCGAGCGAGAGAAGGCTCGATCTAGGCGCATGCAGGAGGTCCAGCAGCACCTGCTCCAGCTGCTGCCGGGCGAGCAGCCCGTCTGAAGGACTCCCTGGGAGGACTCTCCACTTCCACCTCCCCCAGCTGATGGTGATGATGGTGATGACGCCTTCATGGATGACATCGACCTGGATAACCTTGGCGACGAGTAGGCTGTACTCGTTGCCCATCTCATTGTGTTTTTCATTTTAGACTTTTGTGTGTTTGCTCCATGTGTGAGGAGCTTGAACTTAGTGTCATTTGTTTTTGTTTCTCTTTGGTGGATTGTTTATTTTGTAGCCATCTGGGCTAACACTTATCCCTAACGCACAGTGTGCTAGTGTGTTCTTGGTGTTCGATTCGTGCAGAACTGTCCATCTTCCCGTTTGTTTCTCGCTGACTGGTCCACTTCCAGTCCCCCAACAGTATTTTGATCCTGTAACATCGTTCCCCTTATCTCTCCCTCTACTCCATTGAGGGCAATGTCGTGCTTAAGTGTGGGGGGGGGGGTGCTTTGTATCGGTTGAAATCTATATTTGAGTGCTTGGAGCCTAGTCCGCTGTTCGAATCTTACGATTTGAGGGCTCCAAGTACTGCTGTTTGATCATATTGGCACTGTGTTTTGATTGATGAATTGAATGGTTTTCGGATTGATGCATGACAGCTTGATTGTGACTAGGACAACCTATGATGAGGACTGAGATGTGCAGTAGAATTATGTAGGGGTTCAGTTTTTCAACTGTTTGCTTACCAACTGTGACTTGGATTGATCACTTGTTCTTGACAGTCGTTTATGCATCTAGTTCAGGGTATCAGAATGTGAGATAGAGCAAATAGATAGCCATGTGAGATTTGAGACTGCTCGTTTCTTTCTTGTGCGATAGATCCCTCTTCCATGATGTGTAGCATTCACGTTGTCACTAGCTAAGATGATGGGGGCATAGGATTAGCCCACGCCCAAAACTGACTGTCCTGATGTGTCATATCCCCTAGTCAGCCCCTTTGAGCCGTGTGTTATCCCTTCTTTTGGTCTATAATGAAAAAAAATCACCCTTGTTGCTTCTTTTAGAAGGTTCCACAGAGTGATTTTTTACATATTCTCTGCTGTTTCTGCTAAAATTAATGTGAGTGTTGGAGGTAGTGCTTAAAAGTTGGGCATGTGTTTGAAATATGTGCAGAAGTGGTGGCTCTCTTAAGAAATGAAAAGAAAATGAAAGAAAAACAAGCAAAAGAGAGCCACTACCAAAAATCTGAATAATGCCCATTAAGTAGTGTTTCTTAGCAGTCTGGCTTGGAAATGCTGACATTTATACCTCCTTCGCTCTTGTGCTCTTGAGATATTGAGTAATGCAGAATGGCAGAAAGGAAATACTGGTTTGTTTGATTGTGATTGTGTGGGTTTGGAAATGTGGAACCTTGTGCTATGAATACTTCCACCACCTAAAAGGCATTTTCCCCATGTCCAAGACCCTAGCCAGTCATTTGAACCTGTGTCTAAGACCTCCAGATTAGTTAGTGGTGACACTTCATATGTGAACTCTAGCATTTAGAGGCTGCTGCCATAATGGTGAAGAGATGTTAGGGATTGAGAGAAATAGCATGCGCATTTTTCGCATCAAATTGTCCTGACCCCACTGGTCGAGAGTGAGTGATTCATTTTCATATTCTTTATACTCTTGTACCCAAGTGAGGACCTAGATTGCTCGGTCTCTATTCTGATGTCTTGAATTGGATGCATGAGGTGACTGTTTTGAGTAAGTGGTTGAGTCAAGTCTAGGTTGGTTGGTGAACAGAAGGGAGACTCTTCCTTTACTCGATCTTGCTGCACTCGAATGTTCTTTGTGGTGGTTGTCTAGGTTTCTATTGAAGTTGTTCATGTGTTGATGTTTGAAAACCAGTACGATTCACGTGTTTTGTGCCTTTATGACTTGTCCCTAATGTTGGTTGATTGAAATATGTGAGCTTACCTTGTGTCTGACTTGGTTTTCTTGGGGACAAGCAAACGGTTAAGTGTGGGGGAGTTTAATAGACCGTTAATTACACATGTTTTCACCCCTATTCTTGAGCCGTTTGAGGTGTTGATTCTCGTGTTTTAGGCCGATTTCACGCTAGGTTGTGCTTGTTTGTGATATTTCAGGTCCTAGTAAGTGAATGAAGGTTTAGGATCGAGTTCGGGGTCGATTGGACGAAGATCGGGCGCGAGGCAAGCCGATGAGGAAGCCACACGGGCACACACAAACCCCACACGGCCGTGCAAGTGACCAATGTGGCCGTGTGGGATGTGCGAGCCTTCACACGGGCACAAATACATTCCACACGGCCGTGTGAAGGAGCAATGTGGCCGTGTGGAATTCTACGAGAGCAAACACGGGCAAGGCTGAATTCCCACATGGCCGTGTGACTCTGGCCGTGTGGGAAGCCTGAAATCCAATTAATCGATACGTCGCGTTTTGAGTCACACGGGTAACTGGGTGAGTCACACGGCCGTGTGGCCTGCCCGTGTGAGTCGGGAAATCTTGGTTTTTCAACCAATTCCGAGCCACATGTGAGAGAATCGGATTTTCAGAGCGAAAACAGAGCCCTAGAGAGAGAAAGTGCGAAGAACACATCCTAGAAGCTGTCTTGGAGCTAGGTTTCATCAAATCGAGCTTGGAGATCGTCATAGGAGTGGAAATCATCATCCCAGATCAGATTTTCCTCATCTCTATGAGTATGACTACTTTGATTACTGTTTTCTTCTCTCTCTCTATGGAGTAGAACCCTTCTCTCACTTGGGTATGAAGAACCCTAGTTCCTTGTGTTAGGGATTTGATTGTAATGACTTGGGATGATTATATTGTTTGGTTTTAATCGAATGATGCATGTTTTATTGAATTGATTGAAGTCTGATAAGCTTTTCTTGATTTCTGCTGCAACTTGAGATAGATAGAATCTGATTAGGTTGTTAGAGCCTCTTCATTCGATAGTAGGAGATTGGTTATACGAGAGTTAGCCAGTTCACTGCTTTGTACTGGAATCCAATTCCAATAGTGGAGTTCTGTGCTCATTGCTTCAACTTTCTATCCCGGTGAAGACTAGTCGTCTGCCGGGTAGTTAGACTGAGAGGGCTTGGTCAGCTTAAGATGATTCCAAGCTACTGTCGGACCTTCCGCAGTCTAATCAACAGTGAATCAACCCAGGGTAATTACAATCGAACCTAACTAAGGAGCTAGGGGGACTCATTCCCGAGTGACTCTTTCCTGCTTTAGAAAACCGAATCATTTCCTGTTTTCTTACTGCTTTTGCTTTAAACAACAATCACTCGACTTAGTTGGCTAGATAATAGATAATCACGGAGTAAGCAGTAGATCTAGACCCCGGGTTGATAATAGAACTTGCCTGTTACTGCATTCCCGGACTGCGATTACACTTGGTCGCAGTTTGGTGTTGTGTTTTTGCGTGTCAATTAACCTAACTAGGAGACAATGAATTGCCTAAGAAAACCCACCATTTAAGCCTCTTTCAAAGAAAGGAAGAGGGGTCTTCTCTCTACCTAGGTTAGAATGGCAATTAGATTGATGGGCTTTCACCCAACACAATCATTCATAAATAATACCTCCACATTCACATTAAACACAACCACATACAAATCATTCAATTCATACAAGCATTCACATAATTGTAGCTACGGTTCACAAACACCCAAGTGAAGGAAGGGACTACTCCATGCTAGGTGATAGCATCGTATTTGCACATGTTTTCACTTTTGTTTCTGACACGCTAAAACACAACACCTAACAATGACCAAGTGTAACCAATGAAAGGGACTGCAGTATAGGCAAGTTTAATTATCAACCCGGGGTCTAGATCTACTGCTTACTCCGTGATTCTCTATTATCTAGCAAACTAAGTCGAGTGATTGTTGTGAAAAGTAAAAGCAACAAGAAAGCAGTAAATTGTTCGGGTTTCTAAAGCAGGTAAGAGTCACTCGGGATTGAGTCCCCCTAGCCCCTTAGTTAGGTTCAATTGCAATTCCCTGGGTTGATTTACTGTTGATTAGACTGCGGAAGATCCGACAGTAGCTTGGAATCTCTTAAGCTGACCAAGCCCTCTCAGTCTAACTACCCGGCAGACGACTAGTCTTCACCGGGATAGAAAGCTGAGGCTATGAACACAGAACTCCACTACTGGCGCCAAGAACACCAGTACAAAGCAGTAAACTGGCTAACTCTCGTATAACCAATCTCCTACTATCGAATGAAGAGGCTCTAACAACCTAATCAGATTCTGTCTATCTCAGGTTGCAGCAGAAATTGAGAAAAGCTGATCAGACTCAAATCAATTCATGAAACATGCGTCATTCGATTAAAATCAAACAATAATATCATCCCAAGTCATTACAATCAAATCCCTAACACAAGGAACTAGGGTTCTTCATACCCAAGTGAGAGAAGGGTTCTACTCCATAGAGAGAGAAGAGAAAACAAGAATCGGATTAGTCATACTCATAACGATGAGGATAATCTGCTCCGGGACGATGATTTTCACTCCTATGACGATCTCCAGGCTCGATTCGATGAAATCCAGCTCTAAGACAGCTTCTAGGATGTGTTCTTCGCACTTTCTCTCTCTAGGGCTCTGTTTTTGCTCTGAAAACACGATTCTCTCACTTTTGGCTCGAATTAGACTTTAAAACCGACTTTCCCGAGTTGCACGGCCAGGTGCACGGCCGTGCACAACACCATTCTGGTCGTGCACCCTCAAAACGCACCGTATCAATTATTCGGCCTACATCCACCTTGCACGGCCAGGCCCACGGCCGTGCAATCTTCAGGGTCTGGCCGTGCATGGCCTCGACATGAGGTGCACGGCCAAATGGCTCAAGTGCACGGCCGTGCAGCCTCCTGGTCTGCCCGTGCACTCCCCAAAAAGCTCGCCCTTCGTCCGTTCTTCGTCCAATCGACCCCAGACTCGCTCCTAAGCCTCCATTCACGTACTAGGACCTAAAATAACACAAACAAGCACAACCTAGCGTGAAATCGGCCTAAAACACGAGAATCAACACCTCAAACAGTGTAAGTATGAGGGTAAAAACATGTGTAAATGACGGTCTATCAGTTTCCTGTCCATTTTAGCTCGAATTGATTGTTCCTTGGCCTATTTTACGCTAGGTTGTGTTGTTTTGTCGTATTTCAGGTCCTAGCAAGTAAAGAGGTGCATAGGCGCAAGTTTCGGGTCATTTGGAGGTCAGGTGGCGATTCACAGGACAAATTACGGGCGTAATTGGTCCAGGCATGCCCGTAAAAACAATGTCGAGCCTATTTTCCCCAGAATTCCTCTCGGCAGTAAAATTACGGGCAAGCATCCACTAAATTACGACCATAATTCATTAACTACTGGCGGTAATTGTGAAACTACGGGCGTAATTCCTCCCCCATCAGAGTAAAGTGAAACGCGCGTTTTGGGCGATTTACAGGCAGACCGTGATTACGACCGTAATTCTGCCCGTATTTCGCCCAGAATCGGGTTTTTGGAGGCAGATTCGAGCCAAGGAAGGGGGATTCGAGTTTTGAGAGCAAAAACAGAATTTTAGAGAGAGACAGAGCGAAGAACAAACCCTATGAGCTATTTGGAGTGGATTTCTCACCATTGAAGCCCAGATCGCGTCCCCAGGAGTGAAGATTGACATCCCAGAGCAGATTTTCCTCATCTTTATGAGTATGACTACTCTGGTTTCTGTTTTCCTCTCTCTCTCTATGGAGTAGAACCCTTCTCTCACTTGGGTATGAAGAACCCTAGTTCCATGTGGTAGGGATTTGATTGTAATGACTTGGAATGATTATATTGTTTGGTTTTAATCGAATGATGCATGTTTTATTGAATTGATTGAAGTCTAATCAGCTTTTCTTGATTTCTGCTGCAACCTGAGATAGATAGAATCTGATTAGGTTGTTAGAGCTTCTTCATTCGATAGTAGGAGATTGGTTATACGAGAGTTAGCCAGTTTACTGCTTTGTACTGGAATTGAATTCTAGTAGTGGAGTTCTGTGCTCATTGCCTCAGCTTTCTATCCCGGTGAAGACTAGTCGTCTGCCGGGTAGTTAGACTGAGAGGGCTTGGTCAGCTTAAGAGATTCCAAGCTACTGTCGGAACTTCCGCAGTCTAATCAACAGTAAATCAACCCAGGGTAATTACAATTGAACCTAACTAAGGAGCTAGGGGGACTCATTTCCCGAGTGACTCTTCCCTGCTTGAGAAAACCGAATCATTTCCTGCTTTTTACTGCTTTTAGTTTTAACAACAATCAAACGACTTAGTTGGCTAGATAATAGATTATCACGGAGTATGCAGTAGATCTAGACCCCGGGTTGATAATAGAACTTGCCTGTTACTGCATTCCCGGACTGCGATTACACTTGGTCGCAGTTTGGTGTTGTGTTTTGGCGTGTCACTAGGAGAAGGGAAAACACAAGAGAGAAGAAGGAAACCCATCAAAGAGATGCTAGCCTTGCTCCTTGTGTTGAAGAGATCCTCCTTTGGTGGAGGAATTCCCAATTCCTTGCTTGAAGATGAAACCCTAGCTTCTCCTTTTCTTTGGTTCGTCACTTTCTCACTCTAGAAATTTGAAGAAGAAGTTTCTCACACTAGATCTCCCCCTTCTTCCTTCTTTCAGCTGACATGTTCTACTAAGATCGCAGCCAGTTCACAGCCGTTAACATCAAGATGCGTCCGTGAACATAGTGAACTGGACCAAAACGCACCGCTTCACTTCTGGGGTTCACGATTTGTGGTTCTTGTTCACGGTCTTAGCGACCGTGAACAGCCTTGGCGTCAGTAATCTCAAAAACCCCTCTGGACGCCAAACCTTTAAAAATATAAAAAAAAATTAGCAATTCGTTATATTTTCATCTATTCTATGTTAATTGCGATAACGTTGATTAGGTGGTTGACTGTGAAGCCGAAGTGTCATGACTTTTCATCATTGAATTTCATTATTTTTATAATAATAAATTTCACAGACCATCCATTTCGAGCAAAAAAGGATCTATTTGCTTCTCTCTGATCCCATCCGCTTTCCTTCCGGTGACGATGAAACCAAGCCACCAATCGATCCAAAAATGGGATATCTATTTGTCTTCAATCCACATCCCCTCTTAGAGCGACAACGGCGAAATCAAGCAACCAACCTTTGTCTTTGTTTGTAGTTTGATGTGGTGAGACCTTCGATTTTCACCTTGGATCAACCGTCTGAATCGGTTGAGTCATCCAAGGAAGTATTTTAACCATCAAAGACATTGTCATCTCATCTAAACATCTCGCAATCAAATCACAATCCGACAAATAGAAAATTGAGGACATTGACTCCTCTGGTGGTACGACGCTCAACTCCTACCAACTCTCTCAT
This sequence comes from Linum tenue, assembly GCA_946122785.1. Classification (NCBI taxonomy): domain Eukaryota; kingdom Viridiplantae; phylum Streptophyta; class Magnoliopsida; order Malpighiales; family Linaceae; genus Linum; species Linum tenue. Next base: position 31,403,828 of record CAMGYJ010000007.1, read on the forward strand.
TTTCAACAATCCGACATCCATAATGACGACGAGATCAAGCTCGGCGAGCTCACTTCCTTCATGGTCTGAATCCAAATAGAGAACTAATCCATCACCACGGCTACCGAGGAGCGGGAGAAAGCATGCTTTAGTTGAAATTGTGGAACTAGAAGCTACAGTTTCAATGAAGGAGTGTCAATTGGAGAAGGAGACAACTAAAAATCTACTGCCAAGCGTTCCGAAAAGAGGGAAGCAAAGGAAAAGTAGGATTTTGGGCTTCTGGACATACGCAGTCGCCTCCGTCGGTCGTTGACTCGGTTACCAGAGCAAGAAGAATGGGCTAGAAAGCTAGGATTTTGCTTTTGTTAATTCTAATGAAAACTCTAACGAAGAATGACTATTATTATAATAATATTGAAAGTTTGGCTAACTTTTTGTATTTCCATTGGTTTGGCTATTATTTTGTAGAACTCAAAAGGTTTGGCTAATAAGTAACGTTGTTAAATCTTGAGCTGACCATCCAGTTGAACCAGATCGACTCATAACCAGTCCCATAAAAGGGGAATACCACCCAGTATTCATTTAGCCTGGACGTGGTGAAACCTGTCCAAAACCAGTCAAACTCGACAAAACCGACCAATTTGACCAGCTTAACGAGTTCCGAGGAGAAGCTAGACAGTCATGCTTTGTTCTTCTTCCCTTTCATATATGTTGACAGAGCCATGCGAAAGCATAACAAATCGTTTGCAACCCTTTGCTCCACTCTTTCAGAGGAACCAGAGATTGGTTTTGATTTCGTCGAAATTACCCAGCATGGGCGCTGGTTCCTCTGCTGTTCGTTAAAGGCTCAAACAAAAATTGCAGTCTCCTTCCAAGGAGAGAGGGTTGAGAAAATGTGGAAGTGACCCAATGAATCCCTCCCACAATGCTGCAATAAGATTCTGGTTGCAAAATATATACAGGAGCAAGGGACAAGTTTAGGGTTTACATGTTTGGAAAAGTCCACTCATATATAAAAAAGGACAAGGTCCATTAAGACCACTCATGGAATGTTGAAGTATCCATAATTGTGCTTGTTAATGAAGATTTACCAATTTTACATGTTAATTTCTGCAATTGAACATGATTTTTAGTTTCCGTATTCAACTAGTGAAAGATTTTGAGTATCTGTCATTGTCTTCATTGAATTTGAGTGCACTTACGTCTTATAATATTTCAATTTAAAAATTTAATTCATACATGTTTAAGTATGTTTTATGTTTTTATCCTAAGGTGGTATTCAAGTATTTTAATTATTTTAGTGTAATGTTCGATGTTTTTATCTTATTTTAGATGAAATTTGATATAATTTATATATATGCACAATATACTGCTCTTTTCAAATATTTGGGCCAAAGTCGGACTAAATCGATTAGACCATTAATTCTTACCAAGGATTGAAATACCATACCGTATCGGTGGTTTGACCAAAAAACCTCTTACCGGAGACTAAACCAGCAGGCGGTATCTAGCAGTATGAAGCTGTTGAACCACGGTTAAAGCATGATTTTAGCATAAAATACCATACCGCTGACATTTCCAGTACAACCTCCGGCACGGTATTTCAATCCTTGATCCTTACCCACTTACTTAACCGGACTAACGTGCTAAACCGGATTGACAACCTTGCTGATAATCATAGGTAGTAAAATATGGTACGGGAAAATACGTACGAGTATTTTACTTTCTCTTTAAACTAATGTTACGCTTAATAGTACGTTAATAGTCATAAATATATAAAATATATTATTTTAAAAATAAATACATAAATAATAGTAAATTTAACAAATTAATTAATTAAATATGGGTTAATTACATGGTTGGTCACTGAGATTACAAAAAACGTTCAAATTTGATCATTCAAAATATTTAAATCCATTAGTGGTACTTCAGTTTACTCAAACCGTTCACGTTTGGTCACTCTCCGTCCAACTCCGTTAACTTTGACTGATGTGGCAGTCAACTCTTAAAGTTGACCGTTAACTTAGTGACATGGCAACTAAAAAATTATTAAAATTAAAAAAAATAAAATTTATATTTTCCACCTCATTATTACATTCATTAAAAAATAAAAAAATAAAAAACCTAATACCCGACCCATGCAATTAACCCCAAAATTTCGAATCTCTGATTCATTACCTTCCTGCTCTATTTCAATCCCTATACCCACACAATCACAGTTTCCCCAATTTCGCTTTCCTCCTATCCCGAACCTCGCCGGACAACCGACCAACCTCCAATTCCGATCGACATGAGAGACACGATGATCTACGTCTCCACCGCCAAGCTCGCGAAGCTCGCCGTCATCGACGAGGCGGAAAAGCTGAGCCTCTCGCCGATCCCTGCCGCCGCCGCTGCTAATACTGCTTTCTCCACTCCAGAGGCTAAGGAGCACCGGATCCCGAAGCCGATCACCTGTCCTCCAGCGCCGTCAGACCTCCGTCGAAGCGCAAGCTCTCCCGATCCGCAATTCTCAAGGCAACCAGAAAGTTCCGGGCGGCGAGAGAGTTCTTCCTTTCGCCGGAGATCGAAGTCGCGCTCGTTGACAACCTCTTCGCCGCCGAGTCCGCCCGCCGCACTCCCAAGCACGATCTCCGGACTCCAAAGTACTTCCGTTAGCGAGCGGCGCCGTCGGTTGTCCTGTAATTAGGGATTTCGCTTGTGAATTGTTTCGAATCAGGGATTTTCCGTTGCCAGCGTTTGTCTCGATTTTAATAAATGTAATAATGAGTTGGAAAATATAAAAGTTTATTTTTGTATTTTTAATAATTTTTTAGTTGCCACGTCATTAAGTTAACGGTCAACTTTGAGAGTTGACTTCCACATCAGCCAAAGTTAACGGAGAGTGACCAAACGTGAACGGTTTCAGTAAACTGAAGTACCACCAATGGATTTAAATATTTTGAGTGTTCAAACTTGAACCGTTTTTGTAATTTCAGTGACCAACCATGCAATTAACCCAATTAAATATAGATATTAAACGTGTTACACGGGTTTTATACGTGTTTAGTACGAGAGCTATCAAATGAACGGAGAAAAATGAAGAGACTTGACAATAAAACAGAAACATAAATTTTAAACGGATAAAATACGTACGGGCACATATACGTGTATTAAACGAAGTATTTACTAACTATGCTAATAAGTAATACTGTAATAGCTTATATTGAAGTAAGAAAAAAAAGGCAAAATACACTTGTATAGCCGTAACTTTCACGTTTTTACAAATATAGCCATAACTATTCGAAACCACAAAATAGCCAAGAAATTGAAGGATAATTTGACAAATCTAGCCATTTCCATTAGAAACTTTAACGGTGTTAGTGACGCCGTTAGTTTTATTAGCTATTTGCTGATTAGGACGCCAAATCAACGCACATGTCATCGACAAATCAGCATAAAGTGACATGTAGATTATATATAATAATATAGAAAAAATATGAATAAAAAAATATAATATTTAATCATAAAAGAAATAAAAAACCCTTCCCCTTCTCCTTCACCTTCACTACGACCGTCCCCTTCTCCTTCATCCCACCTCTGCTCCTCCGCCACCACCGTAGCCAAGAAAATCCCCACCAGAATAATTTCACCACCGATGGCGATTTCACCACCTCCACTACAAATCTCCCGCGTCGCCACCATAAACACTACCCAAAAATTGCCTTTCCCTTCCTCACAAATTCCAATCTCACCTTCGCCTTCTCTGGAACCGCTCCCCCTGTGGCCACGCCCATCTCCACAATACCTCCCCACCTTCCAGATTCTTCCCCCTTCGAATCGCTCCTCATCCCCACGAAGAAGATCGAGAGGGCAACAGGGCATCTTTTTTTCCAATCGTTGTAGAGCGGCTCCTCGCACTCGCAGCCTCGCCACCGAAGCTTCATCGAGATCCTCTCTCCACCGGAGCGGCGACAATCACTGCGATTTCGGCTCAGTTCTAGATCGGGTTCTTCTTCTTGGTTTGATGAAATCCGTTTCGTTTCTCACCACCGACCTGTCCTCCGTAAATAAACTGATTGGTCGAATCTCAAGGAAGCAATATCTGCTGCAAGAGGGAGCAGCAGGGATGGAGGATTTGGAGTGGGTAGGTCGAGGGGAAAGAAACAAGCAGGATTTAGAGTGGGTAGGTCGAGGGAAAAGAAACAGGTTGCTGCTCTTTGCCTCTGTTTTGATCGGCGAGAAAACAGAGAGGGTGGTGATATATCTCTCAGCCTCATGTCCCTCACTCTCGTCGACCTCGAAATCCTCCAGCGCAGCGGTACCTCCGCCGAGAAGAAACAAGCAGGTTGCTCGACCTTATCCCCCTATCTCGTTGTGCTTTTGACTGGCTTCTGATTAGTTTATCGTTCTTCGTGCTTACCGCTACTTTCGATTTGTTTCCGATTCGTTTCCAATTTCGGCGGCGGCTGGTGAGGAGATGAAGAATTGGCCTTCGAATTTGGGGTCTCCAAGAACCCTAAATGAGCATTTTGATTGTTTGCTTTTTTTCCTTTAATCCACGTGGACTTTAACTGAAGAAATGTAACACTTTAGGCAAAATCCCACATCAACAAAGCACGGGAGAGATCCATGGTTTATAAGTAAGAAACCGACCTTAATTGGCAAGATGCGTTTTGGGGTGTAATGTCGGAGTTCTTGTGAGAACTCTGAATTTAAACGTGCTCAGTGTGGAGTACAACCAGGATGGGTGACCTTATGGGAAGTCACCCTGAATTGCACCCCAAGTCGAAATCCGTGCGGGTGTAGGGGCCCAAAGCGAACAATATCTTGTCGGGAAAAGGTTCGGGATGTTACAAGTGGTGTTAGAGCCTCTCCGCGTCCCTCTTGAACGATGGTGGGGCAAACTCCGGGGCGCGGGGGGTATGTAACACTTTATGGAAATCCCACATCGACAAAGCACGGGAGAGATCCATGGTTCATAAGTAAGAAACCGACCTAAACTGACAATATGGGTTTTGTAATGGAGGAGTTCTTGTGAGAACTACGAAGTTAAATGTGCTCAGTGTGGAGTACAACAAGCATGGGTGACCTTATGCGAAGTCACGTTGAATTGCACCCCAAGTCGAAATCTGTGCGGGTGTAGAGGCTCAAAGCGGACAATATCTTGTCGGAAAAAGGTTCGGGATGTTACACAAAATGTCGCCAGGTTAGCATTTCCGTCAGTCTAGTCAGATGGTTAAGTAACACCATTAAAATGATGGACGAAATTGACTATTTTATGTTTTCGAATAACTATAGCTATATAGGGCTGGTAGTCTGTCGGTATCCGGTATACCGGATACCGATTACCCGGTATTCGGTATACCGGATATTGAGAATATATGCGCCGAATACCGATACCGAATTTTAATCGGTATACCGGATAACCGGTATTCGGTTTTACACCGGTATACCGAAATCTGACAACACTAAAATCTAATTCACTAAATTAACTAAATCTAATTCACTAAATTTCTCTCTCAAAACTCAAGACTAACATTGTTCAATGTGGATGCTGCTTCAGTGCTTCTTGTGGAGGGCAGACTGTTGTTAGCTTCGAAAAAAGGGCTACACTACCCGCTGGTCGCTGCTTCCTGTTGAGGGCTGGGCTGGCTGCTGTTAGCCTCCTCGAAAATGAGCTAAGGGAGGTAAAAATCAATCAGAGTTAGCCAGTCAGAGGGACAAGGGAAGGAGAGACAGAACACATGGCTGGTAAGTAAAAGGCAAGCAATTAATCACTTGACTGAAATCCACCTTGCAAGTTGCAACAGTGTTCGCCGTCGGTCAGAATGGGGAAGAAGAAAGCTTGACGATGGCCGGAATTGCGTCTGCAGCCCCAGCTTCTCTGCGCCTCTACCGTCGATCTCGAACTCAGCGGACTTTGCACCTTTGTCCTCGAACTCTACGCCTCTGCTTCAATCCTCAATCGTGGTCGGAATGTTGGCTGGTCGGAATTGCGGTGTAGCTCTCTCCGTCGGGGACTGCTGTTGACTGGTGGCTAGTGAGGAGACGAGGAAGACAGAGATGCAATGGGGAGGGGAATCAGAGTTGGAGTCACGGAGGGAGAGGGTCGACCGCAACGTGCAATGGGGGAGGGTCGATTTTGTACATTAGGGTTTGACCCCCCAATTGCCCATTCGCTGCGCTGCCTTTGTTTTTTCTCTAATGGGTTCCGGTATTACGGTATACCGATTCTCCGTCGGTATTTTACCGGATAACATCCGGTATACCGTTTGGGCAATTGTATAGTCGTATACCGATTACCGTCGATAATCGGTTATACCGGATACTGGTTTACCGGGGTCCGGATCCTATCAGTAATGGTCAGTAACCGATGATCCGGCCGTCCATCGCGCCATCTTCCCAGCCGTCAGATCATACCAGTTAAAATACACGCGGGGGCAAAAACGTAATCACGTCTCTGACAATTTGAATTGCAGACGTGACAGCGACAACCGTCCCGCCTTCTCTCCTTCTTCCTCTCACCTTTCAAGCTACAGTTCCACTTCCCTCTCTGCTCTCTAACTCTCCATTCTTCCTCCCGATTCTCAATTCTCTCACCAAAATCGCAGCAAAAACTTCCAGAAAAAAATTCAAATCGAACGATTTTCGCAAAGGTTTTCGAAGAATCATTCAACGATACACTGTTCTCGCTTCTTCGTCGAAAAACGAAGAGTTTCCAACTTCAACGAGGCTCAAAAATCGTTTTCGCACAAAATATCAAGGTAAAACCTCACTTCTTTCTTCGAAATCCATCCACAGAACAATAGAACAGTATCGCAGTCACTCTCCATGCGTTGCTGAACTGATGTAGAATCTGTTGTGTTTTGCTTCATTACCATATGGTAATGTGTGGTAAATTAAGATTGCATGTTCTAAAATAACAAAAAACCATAAGTCTTGCTGTGTTTAGCTTCGTTACCATATGGTAATGTGTGGTAAGTTATGATTGCATGTTGTAAAATAGCAAAAAACCATAAGTCCTGCTGTGTTTTAGTTTGTAACCATATGGTAATGTATGGTAAATTATGGTTTCATGTTGTAAATAAGCAAAAAATCATAAGTACTGCTGTGTTTTAGTTTGTTATCATATGGTAATGTGTGGTAAACTATGGTTTCATGTTGTAAAATAGCAAAAAACCATAAGTCCTGCTGTGTTTTGCTTCGTTACCATATGGTAATGTGTGGTAAACTATGGTTTCATGTTGTAAAATAGCAAAAAAGCATAAGTCCTGCTGTGTTTTGCTTCGTTACCATATGGTAATGTGTGGTAAACTATGGTTTCATGTTGTAAAATAGCAAAAAACCATAAGTCCTGCTGTGTTTTAGTTTGTTACCATATGGTAATGTGTGGTAAACTATGGTTTCATGTTATAAAATAGCAAAAAAACCATAAGTCCTGCTGTGTTTTAGTTTGTTACCATATGGTAATGTGTGGTAAACTATGGTTTCATGTTGTAAAATAGCAAAAAAAACCATAAGTCCTGCTGTGTTTTAGTTTATTACCATATGGTAATGTGTGGTAAGCTATGGTTTCATCTTGTAAAATAGCAAAAAACCATAAGTCCTGCTGTGTTTTAGTTTGTTACCATATGGTAATGTGTGGTAAGCTATGGTTTCATGCTATAAAAATGGAGGAAAACATACGTCCTGTTGTGTTTTACTTCGTTACCATATGGTAATATGTTATAAAACATGGGTTGATGTAATTACCATATGGTAAAATGAGATAAATATATGGTTTGATTTGGTATGGTAGGAAACCATTATGGTACCATATGGTATATCATGGTAAAAAGCACGCTAACAGACTATTCCTAATTTCTACATTCAGGTACACTATGGTAAACCAAAGAAAAAAATTTCGCACAAGGTGCAGCCCAACAAGAATATCTGCAATTGCAAGGACTATAAAAGATGACCAGAAAGAGAAACTTGAGATATTAGGCCTAGCAGGCTTAATATCAATCAAGCAGACAAAGATAAACAACCATTTTGCACTGTTCGTAATGAACAAATACAATCCAATGAAACAATCTTTCAAGCTACCTGACGCGACACGCATGAAGATATCACCAATCGACTTTCATAGGGTATATGGTCTGCCAATGGGGAATAGGGAAGTTGTACCTCCCACGATTTCTTGGGACGACGCAGCAGATTATGCAGTAGAAACCCTACTGGAAGTAGATGGAAAATCCACTCCAAGGGTAAAGCTAAGTCAGGTAGAAAAAGATCTTTCTACAGTTACCAACAGTAAGAGATGGTTACAATTGTTCTTTCTGCTGGTCACCGGAGGCTTGCTGTGCCCAAGTTCAGCCCCTATGGCTGAACTCAACATGCTTGAGTACTTGAAGACTGATGAACAGAAACATTTCACCAGCTACAACTGGTGCAAATACTTCTTCAACCACATGAATGAAGGATTGAAATCACCAAAGCTCTACGTCAATGCAGATCTTCACTTCCTTACAGTAAGTCTCCATTCCCTTGGCCATTTCAACCTTGTTACTCATATATTTTATATATAAATGATACTCTTTGAAAAAACTAATACAACTATCTGCATAAAAAGGTATGCTTCATGTACAAACTGGACGAAATGGCATTCTCAACCCAGCTTCGAACACCAACAGTAAGCTACTATGATGATAACAATGTTGATAGCAACTTTGAGAACATTAAGAGCTACTACAATGGAAAAGAGTTGAACGAGATCGAAAAGGTTGCCAACATTAGAGACGATGAGGCTGATGATGAGGCTGATGACGCAGCTGATGAGGAAGAGGAGAATGAGCCAGTCTATGAATCACCGAAAAGACAATGAAACAAAAGTCCAGAGCAGTCATCATTACTGAACTTTGATTTGAAGAATATCAGAACAGTCAACCAAGTAAGTACAAATTATCTATATTACAGTTGTCCAATTCAAATTATCTATATTACAGTTGTCCAATACATGCTAAGCGTAAGTCCTGTGTTTTAGTTTGTTACCATATGGTAAAGTGTGGTAAGCTATGGTTTCATGTTATAAAAATGGAGCAAAACATAAGTCCTGTTGTGGTTTACTTCGTTACCATATGGTAATGTGTGGTAAGCAATGGTTTCATGTTATAAAAATGGAGGAAACCATAATTCTTGTTCTGTTTTACTTTGTTACCATATGGTAATGTGTGGTAAGCTATGCTTTCATGTTTTAAAAATAGCAAAAAACAACAAGTCCTGTTGTGTTTTAGTTTGTTACCATATGGTAAGGTGTGGTAATCTACGGTTTCATATTATAAAAATGGAGGAAAACATAAGTCCTGTTGTGTTTTAATACGTTACCATATGGTAATGTGTGGTAAGCAATGAATTCATGTTATAAAAATGGAGGAAACCATAATTCTTGTTCTGTTTTACTTTGTTACCATATGGTAAGGTGTGGTAAGATATAGTTTCATGTTATAAAAATGCAGAATAGTGATAATAATTGCCAATACCATGTATTACCACCATGGTAACTAACCATACTCCCATTATGCAGGCTGAGAATGCAATCAAACTGCTTGAAGCATCAATGAAGGCAATGATGAAAGCAATAAAAGACCAGTACAAAAGCCAAATTGACAATCTGATCAGACACAAGGAGAATCTTGCGAAAGAAAGCCGTGATGAATATGTTCAGCCCACAGAAGGAGAAAAATCTCAGTGTGAAGATGATGAAGAAGAGAATGATGAAGAAATTCATGACAGTTTGAATAAAACACTCAATGAAATATTCAAACAGACAAACATAGACCAGAACGAAGAGGAGAACGAGGAGCAAACACAGAAAGAAGATGATTCACAACCATCTACAGTCGATCTTGCTGCATCTACACCGAAGCCAAAATAAAAGGAGCAAGATGATTCTGCTCCAGGAGCTGTGAATAGGGAAAGCATCCCAAAAGAAGGAGATCCACTGGGGGAAGTTGCAACAGAACCACCAGAACAATCTATTCAAGAAGGTCTGAATCAGGGAACACCACAACAAGAGGACACCCAGAAAGCAGTTCCAGAACAGACATCTGCAGAAGAAACCGAAGAAAAAGGAGCTACCAAAACACCAGATCCAATGGAAGTTGATAAGGAAACAACAGAAGAAGGGAATACAGGGCAAGCTGCACACAAGACTGCAGAAACTGACAGCGAGAAGACGGTGTCAGATGATGTTGTTCGTGAAGAGGCTCCAAAACTGACAACCGAAGCTGCTGAGAAGCCTAAAGTGACGAGGGAAGACGACATTCCATCCTTTGATCTCAGCCCTCCCAACCGTCAAACACCAACAACACCAACAAAGTTGACTACCAACACGGCAACCGATCAACCAGCAGAGCCTCGCAAAAGAAGAATCGTGACAAAGAATGTACACGGAAATGAAAAGAAGGCAAGAGCAACACCACCACCAGAACAGCCACAAAGCACCCAGTCACAGACGGGGTCATATGCTATATGGTCAAATCTGTACACAAACAGCCAAGAGAAGCTCAAGGAAGTCCGTGAATGCATAGATGCTTACCTAGAGGACCTGAATTCTCCAGCTGCCGAACCAGTTGCTCCACAGTCACAAAAATCACCAGTTGAATGGTCAACACCAACACAAACAACACCTGATGATATGTTCAGCAACATCCTGGAGTACATAAGATGCAAAAACAAGAAATTTGCCAAGAGGTAAGTCATCATCTTAAAACTTCTACTGTTATATGATGTTACTGTAGTGATCTAGTTGGTTACCATATGGTAAAATATGGTAAGATATGGTAAAATTAGATAAATCTATGGTTTAATGTTACAAAATGTAGTAATGCACAAGTCCTGTTTTGTTTTAATTTAATACCATATGGTATGATGTGGTAAGCTAAGGTTTGTTGTTAAAGAATGGATTAAACCATAACTCCTGTTCTATTTTACTTATTACCATATGGTAAGATGTGGGAAGCTGGTGTATTTTACTTATTACCATATGGTAAGATGTGGTAAGCTATGGTTTTGTTGTGGTAACCTATTGTTTGATGTCATAAATTAAAGTAAACCATCCGTCCTGTTGTGATGTGCTTGTATACAGTGATGAGATAATGTTTAAAAGGAAGGATGGAACATTCATGCTGAAAAGGGAGTCAGTACAGTCGATTGACATTGGCTGTGAAATCACATCTGATGTCATCGGCTGGTATGGAGATGTAATGAAAAGGAATGAAGCAAAAAAAGGAAAATTCAAAAGGTGGTTCTTCGATACATCTTTGGCAGTAAGTAAACCCACCCATATTCTGTCAAAAGTTCTTAGACAACACATATATAAAACACATAATAACAACCACAACTTTCAGGGTGACTGCTAACTGGACATTGATAGTGGCAATCCTGTACTATCTCCAGACGATTACTACAACAAAGTGGACTTGGACATCACCAACAAAGAATGGGCCAAAAACCTCAGCTTTACAGAATGTAACCTTGTAAGTATCTCACCACAATTTTTGCAGTGGTTACCATATGGTATATAGTGGTAAAATTAGTTTGCAATTGTTCTTAACTTACTGTTCATCACTTATATGGCAACTGCTTACCATATGGTATACTGTGGTAAAATTATTTTCCAGTGGTTCTTCCCTTACTGTAATAACAAGCACTACATCATGATTTGTGTCAACATCAAAGCAGAGAGATTTGAAGTGCTCGACAGTCTCCGTCACAAAGATTTTGAAAAAACATACAAATCAATGGCAGAGAGGGTTGTCCAGTACGCAATCAACTACATGAAGACACAGTTTGCAGACAAGACAGTAAGGTGGGAGAGGTTTAGCTGGTTCAAGCTCGAGAAGGTTACACAACCAGATCAAATTTCATGTGGGATGTACGTCATCAGGTGGATGAGACACTGGGAAGGTAAGTACAACAGTGCCCTGACCAAAGATTGGAAGAGGATTGATCTCATAAATGAAGAAAGGGAGTGCCTGATGTTGGACATCATTCTTGATGAAGAAAATCTTGAACGGGAAAGGATCATGAAAGAAGCAACAAAGTACTGCAACATGAAGAACAAGAAGAAAGAGTTGAAAGGAAGGAAATGAAAATTCTATTATCGTTTGTGTTAAGTAGTAGGAGGGTATGAGTAAGCTTTTGAGAACAAACTCTAAATGTTCAGTAGCCACTTCATTTTAATTAGTAGGATGGTATGAAACAACTTATTATGGTTTGTATTATGACTAAAAGAAATGTTCTGTTTTTTATTATGTTAGCAAATACTTAACATGTGTTCTTAATTCCCAAATTACCACATTTTACCATATGGTAATGTGTGGTAAATTATGATTGCATGTTGTAAAATAACAAAAAACCATAAGTCCTGCTGTGTTTTGCTTCGTTACCATATGGTAATGTGTGGTAAATTATGATTGCATGTTGTAAAATAGCAAAAAACCATAAGTCCTGTTGTCTTTTAGTTTGTTACCATATGGTAATGTATGGTAAATTATGGTTTCATGTTGTAAATAAGCAAAAAAACCATAAGTCCTGCTGTGTTTTAGTTTGTTACCATATGGTAATGTGTGGTAAACTATGGTTTCATGTTGTAAAATGTTGTAAAATAGCAAAAAACCATAAGTCCTGCTGTGTTTTAGTTTGTTACCATATGGTAATGTGTGGTAAACTATGGTTTCATGTTGTAAAATAGCAAAAAAAAACCATAAGTCCTGCTGTGTTTTAGTTTGTTACCACATTTTACCACATGGTAATGCACTGTAAAATCAATTACCACACATACCACTTCCAAAAAACCATATTTTACCACATGGTATGGCATGGTAAAAAAAAATTACAACACTATACCATATGCTATGGCAAGGTAAAATCAAATTACCACACTATACCATATGGTATGGCATGGTAAAATCAAATTACCACACTATACCATATAGTATGGCATGGTAAAGTCAATTATCACACAGAACCCTCACATTTAACTTCCAAATTACCACATTTTACCACATGGTAATTTACTGTAAAATCAATTACCACACATGCCACTTCCAAAATATCATATTTTACCACATGGTAAAATCAATTACCACACATTACCACATGGTAAAATCAAATTACCACACTATACAATATGGTATGGCATGGTAAAATCAATTATAAAACAGAACCTTCACATTCAAATCAATTATCAATTACCACCTGGTTTGACATGATAAAATCAAATTACCACATTATACCACATGGTATAACATTGTAAAATTAATCCAACAAAACCAAAAATCAATCCAAAAGAACAAAATAGCTTCAACAACTCAACCAGCATCAACCATTCATTCAGATAATCCTCTAAGAAAACTATTACAGCTTCAGCCTTAAACTTTCTTCAACAGCCTTCAAATTCTCCTCCTCAAGCCTGCTAGTTTTTCTCTTCTTCTTGCTTACAGCCCTTGCAGCCTCCGCAACTGGAATTGGTCGTTTCGAAGGCTTGAATGAATCTTTTTTAGGCTTAAACCCCTTCACTTTTTGGACCGGTACATCATCTATACCAAGATAACAAAAACAAACTACAATCAATGACAGATAACAAAAACAAAAACAAACTCTAAACAATTAAAAAAAACTTACTATCACCGTTAGAAGACGTGCTTGTTCCAGCAGGTTCAGTAATCGATAGGGCTTCACACTTTTTGATCAAATCAGTCATGAAGGCCATGGCTGATTTATACAAATCATCATCCAATGCAACCCTGCTGATCATTGATGCAGAAACAGCTGACAGATTGAAAAGACGAGAACGGTATTTCGATGGACTATCAGTAGACGGAACTTCAAAAGAAAAGTTCCCTCCAGTTTTCGCTGCCCTTGTCCACCGCTTCAAAATCAAACTGCTAGGAATGTGCTGGAACTTCAGATTGCATGTTGTAGACCACAACATATCATATCCCTTAATTTGATGCTTACAGATCATACCACTTGACTCCCACTTACGGCAAGAACACTTGATTTCACCGTTTTCAAAATCAACCTTCAACACCCTACTATCCAACCTTGTAAGGTCATCCTCCAATATGAAGACATCAAACAGTCCTACATGTCCTTCTGGTTCTATCTCCGTATTGGAAAAAATATTATACGCAAAGGGATTCCTTGTACTGATCCAGGAAAAACTTGAATATCTTCGGCGTATACACATTAGCAACTTGCTTCACAATAGGGCTAGTAGAAAACCGAGAATCAGCCAACCTAGATAAGGCATAGTACTCTTCTTGTTCTTTAGCATCCCTCTTATTATCAAGCATCCTCTCAAAGTGCACAAAGAACCTACTAACGCTAAACTCTGACTGCAAGTAATGTCGAATATTACTATTGCAGCACTCACTTAGCTGGGTACTCTTCATTCCCGCACCAAAATGACAATTCACCCAGGCTGAAGACCACTTCGTCCTGACTTTGTAAATGCCCTGTAACCAACTGTGTCCCAAAGGTCCCTTCCCAGGAAAACACTTCTCAATCATCTTCTTCCAATTATACTCAAAATCATCCTCATCATCAGCATTATACATCAAATAACTAAGCTCACGAAGGAAGTCAGAGTCACACAAACTTCCCAGATTAACAACTGCATTCTGAGCAATTTGCCATGTACACAACCCATGAAAACAATCTGGGAAAACAGACCTTATACCAGCAGCAATTGCAGCAGCCTGGTCAATAAACATTGATAACGGTCTCACACCTCCCATGCATTTCAAAAACTGATCGAAAAGCCATTCAAATGTTGCCGTTGTTTCATCATATAGAAGAGCAGCCGCAAAGACAGTCAGTTGGTGATGATTGTTGAAACCAACAAACAAAGCTACATAAACATAACAAAATGTGAGTAAAAACAATTTACCAACACATACCATGTGGTAAAAGGTACGAATAACAATAATACCAACCCATACCATATGGTAAAGACTCATACCATGTGGTAAAGACTTCTAAGAACAAAAAAAAAAAAACAATCCACACCAGACTACCATATAGTACACACTTCTAACAACGCAAAAAACACCACAAATAACCTTGTTACCAACCCATACCATATGGTAAAAGACTTTTAAGCACAAAAACCACCTCAAATAACCTTGTTACCAACACATACCATATGGTAAAATACTTTTAAGAACAAAAACCACCTCAAATAACCTTGTTACCAATACATACCATATGGTAAAATACTTTTAAGAACAAAAAAAACATGATACAGAATGATAATAATAATAATCATACAAACTAACAAACACAATAATAAACAACAAACTAGAAAACATACCTAGTGGCCGATACTCTTTGTTAGTCCGGTAAGTAGTATCAAAACTAATTGAAGCACCAAAATAATGATAATCCATCCTCATCTTCTCATCTGCCCAAAAAATACTAGCAATGTTCTCTTCAACATCAACCTCCACCTCATGAAAGAACCCAGGATCCAGCTGTGCTTGACGTCTAAAGTATTCAAGCAATGCAGTCGCATCACCATACTCCATTGATGATGTCCTAACCGTTCGCAAATGGTTCTTCAAATCATTCTTTGTGAACCCAACAAACTTCCGACCACCACCAGCCCTACTAATTGCATTATACGAAGAAGTCACACCAATACCAGCAGCATCATTCACCTCTACCAACATCTTATACACAGGAGCCATTCGTCTGCTGGATCTCACATAGTGATGCAGAGACTCAGGAATCATGTCATGGTTGTGCACATTATACCAACGATAGATCTTGTAGCATTTAAACTCTTTAAACCACCTCAGTCGTATATAAGTACCATTACATCCACCCCTGAGTTCTGGAACATTACGAACACGAACCGTAGTATCAACAACACCTGCATTATCAGGGTTATTCTCGCTACCTCTTTTCCAACCTTCCTTATTGCAACAATACTTGATATAATATACAGCTGAAGAACCACCATTGAGCTTCGGACACGCTGATTGGTTATAAATCCTCACACCAAAACCTTCATGATTCCCATAATCAACATAAAAATTATATGCATCATCTGGTGTATTGAACTCTAAGTCCTTCCAAGAATCACGAACAGTAGGATCTATACCATTGAAACCTACAAACATTATGAAACAACATATTAAATGGATTCCACACCACAACAGTATGAAATCTCAATGTATACCAATAATTACAGCCATGATACAAGAGTTACCACCATGGTATGGCATGGTAAAATCAAATTACCACACTATATGGCATGGTAAAATCAAACTACAACACTATACCACATGGTATGGCATGGTAAAATCAATTATCACACAGAACCCTCACATTTAACTTCCTAATTACCACATTTTACCACATGGTAATGTACTGTAAAATCAATTACCACATGATAAGGCATGGTAAAATCAAATTACCACCCTATACCATATGGTATGGCATGGTAAAATCAAACTACCACACTATACCACATGGTATGGCATGGTAAAATCAAATTACCACACTATACCATATGGATTGGCATGGTAAAATCAATTATCACACAGAATCCTCAAGTTTAACTTCCTAATTACCACATTTTACCACATGGTAATGTACTGTAAAATCAATTACCACATGATAAGGCATGGTAAAATCAAATTACCACACTATACCATATGGTATGGCATGGTAAAATCAATTATCACACAGAAACATCACATTTAACTTCCTAATTACCACATTTTACCACATGGTAATGTACTATAAAATCAATTACCACATGATAAGGCATGGTAAAATCAAATTACGACACTATACAAACTTCAATAAACAAACAAATTTGCATATCTTACCTCCTGATTCACCAGAGTTAGCTGAATGATCAAATCCAAGATCAATAGATGAAGAAGCAGTTCCAACAGCACTAGATGAAGAACCAGATCCTACAACGCTGGTTGAAGAACCAGATCTATCAATTGGAACAACATCGCCACAATTTACGTTACTCATCTCACCAGAATACTACCAAAACACCAAAACACAAAGAACATAACACATGAACAAGCTCGATTAGCTAAACATAAACAAGCTCGACTAGCAGCAATGAAAAACCTCCAACGAAACCAGAGATCAACAGAAAACTCGATTAGCTAAACAGAAAGAATAAAAAAAACTAATATCTAACCTCGTCGTCGATCAATTATGGAGAATCAGAAAAGATTCGCCGTCCCCTGTTTCGCAGCGGCTGCTCGCAATTTCTCTCCACAAAAACCGAATCCAACTCGCGCACACGTCGATCAATTATGGAGAATCAGAAAGCTCGATTCGAAGCTGCTGCTCGCAGTTTCTATCGCCGTCGATCAACCATGGAGAATCGACGTCCTAGTTTCTCAGCTGCTGTTCCCCCTGCTCGTAGTTTCTCTCTCCAAAATCCGAATCCAACTCACGCACAGAAAGATTTGCAACGGACAAAGAGGGAAAGTCATTTAATTCAAATATAAAATATCGGACAAAAATGCCCCTGACCGTGGACAAAAATCACCGCATCAATCACAGCCACAAGATCCGTCCGGCCAAGATCGACGGTCCCTAGGTGGTTACTCACGAGTGAGTAACAAAGGGTTACTCACCCTATCCTAAGCCGGTTTACCGAATACCAGCCCTATAGCTATATTTGTCGAAAATGTGAAAGTTATGCATATATAAATGTATTTAAAAAAAATAAAAAAAGAAACAGGGGCCGATTCGTAATTGGATGCTTATTCTGATATTTTCGACCGGACTCGACCAGTCCTGCCTCGCACTCGTTCTATTTCTCTTTCTCTATCTGGGTTACCCCCTCCTTGCCGATCTCTTTCCTTTCAATTCCCTCGGGAAACCCTAACTTCTCCAATCTAGGGTTTACCTCGCTCTATCGTTTTCATCTCTCACCAATCACCATGTTGGCGTTCTAATGCTTGAAGTTTTGGTCGAGATAGGTTCATATTAGCGTTTCGCATTCTCAAGTGCCTGTTAGAAAGCAAATTATGTATCATCGGGATCGGGGAGGAGCCGGCAGCGTTTCATCGAGATCGGAGCTTGTAGGAGGACCCCTCGATCGGAAGCGCATAAACGATGCGCTTGACAAGCACCTAGAGAAATCGTCTCCATCAACTTCGAGGGCCTTGAACAGCAAGGACAAAGAGAGGCTGTCCGTACCATCCACTTCCACGGGCAAATCGCAGCTCGATCATCGCGATTCTCGAGTGGCTTCTCTATCCAAGAACAAGTGTTCCGATGGTAGGTTTTCTGGTTCATGCTGCTGAACAGATTATTGGGTTTTACCTCTTTAGGGTCAGTTTTGTGCTTCTTTCATTCTTTCTTGGCCTGGACCAAACACATTTGCTCACTCTTTTACAAATATTTCTTTGGTATTTGATAAATTTGAATTTGCTGTCAAGATTTTTAAGTTAGCAATTGGGAGAGCAGTCATCTTGTCTCATGGATTGTGGTTAACTGCATCTCTATGGTTTTAATGGTTTCCTTTCAAAATGATTCATGCATTGATGAATTGATGTCTTTTTGGCCTCTTGACTTCTATGACTTCTTTCCGTAATGGTTTTCCGCATGGAACATAAACATTTTCATGTCGTCAGGGAACCTAAAATGTGCCACTCGTGATACGAGAGGTTACACTCTCGCTAGCTTCCCCTTTCTGCAACACATTGCCTTCTTTATGGCTACCTCAGTTCAATTAATTCGGAATGCTTGCAATTAAGTTGGACTCATAGGATTAGATGAGGTGGAAATACAGGGGCAATAACTATCAACGCTAACTGAATTCATTCATTATGCCTATTTCCGTAATGTTTTGGTTCGTAACAACTATAGAAAGCCTACGACTGCCATTACTCATCACTGTTCTTCATGCCTCCATGAAGTTGATGGTCAAAAGTATCCTTCCTCTCATCAGTGCTCCTTCCATGAGGAGGATAGTATGGAGTAAGCCTAATTTGAATAATTTCCACCCTGAATGAAACTTGCTTGATCTGATCTTTTGTAAAGAAGCATAATAACTGTATTCGTTTTTGTTTCAATAATAGTTCCTCATATGATCTTGTGTCCAACTTAATCACAATTGTGGTGATTTAATTATAGTCCAGGGGATGATCTCATTTGAACAGGTTGTGTCATGTCAGATCACCAGTTAATGTTCATCTCTCTTTCCTATTGCTGTAAAGTCGGAACTTTAACACTTCAATTCCTCACTAAGTTAATGGTTGGTGGTGCAGAGGAATCTGAGACTGACAGTGAAGAGTCAGACGTAAGTGGTTCTGAGGGGGATGACACATCCTGGATTTCATGGTTCTGCAATCTTCGAGGAAATGAATTTTTCTGTGAAGTGGATGATGAATACATCCAAGATGATTTTAATCTTTGTGGATTGAGCAGTCAAGTTCCGTATTATGATTATGCACTTGATCTAATATTAGACGTGGAATCTTCTCACGGTAAGTTTTGCTGAATTAATGAGGCTTCATTTCAACATAGGAATTTCATTTGTAGCCATAAATTTCTGTTAGCTATTCTGTGAGTTACTGAACTTCACGAAAAATATGTTTTACCCTTGCTAACCTACCACTGTGCCCAGTACTCAAATGTAATTTCTCTTATGTTTAGTTGCAAGAAAACTTTGTTCATTTCCTTTCTCCTATTCTTCTTTCTCTTTGGACAATCTACTAAGTGTGGGAATCTGTAGTGAACTCATTTTCCCAGTACGAATCATTAAGTAAACCCAAAGTGGGAGTTGCCCTAATGATCTAAACCTTACTGCAAAATTATATAAGTTAATCCAGTTATCACCTATGATGGGTTGTTGTGCAGGTGATATGTTCACTGATGAGCAGAATGAGTTGGTGGAGTCAGCAGCAGAGATGCTTTATGGTCTAATTCATGTGCGTTATATACTCACTAGCAAGGGCATAGCTGCAATGGTATAGTCCTCGTGCTGAATTATCATCCTCTATCGTTGTTTTTCAGTTCAATTATTTCTCCTGGGTTTAGTTATAAGTTTGGTTGTGTGCAAAAATCTGTACAGCTGGAGAAGTACAAGAACTACGACTTCGGGAGATGCCCAAGAGTTTACTGCTGTGGACAGCCCTGCCTTCCAGTTGGCCAATCTGATATTCCTCGTTCAAGTACTGTTAAAATTTACTGCCCGAAATGTGAAGACATATATTACCCTCGATCAAAGTACCAAGGCAGTATCCTTTGTTATTATTTGAAATTGTTCTTTCGCTTTTGCTTCTTACACTTTTGCTTTCTGTACCACTTTTGCTTTCTGTGCTACGTATCTTTGCTGGAAGCGGTTTGCTGTTTTTCATTAACGAATGCACAGACCTTGATGGAGCATACTTTGGGACAACGTTTCCTCACCTATTTCTGATGACGTATGGACACTTGAAGCCACAGAAGGCAACACAGAGTTATGTACCAAGAGTTTTTGGGTTCAAGCTCCACAAGTCCTCCTAAGTTCAGAGAGCAAGGGAAGTCCCCTGGGGCGTTGGCAAGGCCCCGAGGTTGGGTTTTCGTTCAGCTGTTAGAGCGACCTAATTGATTTTCCAGCAGGCTCAGTGTGGATGGGAACTGAGAATGGGTTGCCCACTCAGAATCGGAGGCTGTAGTGTTATTTGTTTTTAATTCAACGTATCAGCATTTGTAATATTTTAGTGTTTGTACCCTTCTTTTTTACTGAATGAATCTGAATTACCTTGTTTTTGCTGTTTTGTGTGTTATTTTCAAGTTGGGCTGAGAATAGTATCAAAAGTGACTTGCTACCGTATTAGTCGTAGATCACCTCTCATTAGGGGTCGAAAATGGTGCCTAGATTAATTGTAAAAAAAAAAAATGGTGCCTAGATTAGCTAATAGCTATTGAAAGAATGATCCATGATGATCAAGTTACGGAGATTGCTAAGTAACGGGTTGACTAGATAATAATCGATTTTAAGTAGTCTAGGATATTATCATTAGGGCTGGCTATTTGTCCGAGTTTTTTAGTTTTACCCAAAATTGGACTGTATAATCCGGATCGAGATCGGACCGAGACCAGATAGCAAACAGTCCAATCCAATCTTCGGGCATAGATTGGAGGTAAAAAATCGTTTGAGACTGGACCGAAAAACTGGATAAAGACCGGATAAGAGAGCCCTACAACCAAAATTTAACATCCTCACCCTTTCAGGCCTTAGGCCACTCAAATCCCCCTCAGGGCTTAGACCACTCAATCCCCACAAGTTAAATTTAAAATCAAGACCGAATTGGGACCGGATCGGATCAAGACCAGACTGTATCCAATCCAATCTTTGATCCTTATTTTCTTGAAAAGACCGGACCGGGACCGGATCAATCCGGGCCAATTTAACAGGACCGGACCGTATAGCCACCCTAGATATTGTGACCCGTGGAAACAACCTCGATTACCACTATACTACTTTGCTGATTTAGGGTGCAGTTGTCCTAGATTGGTCTAGTTAGTGTTGTCGATGATTGAGTTTATAAATGTAAAACTCAATGTCGCGACATATCAACGCCACGTTGGTCAATTGAATCGAGGATCAATAGTTATAAAATTGACGTGTCCGGTCTCGTTCCAGACTACTAGGATTTGGATTCTTGCACCATGAAGGAATGCAAACTCAACTTAGGAACTCATTTGGTTGATTCAAGTCTAATTATACACATTTATATCCCTTTTCTTGGTCGCTTGACTTGTATTTCATCGTTCTTGAAGCCGTTTTATGCTAAGTTTTGCATGTTTGAGTATATTTCAAGTTCTAGCAGGTCAAATTGGCAAAAGGAATGAAAGTCGGATAAAAGGGAGCCAAAACGGGACAAAATGGAGAAACGTGTCAAAGCTCACTATCCAGAGCAGATTCTCACGGCTAGGTCGTGACATCCGCATCAAAACAGTGAGGATTGCACAAAGTTCAGAAGGCTGAATACTGAGGATGCGGTCCTTTGGTGCGTTCAGAGGGGTTATATCGGTGGTTCGGTTCGAGGGTGATGCTAAGGTCGTTATTGATAGACTTAACCAAGCTCAGAACAATGATAGTCGTGCTGGGGCTATTTTCTGTGAAGTTTTAAGCTACATGTCTGAGCATATAGGGTTTTCAGTGCGATTTGTTGGTCGGCGTAGTAATAAGGTAGCCCATTTGGTGGCTCGTAAGGCCCTTTTCTTGTACCCGGCCTTGTGTCGCTCTTTTGATTTTGTGGCCTGGTTTCGGTCCAGGATGTAATGATCTCTTTTCCAATCAATATATATGATTATCTTGTGTTAATAATAAGAAAGAATACTAAAGTCATCTCGCGGGCATGTGCAAATGTCACAAGTTTCTTAAAACGAACCACAAGTTCCCTAGCATACACAAGTTTCTTAAAACACTCCACAAGTATCTAAAAGCATACCGGAAACCTTGTACTTCATACCAAAAAGCTCATAAACCAGACTACAAGTTTATTAAAGTATACTGCTCGTTACTTAAAGTATACCAGAAATCTCATAAAGCATACCACAAGTTTCTTAACATAGACCAGAAACCTCATGAAATTTGGACCTATTTGTATATTTTAAAAATTTTAGGTATCATAATATAAAACAAACTAAAGTATAATTTTTCATCAATATTTATAGGATTTGTTTTTGCAGAAAATCAATTTTAGGTACTAAATCTTAGCATCTATTAAATTTAGGTATCGAAGTGTAATTTGCAAATGAAACCCAAACAAAAGGGACAAAGAAAGGGGTACCCTAAATGAAAATGTGATCTCATGTAGTATGTGGATGAAAATTTACCTAAGCTTAAGGTCAAGATCGAATTCTCTAGGGTCTTTCACAAGCACTTACTCAGGTGGCGAGAGACGAGTTCTATGAGGTGTAAAACGTGAATATGGATGTTGAGGTTCCTCTGGAGTTGAAGGTCCCCTCGATTTTACAGTAAAAAATTGAAAGCAAGTGTAAAGGAAACATATATCTAGTGCGAGTGTATGAAGCATAAGAGAGAGGCGTTGCACAAACAAACCTTCCCCCTAGAGTTCCTCGACTTGTCTCTCTATTCCGGTAACATAGGAGTTGCTTGATACTTATAGGATCTAATCCTACCTTGTGCCTTGGTTTCTTACCTAGGTCTGGAAGACAACAAGGAACCTTTGCTTATATCTCCCTTGAGGCACCACGCTGGTCAATCGAATTGAGGATTGATAGTATAGAACTGCCGTGTTCCATCTCGTTCCATGCAACTAGCATTTAGATGCTTGCACCATGAAGGGATGCAAGCTCAACTTAGGAACTCATTCGATTGATTCAAGCCTAATTGTACAAATTTATAACAAATTTTTTGGCCTTTTTACTTGTGTTTCATCATTGTTGAAGTCGTTTTACACTAGGTTTTGCATGTTTGAGTGTGTTTTATGTTCGAACAGGTGAAATTGGCAAAAAAGAATAAAAATTGGACAAAAGAGAGCCAAAATGGGATAAAATGGAGAAAAGTGCCAAAACTCACGCTGTAGAGCAGATTCTCACAGCCACGCCGTGACATCCACATCAAAATTGTGAGAATTGCAAAGTTCCAGGAGGCAGATGTCATCTCGCGAGCATGGGCAGATGTCACGGTTTGATGATGAGGTTATTTTCAGTTTGGGATTTGGGATTAATTTTTTTATGTGTTTTGATTAATTATGGGTTTGGGTAATTAATGTTGGGCTTGGCCTTTATATATACTAACTTTTAGGGGGCTGTTGGTCGGATCAGTTTCATTTAATTTCATAATATTGTATTTTATCAATATATTAATATTTTAATGAATTAGGACCTTTAATTTTATACAAGCGTGGCCCCGACCATTTGGCCGGAGGAAGGTGAGGTATGAAATTTGATAATGTAATGGGGTGTATAGCTTATTGTTGTATAGTTTTTTTTTTGGGAAACATGTGATAAAAATAGTGAATTTTAGTAGGAAAGAGACATGAATGATGCAACGAATCAAAAATCAGCCTTATGAACCAAAATCAAGTACCTTGTGAAACAATATTGTTTCTGGTAATATGATGAGGTGGAGTAAGTTTTATAGAAACCGAATAAAAAATCGCATATCCCACTGGTTTTCGGGAAATGAACATCCCACAATCGTTGCTAGCTTTTACTCGACCCGTTGGCCGATTAATTTGCTTTATAAAACTTACATCTTGTCATCATTGTGCTTTCTGATTTTTTGCCAAGCCATAATAAAATCTAAAGAAATCAAGAATGAAGAACACGATTTGGGATAGGAACCACTGTTCCTGTATCCCTAGAAAATGGTGGTAAACACGGACTCACCTGCCAAACTGGTTTGGATTGAGATTTTTATCGGGTAGCAGGGAATCATGTGATTATAAATTAGACTTGATCAAAACGGGCCAAAACTTGAAATTCATCCCGTTTGACCGACCCACGCCAAACTCTAATTATTCTTTACTTTTAAACTTTCTATTTGAAAATAAGAAATAATAAAAGAAAAGAGATGACTGCAATTCGCCATTTGCACATCACTGATTCGGGAATAAAACTATAGAATTTCGAAAGGAAACTGAAAATGTTTAGGATCGTTTTAATGTTAAAAATAACCAAATAGATCTTTGTGTTTAGTTTTTTACTAACAAATACCAAACGATTCCTATAATATACACTATTATTTAATCATTATGATATCAAATAATTACATAATATATATTTGAAATGATAAAAATCGGACTAATTGGGTTGGTCGAGGTTGAACCATTGAATAACTTTTAAATACATTATATTTTAGCCACTAAGATATAAAATAATAACATAATATATATTATGCTAGAGAAAATAACTTGTTTTAGAATGGCAAACCCATGATGTTCATTTGTTTTACTTGATGGGCAAATCCCGCGTAGGTCATGCTCATTCAACTCTTTTATTTTATGATTAGCGGTTAGCCCATTAGAATCCATGCATTAGTTTATTGTTAATTTTTTTTCTTTTTAGCAATAAAAAGGAGTATTGTTTTTGCCTTTTCATATATATTTTACCACCACGGAGAAATAAAAGGAATTAAAGAAAAAATTGACACTCCTGGACCCGTTTAAATCCGCATGTGTACGGTAAGTTGGCCCGTTCCACAGAGGAAAAAGAAAAAAAATCGACACTCCCTATTCTACCCTTCCTACAAACGCTCCTGGAGCAGGGAATTTGAAATGGGGGGGTAGGGTTTTATTCTCTCTACGGTTATATATTTTTAATTTAAAAAGATACAACAAATGTACTTAGTGTGATTGGTTATGATCTTTGCTTTTCTTTAAAGTGGCCATGTTTCGAATCCTAGTAAGTGTTTTTTTAATAAATAAATAAAAGTAATTGTGAAGACCAAAATGTCCTTCCTACTTTCACTCTGGATGCAGGAAATTAGAAATGGAGCTTGAAGTTTTCTCATTTGGCTTTTATTTATTGTGTAGATAATTTGTGTAGGATAAATGCCACATTTGGTCACTGGGAT
The DNA here is from genome assembly GCA_946122785.1 of Linum tenue. Lineage (NCBI taxonomy): Eukaryota > Viridiplantae > Streptophyta > Magnoliopsida > Malpighiales > Linaceae > Linum > Linum tenue. Next base: position 31,429,362 of record CAMGYJ010000007.1, read on the forward strand.
TACTAAATCGTGTTATATTTAGTCACTAGAAAAAATTAATATCAATTTTGGTCACTCAAATTACTAAGACAAGTCACATTTTGTCATTTTCCAGTTAGCATCCGTCCAACTCCGGTGACTCGAATTACCTTCTTTTTTATGAATATCACTCGAATCACTTTTTTTCCGTTAGTGTTGACTGATTTTGACCGTAAATATTTAACAGAAAATTCAGTCATTGTTGACGTGGCATATGATATGGAACTTTAAATATTAATTTTTATTTATATTTTCATCTAAAATGATTAAAATAAGAAAAAATGAAAAGTTAGGAAAACCCCTAAATTGTCTTAATCCCTCCTTCGATTCCGCTCCTAAGTCAATATCAAGTTGACCACCGTCTGGTCAAGCGTTATCTATAACGGTTAACAACATCGTCTGGACATAAATGACACAACTAGCATACGTTGGGATATAAATGAAATATTTAATAGTTAGGACACAAATGATGCTTTCTTGATAGTTCGGGTTTCGCAGTGATATTAGCCCTTAAATAAAAGGTATGGACGAAGGGCTGTACAAACTTTATTAATCTAAAAGGAGTTTCTTTGGAACCAATGAAAAGGGGATACTATAATATTGAAACAAACCAATTTGGCGAGCAAAGTACCACCTTTTGACTTGCTCAAATATCACCCCTCCCTTCTCCTGCTCCACTCATCCCTCTACTCTCCTTCCTTAGTCGTCGATTCAGCCTTATCCCTTCTCAGCAACACCATTCCTTCTCCCCTTTTTCATCGCCATCTGTTTTATCCTTTCTTCCCTGCCCCTTCCTTCTCCCCTGCTTCCCTCTCAACCCGTTGCCTTGGGGACCATCTTTTCCTTTCCCATCCCTGTTACACTTCCTCTTCCTCGGAGTCTGTTGATCTTTCTCCTCCAGAAACTGAGTCTGGATTCTCTTCCCACTCGCCCGTTTCAGACTCTTTTGAAACCTTCGACCCTGACCACCTATCCATCGTCCCCTACAACCCCCTCAATTCTGACTACCTTGATTCGTGGCGAAGTACGCAGGATCTTTTTGATCTGATTAGGAAGTATGTGGAATTTTGTGATCTTCTCAAACTTTCTGACTTCATTTCCGCAGACAGTGCTAAGCAGAAGATGGTTCTTATTGCTTCAGAGACCCACCGGAAGAGAAAAAGGGAATCAAGATCGAAATTGGAAATGGAGTTGCGGAGATTGGGTATCAGTGAATGCTCTCTTCCAACTTCCAGAGCTCGGACGCGCTCGGCGCACTCGGTTTAGGTTGGCTTCCTCCTTTGATGCCAGTGGCTTCTTTCAGTTATGACTCATTCTTTCATAGCGTGGAACGTGCGTGGCTTGGGTAACCCGAATGAAAGGGCAACAATCAAGCGGCTTCTGAAGAGATAGAAACCATCGATCGTTGGCCTAACGGAAATTAAATGGAAGACTTGTGATCAAGTCTTGATTAATTCCATTAGCGGTCGCAAATCTAATGATTGGGTTGCCAAGGATTCGTCTGGTGTAGCGGAGGAATTGCCATCTTCTGGGATTCCTCGATTTACAAGGCGCTAACGGTTTGGGAAGGGCGGTTTTCTCTGGTTGTTCGTCTGCAGATCATCGAGTCTAACGAAATCATCTCCTTCCTCGAAGTTTATGGGCCGCAGGAAAAAGAAGCTAAGCGGGAGTTCTTGAAGGAAATTGAGATGGTTTGTCGTGAGTATTTGGCAGCTCTTTGTATTGTTAGCGATTTTAAACTCGTCAGGTCTGATGCAAAACTCATTGGGTGCCCTAGAGATGTTGAGATCATTGAAGAGTTCAACAGCCTGTTCAGCAGATGCCATCTTGTAGATCTCCCACTACAAGGTGCGAGATACACTTGGAACAAAGGGGGATTGGTGAGGTCGGCTTCTCGCATTGATGAGCATTAATTAACTCGTGCTTTGAAGATCTTGTATCTCCAGAAGCCCTGACTGCTCTTGATAGAGTCGAATCGGATCATAATCCGATATTGCTAAAATGGGGCTCCATTGATCGTTTCAGACATCACTGGAGATTTGAAAAATGTGGTTTCAGGAAGAAACCTTCTTGCAGAGTCTGGTGGGCCAGTGGTCTGTCCCCGTTAGGGGGAGCAATCACCTATTCAGATTTGGGCGAAAATGCAGACAGACCAAAGGCCTAATCAAACAATGGAACCGCCTTCATTTTGGGAAAGTGGAGAATCGGATTTCAGATTTACTCTCTAAAATCAAAAGAATTGATGAAGCTGAGGAGAATGGACAACTCAATGAGTTGTTGTTTTCTGAGAGGGGTCTTCTAAAGTGCGAGCTGGAGAAAGTTTTAATCATGGAGGAGATCTCCTGGCGCCAACGTTCCAGGGAAATTTGGTTACAAGTGGGAGACAAAAATACCGCCTTTTTTCACACAGTTGCTAAGTTCAACAGGCGGAAGAACAAAATCAGCAGATTGGTTATTAATGGTAGGGCAACAGAAGATGGTATTGAGATTAAGGCCGCTTTTCTTGATCATTTTAAAGCCAAGTTCATTGAAGAAGTAGAAGACCGTCCCTTTCCGTGCAGTTATAGGTCATGTGTGATCTCCCCTGAGATGAATGATGTGCTTGTGAGACCTTTCACGGAAAGTGAGATTTGGCTAGCAATTAGGCAGTTTAATGGAAGTAAGGCGTCGGGACCAGATGGATTTTGGATGGAATTTTTTTTTAAAAAAGCTTGGGGGATCATCAAATCAGACGTAGTGAAGGCTTTCAATGATTTTTATCTTGCTGGCACACTTCCTCATTTGATAGCCCATGCTTTCATCTGTTTGTTACCAAAGAGAGATCCCGTGGAAAAGGTTTCTGATTTTCGTCCGATCAGTCTGCTGGGAAACTTAAACAAAATTATCTCAAAAGTGTTGTTTAATCGACTTCAACCCTCTAACAGTCTTGTCTTAGATTTTCAATTGCAGGGAAGAGGGGTAGAGTGATTCATGAGTCTTGCCTTATTTCAAATGAGCTAATTGATAGCCGAAGAAGAAGTGGTAAACCAGGGGTAGTCATTAAGCTGGACTTAGAGAAAGCCTTTGATTCCATTAGCTGGGAATGCATCTACAATGACATGACTCATTTAGGGCTGCACAACAAATTTAGGAAGTGGATCTCAGGTTTGACTTCGTCATCCAAGCTGTCCGTTCTAATTAATGGAGAATCCACTGGTTTTTTTGGAATGACTCATGGGGTCAAACAAGGCGATTCGCTCTCACCTCTCCTGTTCAATATTGCTATGGAAATTCTCTCCTTCATTTTGTGTGAAATCAAGAATGCTGGGCATATCTCTGGATTCTGTGTTGATGAAGCAAGACGTACAGGAGAGGTCACTCATTTACTATATGCTGATGATGCGATTCTTTTCTGCGAAGTAACTGAGCTGGAGGTGCGTAACATCTTGGCTGCTCTAGTATATATTCAGGGGATTACTGGATTACAGGTCAATCTTGAGAAAACTAAGCTATTCCCGGTTGGTGAAGTCGCTAATATGGATAGGTTGGTTGAAGTATTTGGCTGTGATTGGCTTTTCCTTCCTACAACTTACCTTGGTGTGCCGCTGGGATGTCAGTCTCCACCATCTTCTCACTGGAATAACGTTGTGAGAAGAACCCAAGATAGATTGGAAGGCTGGAAAGGGAGCTTCTTATCTATGGGAGGGAGAGTTGTGCTTAGTAATGTTGTTCTTGCAAGTCAGAGTGCTTACATGAGCTCTCTGTTCCTAATTCCCAAAAATATCATCAAATCCTTAGAAAAGATTCAGTGGGAGTTTCTTTGGTTGGGCAATCAAGATAATGATAGGTTTTTCACATTGTCTCGTGGGATATGTGTAAAACAGCCAAGAGTAGAGGCGGCTTGGGCATCAGAGATTTAGAGTTGCATAACCAAGTCCTGTTATTTAAATGACATTGGAGATTTGCAACAGAAAGAGGAACTTGGTTGAGAGAAATCATAGATATCAAATTTCCCAACCCCTATTCATAGTGGTTTCCTGTCTGTATTTATGGTAGAATTGGGGGTAGCCCGTGGCTCAACATAATGAAGCTGAAGGATGCTTTTTGGGAGTTAACTTTCATTGAGCATGGTCAAGGTAGTTGGACTTCATTCTGGCTTGACACTTGGTTGGCGTCCGCTTGGAAGAAGAGTTTCCGAGAGTTTTTGCTGCTGCTAAGTCTCCGACATCCACCATTGCCGATTATCTTGTGCTTTCTGATTGAAATTTTCACTAGAATATTCCTTTCATCTATTCTCTTCGGGGCGGGGCTGAAAGAGAGCGAGTGAGATTATTTAACCTTCTTGATTCTATTCTTTTTCAGAGTTTTCATGCAGGTCCAGAAAGACCATCTTGGACTGCATCGGCCACAGGAGGATTCAACATCCATTCTGCTTTCGAACATCTCGCTTCAGCTTGATTCACGGGTTGGGATAGCTTCCCGTCGAAGATGGTGTGGCAAAGCAAAATCCCGTCCAAGATTTGCATTTTACTATGGTTGGTGTGTCACAACAGAATCCTTACCATTGACAACCTTAAGAAGAGAGGGATCTATTTACCCAATTGGTGTGTGCTTTGCAAGAAAGAGGAAGAATTTGCTAATCATATTTTTATCAGTTGTGAGTTCTCAAGACAGGCTTGGAAAATTTTGAAATGCTTCGTCAAGATCGATGGTTATGCTGAAGCGGCGACCGACATCTCAGAGAGAGTCAAACGTTGGCCCATTACCAAACCGAGGAATCCTACGCAGTGGTGCTCGAAAGTTATACTTCATGCTTTCTGCTGGTTTATTTGGCTTGAAAGAAATGCTAGAGTTTTCAGAGGAGAGGAGTGCCCTGTCCGTTCGCTTGTGTCAAAGATGGGGACTATTGTCTCCTGGTGGTTGACTGTGATAGGGAAGGTTGATAAAGATATCGCCGATCTTTGGATTAAGGATATGAGAGCGAGGTTGTTCCCTACCAGACCCCCCCTACTCAGAATCCAGGCATTGTACACTTTCCAGATGCATGTTAAGCTCGCTCTTGTTGGTGATGGTCTATAGCGCTTTTCTGCTTTTTTTTGCTTCGCTCTGTTGCTGCTGCAGCTGAAGGTGTTACTTTCCCCGTTGCTGTGTTGGTGCCTGGTGCTTCTGCAGGCCAGCACTTCATCTGTAAGGGCGAGGCTTGATGTACTTTGTCCCTTTTCCTTTTCCTTTTTCCGCATCTCTCTGTGGTGTGCAGAAGGCTGTCTTCTGTCCTTGGTTTTCCTTGTACTTCTTCGTTCGTTTTCCTTAATAAAATCTAATGGGAAACAAATATTCAAATATGTGGATAAAAGTTTCTCACAGTCAACATCATCCCATAGTGGACATATAAAAGATATCTATGATTGAATATAAAAAACGGTCGAACGTTGAAAAATGGGATAGCGGCTAAACTTGGAATGCTATTACCGAATTAAATCACCAAATAGCTTCACCAAGATCACACCACAGTGATTGAGCATATGGTTCTAAGGCCCAAATTTGACCATGAACTGGTATGTCTTATCCTACATGGAATCAAGGATATTCTTGAAGTTGTTCTCCCAATAATTATAATTCTCATTGACCACTTCGGATGAAATCCATTTAAGCCGACTACATGGAAACATCAACCGAATCTCTCCAGTAGGGTCATTAATGGTTAAGTGGACAACATCTCTGTTGGACGCAGTTGACCACAAAAGAGTCAAGTTCGTGACTTCCTTAGTAATTATGTAGGCCTTCTCCTATGAAAAAATGAAGCTATTATTATCATATAGAGTGGTGGAAAAGGTGAGAAAATTATATAAAAACCTTTGTACAAACATACATGGATTATAAATAAGACAATACCGTTTTTTGATATTATATTTAAGCATATTGACCTCCTGGTTTGTAGCAAATTTAGACATCGATAGAGCATCTTTATATGGCAAGTGTTCAAAAATACTGTCCTTTTCACAATACCGGGGGACATGCCTAATTAAAATGTACGTAATTAGTGGAGATAAAACGATTAAATTACAAAACCATACAATCTGAAAAAGACAAATGACTATAACGACTTACTGATCTAATATAGGATGGATGCCAGGAAAATGAAGATTAATATATGTCTTTGTAGCACTCAACGCAGAAAACGAAAATTGGCCTATGGTCAGTATACACCATATAAAAATACATGAATTCATTACATAGAATCGTGGTAAAGCAGTGTTCATGCCTATAAATTCAATAGATAATTACTCCATGGTCATACAAATAATTCTCCACATAATTGAATTGACATTGGAAACTTAATCAAATTGTGCAATCATAAATAAAACTAGCCCTAACTCAAAGGGTTTACCAATCACTTAAATATTATGGGAAATTATACTACAAAATACATTAAGGCAACCATGTTGAGTCACATAACAATTAATTAATAACAAATTGCAGTCAAATTTTATAGCCAAGCAACCAACACCAGCAACTATGTAAATATTATGAATTCCAAGTATTTTATAGGGACGTTGTAAGGAAAAGATGAGTGCCTTTTTCATTATGAATGTATAAGGAATTGAAGGCCATAACATTCCCCAATGCTGGCACATCAGTAATGACTTGTTCAAAATCAACTATCATTGAATCCCATAAATAAACATGTGATATCAAACCTCTAGTAGCAAAAAAAAAAAAAATCCCTTAGCTATACATGTTTTTGTTTCGATTTGTAATTCCATACATGAAACATACACTGACCCAAACAATTGCAGAGTCATCTGCTTCTTCCGAAGAGGCAAGCTTGAATACAAAAATTCGCTTGCTTCACACCTGGTTACAATGCCTACCAAATCTATGAAGAACAGAAATTATTATTCATAAACCAAATCAGTTCATAACCGGGACTATTACGAAAAAAAAAATATGTAGCACAAACCGGGCAATATTTTCTGATTAGAAACAGAGGGAGGAAGTCATCGGGATCCAAGAACTGAAAGCTAACGTCCGTGATGTCAGCAATGTCGTCCATCTCTTCCATCACCGTGCCAGCATGGAGAACAAGTTGAAGATTGCTCAAGGCCACTCGGTGGGGATAAGGATTATTTCATAGGTAAAAGTAAGTAATCTTGTAAATATCCCCTTCATAAAGACTCGGGAGAAAGCACATAACATCAGGATGACGTATAATGGCTTCAAATTCAACACCCTGAGAAAAGAAGAAACCAACAAAACTCAGTAAAAGGAGATCATTGCTGTCTTAAAAATGAAACAAAGTAACTGAGCTTGTCATCAAGCATGAGAATGTTTATGTGTTGTAAAGAATCCCCAGTGTCGCCAAATTTTCCCCACAAAAGGAGGAGACGGACCCGAAGGGGAGACATCAAGTTCTTAACACGAATAAGCGAAACAAGTTCGGCTTCCATTGGATGAAGTTGAGACAATTTCTCACAGACCCACCTCCCAGAGACATTAGTGATGCGTTAGCAATGTTGAGAATATAGGGAACGTGGCGTCAAAATTTCAGCAAGGGAGTTTCAGAGCACGACTTGAAAAACCTGTTGACAAAAGAGGTGATACTGAGTTGCAAATTAGCAAATCCGTGGATGCAAGGAAGACATGGTCTCATGTAGTGCTTCGTCTGAAGTTCAATGGAACGTGGGTGGATGGGAAGAAGGGAGAGGGCCGATTTCTTTATATTTTCAATTTCATTTTTATTTTACACTTTAAGGACGGAATTGCTCAAAATGGAACGTGGGTGGATGCAAAGATTGGCTTGCGTAAATGTGCAAAAATGTCGGGCTCAATATATATTCCTAGGCCGATCAAGTAACTTGACTGACTCGCTCTAACTATCACAATAAAATCCCATCTAAGGCCCAAATATAAACCTTAGATGGGTGCAATATAGAGCAAGTATGTTAAAATATCGACCCGGGCCTGCCCATGTACTGCTACTTCAATTGTTTGAAACATTATCTAGCGGATTAGTTTTGGTGAAAATAAAGGGTTTAATTCACCCGTGTAGCCATAACTTTCACGGTTTTGACAAATATAGCCACTTTTAGAATAATACACAGATGTAGCCATTTCCGTCCCATTGTTTGACGGTTCACTTAACTCGCTGACTGGACTAACGGTAGCGGCTGATGTGGCGTGTTTTCATTTGCGTCTTTGCCACGTGGAATTTTTTTTTTAATTAAAAAGTAAAATTAGAAAGAAGAAGACGAAAAGGGGATTCAGATCGGGTACCCCTTTTTCGTTCAACTTTCCCAAAAGAACTCTCCTCCTTTTCTCTCGACTCACCCCAACCCTTCCCGATCGTCGACAAAAGGAAGCCATGAATTCGGCCGGCGAGTAGCATCGGAGCATCGGACGGTCTTTCTGCTCAACATCGGCCGGCGAGTAGCATCGGCCGAGTAGCATCGTCCGGCGAGTAGGAAGAGCGAGGAACCCTAAATCGTGCGATTCGTGCTAAGAAACCCTAGTTCGTGCGATTCGTGCGATTGGTGAGTCAAGATGAACTTCTGTGGGTGTTTGCTCTGGTTTTCTTCTTTTCACAGTTCGAATGAATGAATGAAGTGCTTGTTCTGTATTTATAGGTTCAAAGGTGGAAAGCGACATTCCCAACTTCTTCGAGGGACCAGCAGAACTTTTATTTTCACGAGATTGCCCCTGAAAAAGACGGTAAACTCATAGAACCTCTAGTTATAATCGTCATTTAATATAAAGTCTTCCACTTCTCGTGCTTCTCTTTGGCTGTATGTGGAGTTCCCCAATTTGTTTAATCGCTTCGTGGATGTGTGTGTCTGACTTGTTTATTAGAGATTAATCATTAATTAGAAGAAGTTAATGAATAAATAATCAATTTATGCAGAGAGATGGCAGATTCATTGGAGGAAGGGAATGGTGAGAATGTCACAAACCAGGAAGGGGAAGAGGGTGATTTCATGTCATTAGAAGATGGGGTAGCAGCTTCTGTTGCAAAGGAGGTGTACCACGTTTACGATTCTGATGATGCTGATACTTCGGATGATGAATATCACGAAGCACGTGATAACTTACGAGCATATGGCGAGACGAGGAGGAGGAGAAAGGTGAAGTCAAAGCGTGCTGCTGATGGGGAAGAGGTGGAGCAATTGGATGAATTTGAAGAAGTTGAGGTTGAAAGTGGAGAGGAAGAGGAAGCAGAGAATGATAATGGTGAACATGGAGAGGATGCAGGGGGAGAGCAACCGAGGAATGAGGCTTCAAATAACTCAATATCCAATCATCCTCCCCCTGTTCAAGAACAAGCCGTTGGTGAGAATTCCAATGACTCGTTTTACAGGTTGTCTGAAGATTCGGATCATATTCGTCCGAACTTATCTGATGAAGAGGCTAGGGAAATGCACGATGATGCTCCACACTATGATCCAAATTGTGATCATAAGAGCTTCCAATTTGTGTGTCGGATGAAGTTCGCGAGTCCAGAGCAATTCAAGGAGGCTGTTATTAGACATTCGGTGGCAGCTGGTGCAAGTCTGAGGTGGCTTAGGACTAATCCTAATAGGAGGGAGGTGAAATGTAAGGCTCTGAATTGTAAGTGGAAGTTGTATGCCAGTTGGTTCAGGAAGGACAGGAGCTTCATGATAAGGAAAGTAGGGCTGCCACACTCGTGTTCAAGGCAGCTTAGAGTGAATCAAGTCACTGCTAAGTGGATAGCAAGTGACATGTTGGAAAGATTCAGGATAAATCCTGAATGGGCTCCGAATCAGATAATGGCCGAGGTTAAGCTGAAACATAACATGGAGGTTAAGTACAGAACGTGTTATAGGGCTAAAGTGGAGGATATCAAGCTGCTTAGTGGTTCATTGGTTGATGAGTACGTTAAACTCAGAAGTTATATGGCTGAATTGAAGAAACGAGATAGAGAAGGTCATTTAATCTTGGAGGTAGACCCACATCCTAATGGCGACAAGGTATTCTTTCAACGAATGTACATCGGGTTCTCCAGTTTGAAGAAGGGATTTCTCGAGGGATGCAGACCAATGATTGCGTTATCCACACACAACGCAAGGACTTGTCCTCTTAACAGAGGGAATGGTGTACAAGTAAGGAAGAGGGTTATCCACTGCTCCAAATGTATTTGAATTGATTACATTTTACCTAACCTAACTAAGTTTATGGTTATATAGGACGTGATAATCAATGTTGGTGACAGAAGAACAATTGAGAGGGAATTGCGAATTGCTACATCTGGAGTTGGCGTTTATGTGAATGAAAGGACAGGGAACCAGTATGTTAGGGTGTGTTTCCAACCTGTCTTCTAGTTGTAATAGGTCGATTATATGTATTTGAATTGCTACTAATATGTTTGTTTGTTACTCATTTCAGCTTAACGGAGCTGCTGGGAGGCCAGTTGGTGGACCTCAGCCAACTGTCGTGGACCTGCATGGAAGTCAGCCACCCCCTAGTCAGCCTTAGACTTATGCAGCAAGTTATTAGACTTAAGTCCTCTTTTGTGTAACGTTGCTATATAACGACGGTTACTTGATCAGGAAGCAGCTCTTAGCATATTAGGCAGCAAGTTAATTTTAGCTATTGCAGACAGCTTGTTAGCTGCAGGTGTATTATTACTCTATTGAACACCTTTTTGATGTGAACACACTTTTAGCTATTGATGTGTATTATTACTCTATTGACAGCTTGTTAGCTGCAGGTGTATTATCCCAGGTGTATTACATACATTTGCATACATTTGCCTAAGCTTACACAACACAGAATACATACACACACAACATCCTTAGACACACAGAATGCATACACACACAACATCCTTACATTTGCCTAAGCTTACACAAAATAGCTTACACACACAACATCCTTACATTTAAAGCTTGCATACAATGCCAACTACTACAAACCAGATTCTGGCCTCCAACTAAGAACAACCAAAATAGCAAAGATAAATACAGCACCAGTCAACAAATATCGATTGATGCGAACATCATCATCCAATCTCCTAACACGCATTGCCATAACCTCATGAGCAAGCATTAATCTACTTAGTTCTTCGGCCATCAATTCTTTTTCCTTCTTCATCTTCTCTACCTTCCTTTCTGCTAGCATCAGACTCTCTTCCAGATTCTGAATAGAACCCATTTCATTAGTCCATGAGCCAGTTTCACCATCATTTGATTCCACCCACCGAAAAAAGCGACAATTTTTTTTCCTATCCTGCAGCAAAATAATCAGCATGACTGTCGAATAGGTAGGTAAAAAACAATTGGGTCACACAAAGAATGTATTGCTCACCTTCCAATAAGGACAACCGTAGAATTGTCGCCCTGGGTTCGTAGAAGTACCCGAAGTTTTAAGAACACAGGGGATGTTGTGCTCGCATCGAACGACACTCCTATTATTGGTGCTTGCTGATCCGGAATCGGCAACATTGAAATCCACCTTCTTTCCAGACCTATTCGACATGGATGCAACTGTCGGAAACAGAGATGAAGGAATGGCTAGGATATTGGTGTATTTAAGCTGGAAGGAAGGGATTGAAGATGGAGGGAAGGGATTGAAAATGAGTAGGAGGGGTAGAGAGGAGGTCTCGACGGCAGTGAGGAGTTGGGGTAGAGGGGAGGTCTCTACGGCAGTGAGGAGTTGGGGTAGAGGGGAGGTCTCGACGGAAGGGATTGATGCTGAAATGGAGGCGTCGACGGCAGTGGGGAGTTGGGGTAAAGAGGAGGTATCGACGGAAGGGATTGAAGATGAAGGAAGAAGGGATTGAAAATGAGAAGAAGGGATTCAAAATCAGTCTCTGCTCTGCGATAGGGAACCCTAGAAAATAAGAGAGGAAGGGGATTAGTCGACGATGGCGATGAAGGGGAGAGAGACAGAGAGTTAAATAAAATTTTTTTTTTAATAAGAAAAAAAAAAATCCGATGTGGCGTCCACGTGGCTAACTCCATCCGGTTGGCGTTGACGTGTCATCCATTTGGCAGACAGATCAGCAAAAAGTCCACTTCACTGACGGAGGCGTTAACACCGTCAAATGTTTTATGTAAAATGGCTAGATTAGTCTACAATGTTTGAAACAATGCAGTCAAAAACGCGATTGTATCTAGAAGCGGAAAATGGGTAAAATCGTAAAGCGTAGAATCAAAGCGTAAAAACGTAAGTTTTTGACGCATACTTTAATATAATGAAATATGTGTTAAGTACGATAAAATATGAGTGGACATAGTTTAGATAAGTTAATAAATACTTGTAATTCATGTCTAAAGTTGAGAAACTCATAACTATTTAACAATAAGTTCATAAACATATATCTTAACAATAAGCTACATTCCCCTCTATGCTACTGAATTTGGGAAGGGCATAGCTGGTGAATTAGATTACTCTATTGAAACTAAGAATGCACCCAAGTACTTGATATGTATCTTTTAATCTCAAATATATCATATTTTTTGTGATTTACCTTTAAAATATAAGTATTTTCATGAATAGAATACTCATTTAGTGAACTAGAAGCGTAAAAGCGTAAAGCGTTTTAGTGAACCAGAAGCGTAAAAGCGTAAGTTTTTAAGCTTTAAAGCGCATTTTAGTTCCGATTTTATACACTTAAGATTTTATATGGAAACGAAAGCGTATTGGTGTCCTAGAAGCGTAAAACCGTAAGTTTTTAAGTTTTAAAGCGCGATTTTGACTGCATTGGTTTGAAAAGTGTGGCTACATCTGTGTATTATTCAAAAAGTGGCTATATTTGTCAAAACCGTGAAAGTTATGGCTACACGGGTGAATTAAACCAAAATAAAGTTCTAAAGCTAAATTACTTTGCAAAGATGAAATGGATTTGACACTAATTGAGAAGGCTTCACCCGGGTGTTGCACCCCCTAACTACCAATTATGACTTGAAGGATCGAATGACCGTGTATGGTTAGGGGGGTTATAAACCGCAGGGAAGTCTAACAAGTATTCAAAGCTACCCTCTTAGTCTCTAGGTCGAGGAAATGGGATACGATCCAAGCCACTAATGTGACCCTCTCAACCTATTGACTAAGGAATGGTTGTCCAACAAGTAACCAATGCTACCCTCTTAGTCTCTAGGTTGAGGAAATGGGATACGATCCAAGCCACAAATGCGACCCTCTCAACCTATTGACTAAGGAATGGTTAGACTTCACCCTCGAATTGGAGTTCGGACGGCCACCCAAAACCAAACCCTAAGTGCTAATACGAAATAGGAGGTTTGCCCTGCAATAACCTAACTAGGAGGCAACGAATTACCCAAGAAAACCCATCATTCAAGCCTTTTTCAAAGAAAGGAAGGGGGGTTTTCTCTCTACCTAGGTTAAAATGGCAATTAGATTGATAGGCTTTCACACAACACAATCATTCATGAATAATACCTCCACATTTACATGAAACACAACCACACACAAACTATTCAATTCATACAAGCATTCACATAATTGTAGCTAGGGTTTACAAACACCCAAGTGAAAGAAGGGACTACTCCATGTTAGGAGAAGGGAAAACACAAGAGAGGGAAAAGAAAACCATCAAGAAGATGCAAGCCTTGCTCCTTGTGTTGAAGAGATCCTCCTTTGGGGGAGGAATTCCCAAATCCTTGCTTGGAGATGAAACCCTAACTTCTTCTCTTCTTTGGTTAGTTACATTCTCACTCCAAAATCTGAAGGAGTTTCTCAAACTAGGTCCCCCCGTCTTCCTTTCAACATGCCTTTTATACTGAGATCGAGCCCGGTTCACGACCCGAGTTCACGGACATGAACATCAAAATGCATCCATGAACACAGCGTGCTGAACCAAAACGCACCGCTTCACTTCTTGGGTTCACGGTTTGTGGTTGCAGTTCACGGTCTTAGTGACTGTGAACAGCCTTGGCGTCAGTAGCCTCAAAACCCTCTTTGGATGCTCCTTGGTTCACGGGTTGTGGTTCCACTTCACGGTCCTGGAGACCGTGAACATAGGCTGCCTCCTCCTCTTTGCCAGTGTTTGCTCCTTTTCTTCCAACTTTCGACTCTGTGGTTGGTTTCACCTGTAAGAATCTGAAACACACCGAAACACAAGAAACCTAGCATAAGACCATCCATTTTGGAGCTCAAATGCAACGAACGTCAAAGAGAAACGCGGATAAAAAGTGTACAATTAAGCCCGAATCATTGACTAATGGGCTTGGTATGAGCGGTCTAACGTTACAACGATTACTACCAAAGTGGAATAAAATAAGCTAGGATTTTTAACAAAAGTTTTTAACGTTGGCATTGTCTTTATTTTTCCGAATCAATAAAATATCTCAATTGAATATTTTGTCATGGATTGTATATTTATATCTTTCTTAAAGCCAGGTCCATTCGCCGAGAATAGTTTAAGAAATATGTCATCATGTTATTTGTAATGAATCTATAACAAACAATGCTCTCTATAAAGAACTTTCCTCCAACACTACCTTTTCATTTCTAGCAAGAACTGTACAAACCACCTATGTAAAACCTCAATGGAGCACAAAAGCGAGAACTTCGAGACACGAGGATGACTCACACTTTGACACAAAAAAAGGATGAGGGTCGTTCTCTCAATCACAATTAAGCTCAACAAGCAGAAAACTCCTAACATTAGAACGACCCCTAAAGTCACATGACTCAAAGGGGTTGACTAAGGGATAAAATGTTTCGGGACAAATCTACTTTTGGGCGTGGACGAATCCTATGCCTCCATCATACTCACTAGTGACAACGATGAATGTTACACACCATGGTGAGAGGAATCTATCACACACGAAAAAGACGATCGACGCAAATCTCACATGGCTACCTAGCCACCTAATCATCTATTCCAATTTCACGAACTTCTATGCAAGGCAATTCTGATCAAAGAGTAACCAAGTCAAGACATCCATTCATTTAAGCACACATGAGAACTAAGCTTTTGCACACACCTAATGCACTCTCAGTCATCATAATAGGATGCACTCGATCACATGCAACAATTCAAGATCAATGCCAAATAAACACGAGATTCACCCACCAACCGACCATTTTGATCATGCATTGCTTGGAGCCCTCAATTTTTTCAAATTTGGGCATACCTCAAGGCTCCAAGCATTCAATCCCACAACACAAGGATAATAATAAACTACCCCCACATTTGGTGACTGAAAGTTGGACAATTCCCCGGAGTAGGATGTTTGAGCTTCAAAGAGAAGACAAAATAAAACACAAACACAAGCACATTCTCGCTCGAGGCGAGGTTATTACACATAACAAAGTTCCACACCACGATTTAATGGGGAAAAAACTCATAAAATAACAATTCACACACTAAAGAAAGAGAAAATAAAAATAATCAGAGTTTCAAGTGGATAAGTGGGTCGAAAGAAATCGGCTCTGCCACATGTTTCGCTCGTCGGCTACCTCGTTGTGGATCAATGGTCATTGCTCGTCGTCCGAAAGGACGCCCTGGCGTCGAGCAATCCTCTCTAGGAGGTTGGTGGATCGGTCGAGCCGA
The DNA here is from genome assembly GCA_946122785.1 of Linum tenue. Classification (NCBI taxonomy): domain Eukaryota; kingdom Viridiplantae; phylum Streptophyta; class Magnoliopsida; order Malpighiales; family Linaceae; genus Linum; species Linum tenue. The sequence goes on from CAMGYJ010000007.1 coordinate 31,444,894, forward strand.
GTGGTGACTCCCACATACTGCTCCTCGAGGCGATCCAGTCGCTATTCGAGGTGAGCTCCGAAGGAGGAAGGACCAGCTCCGGATGATGCTGCTGCTGATGGTGGTGGTGCGGTGCCCCGACGGTGGCCTGAGCTCTGGTAGGGGCTGCTCTGGCGGAGGGACCCCTGGTGGTAGGGAAAGGCCCTCAATATAGCTATATGGTCGGAAGACTCGAAGTAGCTTCATGGCTCTTAAGGTGTCCTCCCCAAACCACGAGGAGAGCCGTTCCTTTTTGCAGCACTCAAGGTTGACATTGAAGTGCCGAGCTAGGTGGGTGATGTAGGGACCCAGTGACGTGACATAGCTTTGAGTTCCACTAATAGCCATGCTGAAAGAGGTTGCCAGGACAGAGCTAAGGTGTAGGTTACTGGATGGATCCGCCATGGAGGCGAATGCGAGCAAGGATCTCTCGGTGATCTTGTTCGTGCACATGTAGCTTGGGTAAAGTGAATGAGCAAGGATTATGTTGATGACACGCCATTGCAGATTGAGCGTAGATGCCGAAGTGCGAGATGGAACAAACCGAGTTCGGCTCATTTCCGGGAGGCAAAACTTGTGGAAAGCGGCTTCCACGTCAAAATCGTTGATGGCATCCTCCTCCAACTCTGCTCCTGACCTCGTGGGGATAGCCATGACTCGAGAAAATTGGTTAAAAGACAGTGCACGATGCACACCTCCCAAACAAAAATCAACAGAGCAAGTCAGGGATCCCAGCAGGTTCCTCTCCCTAAGGATGCAGAAAGTGCTGAAAAACTCTACACACAGCTCTGTGTAAATGTCATCTTTCATCTCGAGAAGCCGATGCCATTATGGGTGTGCCACAGTTCATGATATCTCCATAGGGTAATCCATAAAACTGAGTGAAATCGAGTTTCCAATGGGGTTCGGTCGAAGACTGCACCCAGAACCTCTCTTCCTTTTAAATGTTGGGCCACCGTTTTAGCTCTACCAAGTACGGGTGGCTCATTTCAACCATCGTGCAAAAAATCCAAGACATACATCATACGTGGAATTATCTGTCAATCTCACATCAAAGGGGAGAAAAGATCCCCCCTCCCCCCCCCCCCCCACACACACTTCCGATTCCACTATGGTCCTATGTCTTTGAAGGCTTTTTACAAGACCAGATTTCAACAATTTAAGCACAACCATGAATGAAACACAACAAGACATAGTTCTAGGCGATTCAAGGTTTATCAAAATAACACATCAAACCTAAACCATGCCTCGGTGGGCACCAACCACCATTCACAAAAGTGAATTCAGCCAACATTCAAACATAATGTACTTGGTGGGCAATTTACTTAATTTATGACAATACATGCAAAACAAGCCTACCAAGGTTCAATCAAGTCCACATACACATCATTGATCATTCAAACTAACCTATTTGACCAACCCCTTGCCTAATTTCATCCATACAAGGAAAATTAAATCGATTCTCCTCACCTAAGAACCCTAACCGAATTCTCCAAAAATGACAAAGTAAAGGCTTAAAACAGACCTAGAGATGCAAGTAGGGTCAAAGAGGAAGGTGAGGAGGAGGCAAGGGTGGCGAAAAATCCCAAAAAATATGCCGGAGAGGCTCCCCGGTGTGTCGCCGTGGTCTCGTCGAAAATCGCTCTCCCGGGAAAAAGTTTAGCCAAATTGGCTCAAAACTTAGGGGAAGGGGCGCCCAGAGGTGGGGATTATGGGTCTGTGTTTGGTTTTTAAAATGCGTGGCCGGAAGTCGCTGAAATCGACAGAGAACGACAAGAAATCACTATTTCCCGGCGAAAACAGAGGATTCCGGCGAGGTGGCGGCGTGATGTGAAGATTAGGGGTTCACACCCCTTTTATAGGCCGAACCCGCAGTTCACGCATTGAGGGGTCAGTTCATGGTTTCTAAGACTGTGAAAATAACTCCCAGACCGTGAACTCGAGTGAAACAGTGAGTTTCAAAGATTACTTGGTCCACCCTCGTTCACGGTCTCCAACCTTTTATCATGGTCGCTAAGACCGTGAACTGAAGGCAGGAACTGTGAATTGAGTGAAAACAGGGCATTTCCAATTTTTTTTTTCTTTGACTCGATCTACTCAATTGTGCCTCTAATTCAATCACAACACATCCCAAAGCACGCAAACATACAGACTCGGCATAGTGATACCCATTCTAACACTTGAACTCTTCACACAAGCACAAAATAGAAAATAAGGAAAAGAAAACAAACCGTCGTTGGGTTGCCTCCCAACAAGCGCTAGTTAAACTTCACTAGCTTGACGTTACGGATCTATCATGCTTGAGAGCATGAAGCCACTGAGAGTAGATCCGCCACGGTCTCGTGGTGAGGTTTGTCACTTCCCAACTTAAGCTCCATAGGGTGGCCTTCCTGGCCCGACATTTTGGCCTTACCCTTACCTTTTGGTTGGGAATAGGCGCGGTTCAGCTTATCCCTCCATGCACTCTTCTTCTTTCCTCCGAGCTTAGTACCAACCTTGGTTTCCTGCACCTCATCATCAAATGGAACACAAACACTAGTGGGGTTTGCCTTGAGAGGCTCAACTCCACTTCCAATCATGCTACTCGAATCCATTTCCTTTGCAACATCATTCTTAGACTTAGGATCAACTAAAAGAGTGAGTTGCTCCTCTCCATCTCTCAAAATCAGAGTTCCCTCATTAACATCGATTAAGGCCTTGGCGGTGGCAAGGAAGGGGCGCCCAAGTATGAGTGGCATATCCTAATTGACTCACTAAAACACAACTCCTAACAAAGGCCAAGTGTAACCAATGAAAGGGACTGCAGTATAATGGCTCAAGTAATAAATATCGAATCCACTGGTCACTAGAGTTACTATTACTCAGCTTTAGTTCATTATCTAGCAAACCAGATTAAGATAGAACAACTAAAACTACTCTAGTAAACTACGGTTAAAGTTAATCTAATTATAGGTTGGGAACTCACTTATGTATGATTCCCCCTAGCCACTAGCCATATTAGTGATTGATGATCTCTAACCTGTTTCACTTTCATTCACAATGCGGAGAATTCTTAACTAGACCTTGAGTCTCAACTAAAGGAACAAGGCCCTCTTGAGTCAATTGCCTAGAGGGACGTATCCTTCTCTAGAACAACTTATCAAGGCGTTCTGAACTAGATTCACTCTATCGAATGAGGTTCTCAATCGATACAAAGCAGTGAATCAACCCTCGACTAAAGAATTCGATCCAATAATATCAATCTATGGTGCTCTATTGACCTAATCAGGTATTCGCTCTCATAGGATCAAAGCAGAATCAATAATCTCAACTAAAGCAGAATTGAATCATGAAAACATGCATAGATTGAATATGAACTCAAGATTATCAAGTAAGAGTACTCATACAATCGTACAATCATACAATCATACAATCAAACAAACATGGCTAGGGTTCCTCAAAACCTAAGTGAAGGGAAGTTACTCCATAGAGAAGAGAGAGAATGCAGAAATCTGATTTATATCTTCAGTCTCCATCTCCAAGCTTGATTCCCGAGCTCCAATGGCGAAGAAATCCTCCAAAATAGCTCCAAGAATGATCCCAAGTTCTCTCTCTAGGTTTCGTCCCTTGGGTGTTTGGGATCCAAAACCCAGCTCTCCCCCTTCAGAATCCTCAAAAACGCATTTATACAGCTCTCAGAAGCCAAGTTACGACCCCAAGTTACGGCCATAACCTTTGGGGTTCAGCCCGTAACTTCTGGAATGCCCGAGTTACGGTCCTGGCCGTAACTTGAAGGCCAACCCGTAACTCTGGAGAGGCTGTTGTCTTTCGGTCATATCTCCCTCATCCGAACTCCGTATCAGTCGCTGTTTGATCCCATACGCTCGTAGTCTCGTCCTCTTTCTTTAAATGCCTAGATTACATGATTATTTGTCCATTAAATGAGGCAGAAATCCATTCTTCCTTGGGTCATACCCGAGTTTCTTCCCCCGAGTCGTCAATTGATCTCCGATTGACTTGAAACTTGCGCATATGCTTCATTTTACATGATAGGACCTGAAATGTGACAAAGGAACACAACATAGCATAAAATAAGCCAAAGTATGATAATCAACAAGTTAAACAACCAAGCAATGAGGGGTAAAAACATGTGCAAATTTAGTGGTATCACTAATCTTCACTGATATCAAGGATAACAAAATCCGTCGGATAATAGAATTTGCCAAATCTCACTAGGAAGTCCTCCACAATAACTCTAGGACTAATGCCAAAACGATCGTCCAATGTGACACTAAGCCTAGTGGTCTTCAATTCACCAAAATGCAACTTTCTAGAAAGCTTGTAAGACATCACATTAATGCTTGCTCCTAAGTCCGCCAAAGATTTTTCTATATGATGATTTACAATGCAAAGAGGTATAATAAAACTACCCGGATCCGGTTTCTTTTTAGGCAACTTGTTGAGGATGAATGTGGAGCACTCCTCTCCTAAGGTGACATTGGCGACGTCTTCATATTTTGGCTTCTTGGCGAGAAGCCCCTTGAGGTATTTGGCATACCTCAGCATGTGCACCATGGATTTCAAGAACGGAATGGTGATGCGGAGCTTCTTGAGCATCTTCATGAATCCACCTATTCTGCCTCCAATCGGTCCTTGTGCATCATCAGGGGGAAAGGAAAAGGAGGCTTGTACTCAGCCACTTGTGGTGGCATTGGCAATGCCTTCTTAGGATCTTCTTCCTTTCCTCCCACTTCTTCTTAATCATTGGCTGTTGGAGGGGTCTTCTCTTATTCGGTCACTTCCTTAGGATCAACCTCCGAGGTCACCTTCCCACTCCTCAAAAGAATAGCATTGCAACTGACATTTTGATCTTTGGGGTTCGCAATAGTTTGAGAGGGTAGGGCTTCCCTTGGTCTCTCGGTGAGGATCCCGACAAGATTACCAATTTGCACCTCCAAGTTTTGAAGGCTTGCTTGATGGCTCCTTAATCCCACCTCAACCGAAGCAAACTTTGTTATTGCCACATCCATAAATTGCTCAATCTTCCCAAACTTTTGAGTGCTCGTGGTCATGAAGGTGGTCACTAGGTCTTCAAGTTTTGCAAACTTATTGGGTTGTTGGAACCCTTGATCACCTTGAGCTTGGAATGGTTGTTAGAAGTTAGAGCCTTGGAATTGCGGCCTTTACTGAATGAAACATCGGCTTGGTTGATAATTTCCCGTCATTCCTTGGAAACCGGGGGGTCTTGGGTTGGTAGGAGAGGACCAAGTGAAATTGGGATGATTTCACCACCCTGGTTTGTAAGTGTTACTATAGGGGTTGTTTCTCCTAGCATTGGCGATTAAACTCACTTGCTCCTCGGGGTTGCTTGACTCCTTCATCATTTGACACTCTGAAATCTCGTGGTTGGTACTTGATCACCAATCACATGCCATTACCGGCCTCTTCCCATGCTTCTTGTCCTCTAGGAGTGCATCAATCAACCAATCAATCTTAGCTTCAAGCGGAGGACTTGCTCCTACACTTTGCACTCCTCTTGCGGTGCTTCTCCTTAAACCCCCATCATACCCTTTACTCGCCATGTCTTTGAGAAAATCGGTTACTTGGGGCGGAGTCATATTTATCAATTTCCCTTGACATAAGGAGTCAATGAGAATCTTTTCGTCTTGGTGGAGACCGCCATAGAAGGTCTCAATCTGAAATTGCTCCTCGAATCCATGGTGTGGGCACTGGAGGAAGAAATCAAAGTACCTTTTCCAAGCATCCCTCAATGTCTCATCTTCCTCTTGCTCAAAGAGGGTGATCTTCTTGAGCCACTCCACCGTCTTTGAAGGTGGACAATACCGAGTCATGAACTTGTTGAGCATGTCATCCCACGAGGTGATTGAGAGGGCCGGTCTATTGTCGAGACACCGAGACACATTACCCATAAGAGAGTAAGGGAATAGCCTCAACTTCAAAGTATCATCGGGAACACCATTGATATTCAAACTTCTCGCAAGCTCGATGAACTTCTGAACATGCTCCCTTGCAGACACATTGCTGAGCCCATGAAACAGTGCATTGTTTTGGATCATGTTGATGAGGGCGAGCTTGATCTCGAAATTGTTGGTGGCAACGGGCGGATGTCTAATGGTAGGTTGAATATCCGTCACATGTGGGGCCATATAGTAGCCCATGGTCCTCGATTGCTATTCCGCGGTCGCTCCAGCTGGAGCATGTTGATTAGCCGCCATATCAGCTTTACTTCCTTCCTCTTCGGAATCAAAATCTTCCTCAACTAGGACTTCTTCTTCGGGACCAACTTGTGGTCACTACAGGAAAATTGATCTTCGGTCACGGGTTTTTTATTATGGGAAATTTCCCATGATCAAAGGTTTAACTACCATCACGGGTAATAATTCCCATGATAAATTGGGCTGGAGAGCTTTGATTAGCCCATGATGGTAAGTTCCAAGATTCCCGTGACAGATGAAACAAATTCTTGGCGGTAAACTAAAACCATCTTGGCTTCAATCCTTTTCGTTTTGCCTCCAAAACTAACATTTCCCAAGGAAGTAAAAATGAATAAATAAAAAAATAAAATTAACAGAAGACTTAGATTTTTTGTGATTCCCCAAAACCCTATCTCAACTAATACGATTTGCTTCCTTCTTGTTGTACCTTCCCAAAATCCCTGGTTGTAGAAAAACGAATTCGCTCACTCCCCGCTAGGCTTCTTCTTCCCAAAATTGCTGGCGATCAAGAATACCATCTCATTGCTCGCCTTCCTTCTTGTTCGCCTATAAAATGGAGCATCCCTCTTGTCGTCTTCTGGGACTGGTGAAGCAAATCGATCGAGATGACAAAGGTTAGAAAGGGATCCAGTGGTAATAGGAGGAGAAGGATTGCGGTGGGATTGGGACAGTGAAAGTAGATCAAGCTAAAATCAGAAAGTATATGTTCATCACTACACGTTGCTCTTGAGGTACGCCTACCATTTTCTCTGTTCAGGCTTTGTTTCTTCATTTATAGAGACTCGCTCTAACCATGAATGGGTTCTGCTCGTAGCTGACTCTTCCTTCATTTCAATTAGTTCTATCCGCTGATTTGGGTTTCATTTTGAGTCGACTGAAAAAATCCATCTCCTCGCCATCGCCTTCATCCTTCTATTTGGTTTTGCTTCGCTCATTATAGTCCAGTTCCTAGCCATTGCTACCAAAATTCTCGTCCTCACACCTAAGGTATGTTTCTTGACCTGACTTTTATCAAAATATAACATGGTTGAAGCTCTTAGTGTATTTTGCTACTAATAATATGTTACTATGTAGATTTTTTGGGTGTTAGGGATTGGTATCTAGCAGCAGAATAGGAACTCCTGGCTAGGGTCACGATGACAAATGAGGGTTCAACAACTTAATTCAAGGTACATACTCATTTTCACTTCTCTACTGGGGAAGCCTTTGCCTTTTCAGATTGGATTCCCATTGCTTTTGCAGCTTGCAGCAACATTGATAGGTTCAATTGGTATTGTCTCTTTTATAAAGTTTGATTATAATTATATACTAGTCATTGATAGCTTCTCCCCTAGAGATTGTACTTGTGCGTATTGACTGAGATTTGGAAATTCTTTCAGCATCATTGAGTTATGCAGTTAGATGTTTCTATTACTATAAAGAATACTCTAAACACCATAAGTTAGAGTACTCCTCCCCTGGTTTCCTAAATTGCTGTTTACTTCCTTCTTAGTCCATACACATACTCAAACTCCTACAACCTACCTCTTTTACTTTTAGTTCTAGTTTTGTTTTTAATTTATACGCTTAACCCAGATCTATTATTTCCGGTACGCGTGAGCGGGAACCAAGTTGCAGTAGGGTGCTTAGCGTTGGTACGAGTAGGTGCTTCTTGTATGTCATTGTATAAGAATCCTAAAACCAAATTCAGTTTCTGATATTGCTTGTATCGTGTTCACTATGATTGAGCTACTGTTTTCGTTATTATTTGGAGACAGATGTTGCTTATGAAAGCAGCTTTAGACACTAGATTCCTGGCTTTTGAATACAATTGTTCGACTGTTTCTCTAATTGAGATAGGAAGCTTCTTACCGTTGGTAGAAGTAGTTGATTAGCTTCTTTTCTGTCAAATAAATGAAGTCTAGAACCAAATAGATAAATTGTAATTGCTGCTGAATTCTATTTGTGCTACTGCTTGTATGGTTTTCGCTACGATTAAGCTGCTGTTTTTGTTGTTGCATAGAGAGATTATGCTTATGAAAGTAGCTATAGAACACTTTGAGATGTGGCATTTTTACTATAATTGTTAGGTTGGTTCTCTCATTAAGATAGTGGACTTCATAGCTTTGGTAGAAGTAGTTTATTTAGAACTCTTTAACTAACTGTTGGTGTTTATTAAAGCATATTTACAACTCTCTTTAACTTTGGTAGTGTGGGATAACTATGCAGATTCCTAATTCAATTATAGAACATTACTCAGTCCTTTATGTATAATTATAAGTATGAATGTGATATTGGTAATGTTACTTTGATACATTTGTAGTATTGTTTAAGAATCTAAATTCTGTAATCTTTGTTTCGTAATCCTGAAGTACAGTACAAGGAGTGTGGACGAAAGAAGGGTGAAGCACAAGAAGAGTAGTTCAACCTTTCACGTTGTCAAGTGCAATGGTAATTTTGTTTTTGAATCAAGATAAAAACTACTAGTGCTTATTTTGTTGAAGCATGGGTATTTTGTGATGTGATTATTTAGATAGGTTTTATGTGCCTAAAATTCTTCTAGAGTAGATTTCTTAATTGTAAATTGACCGGTGAACAATATATGTTGATAAGACTTCTTCATTGTTTCAAGTGAAATTTCATCTCGTAACTATTACCACACTTTCAGGTTATATTTAGCTAATATCAATCTCCATATTGCATATGACTAGTAGCAACCTTCTGTCACAGGCTATTACTGTGACTAGTGAACTAATATCATGGGATTCCCCATGACCGTTGAGACAAAACCCGTTGCATCATGTTGCACACCGTGCCCATATACCCATTGATATTGGACAAAATCCCGTGACGAAAACCTAGATTAGTCACTAGATATCCTGTGACTATATGCTGCATTTGTCATGGTAAGCTTCCCATGCTTAATACTTAGTCACGGGAAAACCTGTGACCGAATAGACCATTTGTCACCGCTAGCTCCCTCTCACGAGCCAAGAGTCGGAGAGTGCGGTTGAAATTCTCGTCCAGTGGCGCCAAAGGTGTTGGATTACTCCAGGTCATACACCTCCCTACACACACTCAAAAGAACCACAACTCGTCTAACACAAGCAAGATTCACAAACAAAAAAACGAAGAGTAAAAGCTAGATTAACACCAAGCAATTTTTTCAAAATAACGAACAGTTTGATCACCGACAACGGTGCAAAAAACTTGACTTGTTTCGAATATCACAATAAAACTCCCAATTAACGCCCAAGTATAAACCTTAATTTGGTGCAATATAGGGCAAGTTTGTTTAAATATCAACCCGGGTCTATCCATGTACCCATAGTTCGATTGTTTGAAACATTATCTAGCGATTGGTTGTTTGATTGAAAACTACGTTCTACTATTAAAGCATTTGTAAAAGCAATTGGTTTTGACTCTTAAATGAGAAGGATTCACCCGGGTGTAGCTCCCCCTAACTCGCTATCATGACTTGTCGAAAATACTGAAAATGTATGGAGGAGGTGATTGAGAAATGTAAGTGAAGTGTAGCTGGTAGGCCAAGGAATTTGGATTAAGCTACCAAGGTAGCTCTCTTTGCCTAGACGACTAAGGACTACCAAACCTTCACTCTCGAATCGAAATTCAGAAGGCCAAAACACAATCAACCTAGGTGACAACACAAACAAACACGGAGGGATGCCCTACATTAACCTAGGAAAGAGACATGATTTGCCTAAGAAAACCCTGCTTAACAAGCCTCTTTAACAAAAGGGGAGTTTCTCTCTACCTAGGTTAGAATTGCAAATAGATTGATAGGCAAACACACAACACAATCTTCCATGAAAATGCCTCTAAATTCGTATTAAAACACACCGACACATAGACAATCATTCCATACAATCAATCACATGGTACAAGTTAGGGTTCACAAGTACCCAAATGAAAAGGGAAACTAATCCAAGCTAGAAGAGGGAAAAACACAAGGAGAAAGAACAAAAACCATCATGAAGATGCTTGAATCCTTCCTTGTGTAAAAGAGATCTTCCTTTGCGGAAGATTTTCCCGAATCCTTGCCTTGAAATGAAACCCTAGCTTATTCTCTCTTCTTTCTCGTCACTTTCTCTCTCCAGAATGCTGAAGAAGAATGTTTTCTCACTCAAGGTCTGCTCCTCTTTTCCTTCAGCTCAAACCCCTTTTATACCTAGGTCGGGCTCAAATCACGGTCCCAGTTCATGGCCGTGAACTCAAGGCGGGGATCGTGATCTCGGGCGAAAACGCGTCGCATCACTATCTTAGTTCACAGTCTCTAGCTTGGGTTCACGATCTTACGACCGTGAACTGGCTTGAGTCCAGTGAGAACCAAAATGGCTCTGGACGCCTGGCGGTTCACTGTTTGCGGCTCCAGTTCATGGTCTCCCTGATCGTGAACTCACTGCTTCCACCGTGATATGCTATTGCCTCCATCCTTTGACCCGATTTTGCGCCTTTTGCGTCCAACTTTCGACTCCAGGTTTGGTTCCACCTGCTATAGACTGAAATGCACAAAAACGAGACAAAACCAAGTGTAAAACTAAACCTCGCTCGCGGAGTAAAAATGCCTCAAACGACTAAGGAAACCGGGGGTAAAAAGTGTACAATAAGCCCGAATCAGAAGTCTAATTTTTTTTTTGGAAATAAAGGGCGGGAGAAATTTTCTCCGATGGGGTAAAATGGGGGGAAGGCAAATTTTTTGTGAAAAAAACGGGGAAGCTTTTTTAGTTTGGGGTGGTTGGAGCAAAAACTGTAGAGGTATTAATTCGTTAGATTTTCCTCTTAAAACTTAGTGATTTCTTTTTTGTTAAAGGTAATAAATAACACATTATTCACGGTAATTAACTGTGATTAATCATTAGTCACGGGAGATGAAAATGGTGTAATAAATAGATTAATTCCTGTGACTAAAATGATGCAATTAATCACGGTAAATTTTTCTGTGACTATTAGTGCACTCCTTATTACGGGAATCATTCCATGAATAAGTTCCCCTGACTAAAAACCAGTTTTCCTGTAGTGAGAATTTATTTGTTGCAGCACATGTACTCGACGATTGCATCAACCTTGGGAGCAGTCTCGTTTGGGCTTGTACATATTGGTCCATTGAATGTCACAGGCTAACCCTCTACTCCACATACAATTACCAAATACGAGAGCACACCTTTTTCTCTGTTAAAGGGAGCAGGCTAGGTTTTACTAGTATCGTTGATCAAGATTTAGGATTAGACATCCCAAATGGGCTTATCCAATCCAGCTTCTCCTAATGAGAGCTGTTGTTGGTAGTTATTCAGCGTTGGCGCCATCCTTTGCTGCTGCTGCTGCTGTTGTTGACTCAACGCCTCTATCTCTAGTCTTTGTTGTTGCTGCTCCTGCAAGTTGGCAGGTGTAGACCCTCCAACCCCCATAAAATCACGGGTCGTTACGTCACTTGCCAATTCGCTCCCGAATCTAGAACCACCGCCGCTGAGATTATCTTGGTGAAGCCCCAAGCTCTTTGAGAAACCCACGGGAGGCGCAGGGCTGTGGTGATCTCCCGCCATAAAGATGCTGGCAAACATCCCCATGTCATTCATGGAAGAGCCGCCGGTTGCCGCATCGAACAACTGCGACATCTCCTGCGACGTTTTCTGCATGAACGCGGTGGGCGAGCCGCCGCCGCCGCCGCTGAGTCCAGCAATGTTGGTCTGGTGATCGGGTTGCGAGGAGAAGTGATGATCGTAAGGATTGGGGTGACAGAGTTGTTGTTGAGTGCCACTGTAGGATGGCAATATTGGTTGCGAGTGTTGTGGACGAGGAATTGGTGCCATCTGGTCTTGGGCCCCACCAGCAGTGATGCTGCCGGCGAAGCCCTTGTGCATCATTGGGGAGTTATTGCTGGTGGTGGCCCCCATTTGGGCCGCTTTCTGCAGAAGGGCTGTTGCGGACATGTGGGCCGAGCCCGGGATCTGCGGCCCGCCTTTCCCGCTGCCGTCCTGGAGATAACCGAAACCCGAGGAGGAGGAGGCGCCGGCAGCGTTGGAGCTGAGGTGGAGGGTAGCGGATGAGGTGGAGGAGGACATATTGCGGGGCCCACCGAACAGAGTCCCTGAGGTGGTGGAGAACATCCCACCGACGACGTTCATGGGCTTGAAGGGCGTGGGGGTGAGGTCTTGCGGTTGCGGGAGGGACTTTTTGGGCTCGAAATGATTGGTGTAGTCAGCAGCGAAGTTGGATGTGGGCATGAGATCGGGCATCTGCTGGGTATGGGTCATCATCCCTTGCCCTTGGTTTACTTTGTTGTTCTCTTCAGCTAGTGCATCACAGAAGGCTCTGTGAGTGATGAAACTATCTCTCCTGCATGTGATAATTACAACCCAATCGATTATTTAGTGATTACTTCACATATATACAACACGTAGAAATGGTATTATCATTAGTTGTAGTACTTGGTGGGGAAATTATATCCAGTGACACATTTTGATAGTTTCATAGCAGTTTGCTAGCAGTATCGGTTAAATCATGTATATTTATTGATCATCTATTCAGAAGGTAGAAATAACCGTCTTTTTCGTTGTAAAACCCCTAACGCGACGCGGTATACACCACAAATAACAATTGTCCATGGCCATGGAGGAAATCATCGCCAAAACCTTTGGCGAGTAATTCTGGGCCCTTGCAACAGAGATTTACCTCGCAAAATGTGATGTTTGTTGAAATTTATTTTGTTTTAGAGAGGTTGAATATAATCGATGGTATTGTGGATCTTCTAATTCTCACATTACCCACTAGGCTAGGCTAACCAATCATTGGCGTTGTGTTTACAAATATTTATGAATATTAATCGTATCCCTAGAAAGTAAATTATATATTGTTTTGTGAATCGCGGTTATCATGCTAACCATAGACAGGGTAGGATTAATTACCACCATGCTAACCATGAGTCATAGTAGTACAATTTTGCACTTGTAGTAGTTGTTTAATTTTTGGAGTTGGACTAAGACTTCAACTCCAACGCAATCATTGTTGTTTTCCAATTTTAGTTGTTTTCACAGTACTACAACTGTAATGCAAACAACTACAACTCGTAGGTCAAATGTTGCGCGCTAACACTCTAAAGATTTATAGGATGTACCTGGAGAAGATGGTGCCGCAGTCACACTTGTACTCCCTGGTGCCACAGGTCTTGTGATGGGCCTTCCAGTCGGACTGGACAGCGTACTTCTTAGAGCACTTGTCACATTTCCATTTCTTCTCCCCATGCTTGCGGCTGAAGTGCTTCTTGATCCCGGTCAGATCCCCGAGCGCTCTGGCCGGGTTGTGGTGGACGCAGCTGGATTCGGGGCAGATGTAGACCCGCTTCCTCACCTCGGTTGTGCTCCTCTGCTTCAGCTTCCACGGCAGGTTATGCCCTCTCCTGTGCAGCTGCAGGTTCTGGTCTCTTTGGAACCCTTTGTTACATATCTCGCACACAAATCGGTTCGTTGCCATAAGCGTCGTCGGCGACAACGCCACCACCTCCGCGCTAGGATCTGCACATCAGAATCAGATAATTAATATATAAAACCGTCAAATTAAATATGTATGTAAATATGTATGTATGAGGCTTGCCTGGAGTGCCTGGCAGATTGCGCTTCTTCTTAGCCGGCGGCTGCCCAGAAGTAGCATTATTGGTATTATTGGAAGCTTGGAAGTGATCTCCGGTGTTTCCAGAGGAGAAGCTGCCTTCTTCACCTGACAAGTTGGACATGTCTGTCTTCCTTGTTGTTGCCGGGAAACAGAAAAAGGTGGGAATTGTTTGTTTCTATCGTTCAAGAAAAAGAAAGAAAGAAAGAAAGAAAGAAAGGATAGATGAAGGAAGACAAAACAAAAACCCAGAGAATTAATGATGAGGAGGATGAGCCTAGCTAGCTAGCTGTTCCTACTTTCCTTTCTCTGGGTTTTCTTTGGCTTAGTTGGAGGAGGGAGAGAGGGCAGGAATTAGCCAGTTTGGACCCTGCTCTTCTTTGGCTTCACATACCTGTATTATATATACCACTCACGACAAACAACCCCTTGTCAAAATCACCCTTTGTTTTCTTCCCTATCCATGTCATTGTCATTTCAACGTCTCTCCTCTCCTCCCCTCTCCAGTTATTGTTTATTTGTTTTCCATTTAATCACTTGAAATAATTGGAAATTAACTATTTAATTATCTTCAAAATAAAATATGGGTCTTCTAATGTGTACAGACAACTCTATTGACCTCTCCCACAGCCACCATCCTCACCTAAAATATCTTCTTGCGTTTGCATAAAACCCTAGCTAACCAAGTTCCGCATCAGATTAACAGGTAGAATAGTAGATATTCTCAGGAACTACTAATTTGTTTCTCTCTTTTTAGTGTATTTTAGAAGCATATGTGGTAACTAATCATAGTCGTTGATAATCCTTTAGGACTAGCACCATAATCACACATCTTGTAATCTTAATCATTGCTCCTGACGTCATGTCTTTTACCATTGCTATTTTAGAGTGTGGCATACAGCCTTCAATGAAAATATATAACCGCAAAGAAGATCCGTAACTGCCTTAGCAACTCAAATACAGAAGAAATGACTCCACTTCTATTTCTATATATAGCACAACTGCACAACTACTCCTTGTTTTGCCTCACGAGTTCAATTATTTGCACTCAAATAGTCTTCTTTAATTTCGCATTTTTGTTTTTTAGGGATTATGATTTTCCCATCCATTTCATGAAAACAAAAGGAGAAAAAGTCATCTGTTGTAATTGATAATAAAACTAACTGGTTTTCAACAAATTCTTGAAGTTTATGGCCTTAAAATATGGAGATGGTAAGTGTTCCACATAACTTTGTTTTTATTTATGGAAAACATTTTCAAGTTACACATATACTGCGGAGGGTAGGCTGCATACTTATTCGTTATGTATTTGTGCATAACAAAATCCGTCCCTTTGATTTTGAGTAGGGGCAAATCATTGAAAGACATTTTATTTTCATAATTTTTTAATCTATTTTATCTTCTTTGTTATACCCAAATTTTGAAAATGCTTCCATGGATGGAATGGAAGCCGTTTACTGTGATTTACAAAAATGATATTTATTTTTTTATTTATTTCGATGAAAAGAATATGTACCACCCATTATAATCCAGATACGATATACATGGAAACACTTTCATTTTTCAACTCACATTTTGAAATTTTGTGCATAGAATGAACAGATTCATCGTGATATATTGTGATCTACAAAATTTATGGGGAAAAAATTTAAAAGAACAATGTACTACATTTTACCACTTTGGTGTAGAATGGTAAATGATGGTAGATGGTGGTGAAAGGTGGTAGGAGGTGGTTAGTATATTCCTATCATCATTCTATGATATGGTATATTTATATGTACCGTCACTACACTTACATACCACCATAATATAACTTTATATACTACTAAAATTGACCATCATAGTATTCATAATAATATATGCTTCAAATTTTTTTGTTTCAAAATAATGTGCTAGTTAGACCCTACTGTAGCTTTTGTAGAAGCAACTTCTGGTTGGAGCTTTTGGAGAAGTACTTTTCAAAAAATGTAGTTTAGTGTTTGGGTGAAAAACTATTAGAAGTGCTTTTAATATAAGAGGTTAGGTAAAATGACTGTAAACGACTTCTAATATAAAACACAAATAAAAATTTAAACAATCATCTTGGCTATTTTCTTTTATATTAAATAATATGATTTTATAATTTATGCTATTTTTTAAATGATGTTAATGAGAGAAAATTATTTTTCTAAAATAAAATTAAAATATGGTAGGATAATTTTATATTTACAAAATAGCTTTTCGCAGAAACTCCAAATCGGATCTTGTGCTTTTATGTTATATAAATCACTTTTCAGCTTTTCAAAAGCTGAGATTTTTTAGAAATATTTGACTTTGCTTTACCTTTTCAAATCGAAAAGAACTTCTAAAACTCGAGTCGAACATAGGGAATATATAAGTTAAGTGGATGTCATTTTAAAGAGTACAATCAATTTATTTTTTCGAAAAAAAAATTTAATTTCAAATTAAAACAAATATTGCGATGAAATTTATCAAGGAAAATGTTGTACATTATTCGTAACCAGATCCATACCCTTACAGACTACAGCCATTGGGTTGTGTTAAACAAGAAATAAAAATGCAGATTAAAAATTAAAAATTACAATTACAATTAAAATTAAAAATATATAATAGAAAATCAATTGATGAACTTTGATTATAGAAATAAGGAAGGCCAGTTTGTCGTTATATTAGAGGGGATGCAGGTGCCGGAATTTGTTTGGCAGAATTGATAAAACCGGAGGAAGAGACCAAAAGAAGTCAGCTGTCAGCATCTCTAGTTTTGTGAAATTAATTAATATTCGGAATTTTGGGAAATATAAGTGGTAAAGGAATTATTTAAATATAATGCCATAAATAAAACAGATATTGCTGCTTTGTTTTATATTTCCATTTTTCATTAATATATTTAACGACGATAGATAGCTATGTCTTCTATCTTCCAAAGGAGAACAAGATATATAGATTTTTTTTTTTTTTTTTTACAACAAACAAGATATATAGATAGCTATAAGCCTATAAGTGCTCTATTCTTTTTCGTGTCTTCAAGAATCTCAGACACTCTTCCTCTTTCCCCAGTTTTATTTTTGTTTTGGTTTTCCATTTGCTTTTCTTCCTATGGAATTTCATTGTAAAATTTCATATGCATTATGTGTACGACTATTTGATAATTTTGTGACATTCAAGTATAGTTTTATGACACTAGAAAGTTAAAATTTATATAGCGGAGCCCATTCTAGTGGTAACTTATTAAAGACCAAATTATGGAAGACTATAACTCATTCTAAACTACACATAACTCTACCACAAAATCATTTTGTAGTAGCAGCTATTATTGTTTTTTCGGTAATTAACTTTCACTAAGCTCTTCCATCCAACCAGATTAGGCATTTCAAAATCTAAGACTGATCGTCCAGTGTTTTGACAATACAATCAAAATCACTCAAACTAACCAACTGAACGATGGCAAGCTCGACATTCAGTTCTAAAATTTAAATTACCCATTACAAACAATAGAAATTCATCTTTAAACTTCACAACAAGCATCATAACACAAACATCATCTGTGAGCTTATCCCGAGTGATTATTTTGTTTAAGATAATCAACCATGAGATTAATCTGTACTTGGTTACAACAAATTTACCCCAAATCACATGCCATCAACTAACTCTAGATCTTTTCTCACGAATAAAGTTCCAAACGAGTTGAACTGAGAATTTCTGCATTAGTTTCCCTTTCAATGTTACACAGCCCTGGTTATTAACTTCCATTCGGTGCCGAAGCCAACCATGAATTTTCACCAAACTTCTCGAGATCAACGATACCACTACCGTGCAGGACACAATCCATATGAAACGCTCCTTCAATCAATATTTATTGATCCATACCACCCAAAAACTCCCACTTTCATCAGTATAATTCATAATAGTCTAGCAACACTCGCGATACTCCAGGAGCCAAGTTCTTTTAGGCCTAGACCCCCTTTTTAATCAATGCACGAACTTACATCACCTGATACACCACATGTTTGTAACTTGAGACTCCACCTCATTGACAAGAAGCTCAACTTCAATGAGGTTTTGTGTTCCGATTACTCTCCCCTCCTGTAATACACCGCCTGCCCTGTCCACCATCATTCACATGCAATTCGGTAACTTCATTCTACCCTTACTATCTTTCCTCCATTGAGGATAATGTCGTGCTTAAGTGTAGGGGGGTGTACCATTTTGTATGTGTGTGATGAATGATGTGCTTTGCTTGTCTTGGAGCCTAGTTCACGTTCCAAATCTTGAGATATGTGGGCTCTAAGTACAGATATTTGCATTATCATATTGGTACTTTGGTTTTGTATGGGCTAATAGCATTGATATATGAATGACTTGTTTGTAATTGAGACAACCTATAATGATGACTGGTACATGTTGTGGAGTTATGTAGGGATTCAGTTTCAACTGTTTGATTACTAATTGTGACTTGATTTGATCACTTATTTCTTACATTCGTATATGCATAGAGGTTAAGTGATTAGAATGAGAGATAGAGCATATAAGCAGCCATGTGAGATTTGATCCTACTCGTTTCCTTCTTGTCCGATAGATCCCTCTTACCATAATGTGTAGCATTGACGTTGCCACTAATTAGGAAAATGAAGGCATAGGATTAGCCCATAGCCAAATTTATTGTCCTGGTGTGTCAAACCCCTTAGTCAGCCCCTTTGATCCATGTAGCCTTCTTTCGTTATGTCTGCACTGAAAAATCACCCTTATGCATCTCTAAGAGGTTCCACATAGTGGTTTTTGCATGTTTTCTGCTAGAAACAAAAGTGAGTATTTGAGGTAGTTCTTAAAATTTGGGCATGTGCTTAAAAAGATGAAGAATGTGGCAAAATTTTGTGGTTCTCGGAAAGAAAAGAAGGAGATAAATGAAAAAAGAGGAGAAGATAACTGCCTGAAAGATTTAATTGTGCTCATTTAAGTGAGTGTTTCTATATGGGCTGGCTTGGAGACACTATTCCATTATTACCTTTTTCACTCATGTGCCTTAAACAAAGAGATCAAAGCAGAATAACAGAGAAAGAAATTAGTTTGATTGAATGTTACTGTGTTGGGTTTGAAACTGTGGAACCTTGTGTCATGAATATTAGCACCACCTAAAAATCATGTTCCCCATGTCCTAGACCCTAGTCAGTTGCATTTGAACTCGGTCAAGTCCGCCGGACAAGTTAGTGGCGACACTCGAAATGTGAACTCTAGCATTTAGAGGTTGCCATCATGGTCAAGAGATGATAGGTATTGAGATTATGAGTATGCAAGTATTTTGCATCAAATTTTAACCTAACCTCACTGGTCAAGTGTGAGTGATTCATTTTTCCATATTCTATACCCCAGTGAGGACCTAGATGGCTTGGTCTCTGCTCTGATGTCTTGATTTCTATACATGGGTGAGTAGTTTGAATGATTGGTTGAGTCAAGTCTATCTTGGTTGGTGAACATAGAGGAGACTCTTTCTCTACCCGATTTAGCTTCACTCAAATGTCATCTGTGGTGGTTGTTGAAGTTGTTGATGTTGTTGATGTTTTGATGTCTGGTAACCATTATGATTCACATGTTTTGTGAGTTTATAAGACATCTCCAAAGTTTCATGGTTAAAACGTTTTGAGCTTACCTTGTGACTGACTTGGTTTGCTTGGGGACAAGTAAACGGTTAAGTGTGGGCGAATTTGATGACCACATAACTACACATGTTTTACTCCTAATTTATTGATTGTTTAGCTTGGATCTTATCATAATTTGTCCTATTTTATGCTAGGTTGTGTTCTTTTGTCACATTTCCGGTCCTAGCACGTAAAGTGAAGTATAGGCGCAAGTTTCCAGTCAATCGGAGATCAATTGGCGACTTGGGGGGGGGGGGAGAATCTTGGGCATGACCTGTGGAAGAATGGATGATTGGAGGTCGAAAAGCACAAAAAGACCGAAGAAAAGCCCGTAACAGTGAAGCGCAGGCATATAAGAATCAACTGCAGTTCACGGCCTGGCATTGTAGTTCACGGAGCGATTTGCCAGGGGCACCAAGGAAGGGTGCTCTAGCATGGACCTCCCAATTTCCAACCCTCTCGACTCAACCTTTCTTCGGGAATCGGAGGAGCTCCTTCGACGCATGGAGAGGCTAGGAGGGCTTGTAGAGAAAGCATGTGCACAACTTACTCACAATCGCCTCCTACCATTGGAAGAAAGAGAGGAAGTCGAAGAGGCCAGCCATGAGAATTTTGGAAGAACGAGCTCCAACATGGATTTCCGTCCCCTCCCTCCTCCCGGCTTGACACTAGAAGAGAAGGTGGCACGAGCTTGTGCAAGCTATCACCTTTCATCGTTGGAGGAGAAAGAGGAGGTTAAAGGATCGATCAATGGCAACCGTGTGGAGCAAGACGAACCCACACCAGAGAGCTCCCGTGGTGAGGATGAACAAGAAGGTTGCATTGACGACTCCCATCATCTTCCCCTTCCCGAAAGCAACTTTGAAGAGCAACACACGAGTGTGGAGGAGCAAGAGAATCCCTTCTATGCCCTTGCATGGCATCTTGCCCTCAAATTGGTGCTTGGAGACATTAATGGGGAGGAGAAAGAAGAGGTTGAAGAGGAGGAAGTGAGCATCGAAGAATGGGAATACCTTGATTCTTCCCAACGATAGGAAATTGAAGAAGAAGGAAGGGAGGTTGAGGAAGAAGGAGAAGGAGCAAGTGGTGTCCAAGATGAGGACGAGGTCGAGGTGGATGAAGCATCCACAAGTTACAAGTGCTAACAATGCTTTCCACCAAACCTCGATGCGCTTTTGAAGAAGGACCCATTTACGGCTCTTTGCCAATCGAAGGCCAAAGCATTGGCCATACCTCTTGGTGGCATAGGTTCATTTCTCATATGTTGAACCGATAGATATTTTGAATTGACTACTTGCTTTTCACAGTTTCCTATGGATCGAGTTTAAGGAGTTAGAACGAATAATTGAGCACCTAGGTAGCCATGTGAGACTTGTGCCGTTCGTTTTGTTCTTGTGTGGTAGATCCACCTTTACATGATGTGTAGCATTCACGTTATTGCTAGCGAGGAAGATGGAGGCATAGGATTACCCCACGACCCAAAAGTTGACCGACCCGATCATATTATCCCTTAGTCAACCCTTTTGAGCCGTGTGTGTAAGGGTCGTTCTAGTGTTAGGTAGCTCACGCTACTTGAGCTTGATTGATTTAGATAGAGCGACCCTACTTTCTTCGTGTCTACACCGTTATCGAGTCGCCCTTGTGTTTGGAAGCTCCATTCATACCATTTGAGCTTAAACGATGTTCCACATGAGTGATTTGTGTATGGTTTTGCTAAGAAGTGAAGTGGGTGTGGAGGTAGTTCGTAAATGAAAGCATTGTTCCTTAAGTTACAAAATGCGACATGTTTTTAGTTCTATATAGCCCTCAAGGAAAGAAGTAAAGAAAAGAAAAAGGAAAAAAAAGAGAAAAAGAAATCAATAATAGTGCAAAGGAGAAAAGAGAGAGAGGCCACAAAAAATCTAATAATTGTTGAACATGCTCTTAAAAGTGTTGCTTAGCATGCAAGTTTTAGGAACACTTACATGTTGTTTGCCTACCACACTCTTGTGCTTGATATTGAATAGCAAACGTATCAAGAAATCATGTGTGACATGGTTTAGTGATTGGTTGTAGTTTGGAATTTGGGGGAAGTGCGGTTTTTGGCCGAAGCTAGTGGCCATTGCTTGTAGAAGAAGGTTCTATTTGAAACCATAGAACCTTATTTTGGTTTTAGGGTGATGATGTGGAACCTCTTGTTATGTTTGCCACCACCCAAAAAGCCTTTTCCCCATGTCATAGACCCTAGCCAGTCATTAGTAACTGTGATTGGTGAGTCGTCGAGGCATGTTGTGTGTGGGTTCGTGAATAATGTGACAACTCTTCTTTTGCACAATCTTAATACAGTCGAATGTCGTTTGTGGTGGTTGCCATGATTAATTTTTTTTTGTCCATAGGTCGGTATCAAATAACCATTATGATTCATTCGTTTTGTGCCTTATGACATGCCTCAAAATTTTGGTTGAAAAAGAGAAGTTGCAAGCTTACCTTGTTTTATACTTGGTTTGCTTGGGGACAAGCAAACATTCAAGTGTAGGGGAGTGATTCGGGTCCAATTGTACACATTCCCCCCCCCCCCTCATATCTTGATCGTTTGGCTTTGCATTTCATCGTACCTCAACATATTTCACGCTAGGTCGTGCTTGTTTTGATACATTTCAGGTCCTAGCACGCGTGGAAAGGCCGAAGATGAGTTTTTGGATGATTGGAGGTCGAAAAGCACAAAAAGACTAAAGCAAAGCCCGTAACAGTGAAGCACAGGCGTCTAAGAATCAGCTGCAGTTCACGGCCTGGCATTGGAGTTCATGACCCCCAAGGCCGTGAACTGGAACCACAAACCGTGAACTGTGAGGCATCCAGGGAGAAATTTGTCGTTACTGGCGCAAGGCGAGTTCACGGTCAACAAGACCGTGAACATTGAGTGCAAATCGTGAACCCAGTAGAGTGAAGCGGTGCATTTTGGAGACGACACTGAGTTCACGGAAGCGTTTAGGTGTTCACGGCCGTGAACTGGCCAACGCGGCCATAAATTGGTCACTTTCGGGCAAATATGAAGATAGCAGGGGGAGAGAGAAAGGAGAGCTGGGTTTTAGAGAAGGAAGACTTTCTTTTTCTAGGGTTTCAACCCAAAACACCAAAGGGGAGTTCTAGTGAGAGAGGGAGTGATCTTGGAGCTTAATTGAAGGTATTGATCAAACTTGGAAGCTAGGAATCAAGCATAGAAGAAGAAGAAGATCTAGAGGTTTCTTTGTAATCTCCTCTCTCTCTCTCTCTCTCTCTCTCTCTCTCTCTCTAGAATCTCACCCTCTTCTCTTGGGTTTAAGAACCCTAGGTCTAGATTGGGTTTAATATTGATGTATGTGAGAAACTCCATGATTGATTGATGATTTTACTTAATTGATGGATGTTTTCATGAATGGCATGAGTTGCGTTTCCATTTTCATGTATTGAGCTTTTGATCTAGGAGGGAGATAATCCCCTTAGAGCCCCCTTTGGCGTCTTTGGGTCATTCCTATCGTATATTGTCCGGGTAGTCCCCGAGGGAATTGACTCAACCGGTCTCCTAGCATTATACGAAACCATAGGTTGAATAGAGCACTACCCATCCATCGATTCGCCGTTCCAGGTCATTCCTGGGGGAGTCCATCTCCAAACGGTAGTGTATTTGAGTCGATCGAGCTAGGAGGATACCCAACATTGATCCAAAGAACGGACCTAGACGATTCAAACCAAGAGAGCTCCCAACCTTGTAAATAGCTAGGTTAGTGGTTAGTATAGGTTAGTTAGTTTAACTTTATCAATCACTACCCTAGGTTGGCTAGATAACGAACCCTAAACCTGAAGTAGGGTAAGTCTAGATCCCCATGGTACGATAAATTCTTATTGCTTACTTGCACTATGCTACACCCTATCGACGATTATACTTGGTCGTCGATCGGGATGTTGTAGTTAGAACGAGTCACAGTGGAACAGGAATAATGAATTCCACATGTTGGAGAGCCAATTCCATGACCGTGGATTAGGGGTTCTGACCGTGGAATATGAGTAGTGTGTTCCACGGTATTGATTCCACGGTATTGAGAACCTATTCCATGACCGTGGAACTCAATGGGTGACCATGGAACATTCAAGCAATGGGTATAAAGGCCCGTTCTATGTGTTTTTTGAAGGGGAGAACTGAGTTTTGAACACCAAACACCCAAGGGACGAACCCTTGATTTAGAGGACGATTTGAGGGTAATTTTGGAGCCTTCCAAGCAGGAGGAACAAGCCTGGACTTTAAGACTGATCATTAGAAGATTCTTATTGCAGTCTCTCTCTTCTCTATTGAGTAACCTCCCTTCACATAGGTTTTGAGGAACTCTAGCTATGTTTTTTATTGGATGATTGTATGAGTACTCCTACTTGACAATCTTGAGTTCATATTCAGTCTATGCATGTTTTCGTGATTCAATTCTGCTTTAGTCGAGATTATTGATTCTGCTTTTATCTTATGAGAGCGAATGCCTTATTAGGTCCATAGGGTACCATATATTGATAGTACTGGATCGATTCCCTGCTTTGTATTGATTGAGGACCTCATTCGATAGAGGGAATCTAGTTCAGATCTCTAGTTCAGATCGCCTTGATCGGTTGTTCTAGAGAAACGTCCCTCTACGCAATCGACTCAAGAGGGCCTTGATTTCTTTAGTCGAGATTCAAGGTCTTGCCAAGGATTTTCCACATTGTGATTGAAAGTGAACCAAGTTAGAGATCATCAATCATTAATTTGGCTAGTGACTAGGGGGAATCATGTCTAAGTGAGTTCCACATCTGTAATTATATTAACTTTAACTGTAGTTTGCAAGAGTAGTTATAATTCTTTTATATTAATCTGGTTTGCTAGATAATGAACTGAAGCTGAGTAATAGTAACTCTAGAGACTCGTGGATTCGATATTTATTATTTTTCCCACTATACTGCAGTCTTTTTCATTAGTTACACTTGGCCATTGTAAGGAATTATGTTTTAGCGAGTCAGTATTGTTTTTTAGTATTTGTTATGATTTGGTAGTCAGTACTTGTCTTTTGTAGTGGTATTGGTTCGTTTGAATAGAGAGAAGAATCGATAAGTTGGTAGAGAGGTGGCCAAATAAGGAAAAAAAAAATTGTCGCAAAACTAATAACGTGAGAGAAAGAAAGAGAGAACTACGTGCAAGAGAGAAAATTGCAATAAATATGTATTTGTAACTTTCCAAATTTAATCTAATAAAATGATAATTAATAAACTATTTTTCCATACCCAATTTGTTCTTAGTTGTGACAATGATGACTACTACATTGTAGCAGTCACCAAATCTGCTCAGCTATCCATCTTAAATTCATTTATGGGTTGTTTGGATGAGTATTTTCTTAATGTGGGATTATGATCTAAATAAATCATTTAAAAACACAAGTAATTAAAACAATAAAATTGAGTTAAATCACTTGTTTGAAAATGAATCCACAATTTTTCAATGGGTATTTTAACTTTTAACAGCATTCTTAAAAGTACTACTTTGTGCTTTTTCCTATCTCCTTCTCAGAGCCACCCAAAAATGAAAAATTCATAACCCTCTTCTGTGCGTGTCTTCTTACAATCCGTGGAGGGTAGATCAGCAAATCAGTTTGCCCCACCCCAGAATCCCAAATTTGGGTGTCTCCGCCGCAATTCCAAACCCATTTAACTCCCTCCTCATCCTCTTCTACTGTCAATGGTCGCTCTACCGTCGTCTATTCTTCCTCACTTTCACCGACAAACTTAGTCTCAAACGGTTAGCGAACTAACTATTTGATCCCAATAACTCAAGTGGTTGGGAAAGGAATGAAAGTATTTTTACTTGTGATGCCAAACCGTTAGGCTTTCAGTTTGTAGTAGTTGAACATATCATTCTTTGTACGAAACCCTTGTTTAAATTGGGAGTAATGAAAAAACAGTATAATAGATTGGAAATAAATGTATTAACTAGTATCTGATGTCAAAAGTGCGAATTGGATTTCTTAGAAATTTAGACAAAAATTTTATATCCAAACTCCTCATCCAAACGACACCTTCAAACTCACCCCACCACACCAAGTAAGTAGACTTAATCAGCGGAGCAGAGGGGAGCTTTCACTTCTCATTGCAACGCATACAATATAATTAACCCTAGCGACAAAATTCAGTTCAGTTTTGCTTTGTTATAATCGTTGCCTGCTTCTCAATTGCCTTTATTTGGTGATGGATCGATGCGATCTAGGAGGACACACCCCCATCGATCTATAAACATGACCAACAATGTCCTGACAGAAGAAACGTACCAAGTTATATATATACCATTAATCGATTTCTTAGTTAACATTTATTTATTGTTCAAATGCCTTTAATATTATGCCCTGGGAGGAGTAGGATGAAAACGAATATTATACTAACTAAGTCTAGCATTTGCAAAAAGCGGGACAGCTCAAACCAAAATTTGTTTTTTCAGATTATTACACATACTACTGGACATAAACTAGAACCACACATGGATGAAACCAACACAAAAGACGTCCAATACTCACCCAATCCCACACTTTTTTTTTTATTTCTTTTTCTTCGCATAGTTTTATTGAGTGTTATACTACCATACAAGTGGTTCCATCAGAAAAATTCTAGTGATGCTCTTATTGAAATCATTTGGTGTAGCGTTTAAGTGTGAACTTTCTCAATCTGATCTCAAGCTGTCCTCCTGTAGCATTAATTTAATTTTCTGCAAGTCGTATGATTGGCTATCATTAGCCATGAATTATTTAATCCTATTCCCCCATGGTCCTCACTATAAAGCGCTTTCGTCAATTAATCAAGAATGAATTTGATAGGTATTAGTAGATGTGGCAAATGGATTGTATTCGTTAATTTGTGAATTTTTTATTGGATTAAGTTGGTTGGTGGATTGATGGATTGAATTAATGGATATAAGTGACATCTAAATATTGGACTAAAATATAAATTTCGAAAAATTTAGACATTAAAATGTCGTAATAATAAAAAATAGGTACCAAAAGATAATTTTTAATAATATTTTATGTTAAAAATTAAAATTAAAATTAAAATATCAAAATGTATAATATAAAATTATATGCTCTAAACTGTAATTTTCCAAACATTCATCAATCTAATTGAATTTTATTAAATGAATTTGATTAATAAGATATTTTATTGAATTTGATTGTAATTGAGGATTGAATTTTGAATACAAGAATTCTAAAACCTAATTCTCACTCTTGGTCGGCTCTCCTTCGTCAAGTGCAAAAAAAGAGTATATATTTTGTTTCTAGTGCAACTCACGGTCTGAGGGCATGACCGAGGGGTGGTCATGACCTCGCCGAAAACTCCATGTCTAGACTTGTTCACAAGCACCAAGATTGGGGTGTCGATCTATGAGTTTACTGCCGTAATCTCAAAGTCATGACTGTGATCTTTGTCGTGGTTAGAATCCTTCTTGGCCGCAAGTTGGTGTAGTGAAACCTTTTGCTAAATTTTGCATAAGAGGATTGGTCATTCCCTAGAAGTCACGGTCGTGACCTATGTAAAGTTCCCTTTTCTTTCTCATATTCGATGCAAAAATGCTCGGATGAGCCCAAATCGATTCATAATCAAGTAAAGGACCTAGAACTAGGAGTGTTCAAACGGATTGGTTATCATGGTAACCATATTAACCGGTAGCAATCAGTTAATTTGGTTTGGTTAATTTGGATAATTGGTTTAGTTTGGTTGAGCAATTTAGCTTATTTGGTTTAGGTGGTTTGGTTTCAACACTGCTAACCAATGAAACCAATTAACCAATTAATGATACACGTAATATATAAAATTATTTATACTTCCATGCAACCAACCAAACCAAACTTTCGTGATACCCTATATTATTTCCATGTGCACAACAAACCAAAGTATTATTGGTCAAAATTAAATGGGTCGGCCTATTTACTAAACCAAAATAGTTTGGACAACCACCTCAAACTATGTATAGTTTAAGTGTTTTGTAGGAGAGCTTTAACTTCCTGATGAGTGGTATTGGTATGTATTTAATATTTATGTTAAGAGTTTTTTGTAAGCTAACTATATTAGGTGTAGAGATGATGAATAATGTATTAACTCAAATGATGATGGTAATCATGGATGATTAGTCTTATTATTATTGCTTATATATAATGATAGTTTATGATAGTAATAACATATGGTTATGTTTTATTCATTAACAAGATAATTGTTTTCATGTAATGTTATGTTATTTGGATAATTCGATTATCCAATTAACCAAACCAATTAAACTTGAGTTTGGTTAATTTGGTTTTCGTGCTAATTTGGACGGTTTGGTTAAGACATTTTATTCCATGGTTAATGAAATTTAGGCTTAATTGGTTTGGTTATTACGACGGTAACCATTTGAACACCCCTACCTAGAACATCATAAAAAACACCAGGCAAGTACAAAACATGACAAAATGGGATGATTTCCCCATGGCGAACCTTCATAGCCAGCTAACTCATGCTAAAACTCATAGTATATGCATACTATTCAATTTTATAGATTTTTCTTCTCCTTTTTTTTCTTTTTCGTGTAGGAGCTTTACTAGCGCTTTATACCATTATTAGTTGAGCAAGAGCAATTTTTGTATCTCTACCATCGCAGAGCACTTATTTTAACTCCTTTACCCCAATTTATGTGGATGGTCAATGAAATCAAGGGGTGTCAGAAGCTTTATCCGTGCCCTTAAAAACACATCCTCAAGTTGGCTACCCATTTAGTCAGCGTATCTTCTGTAGCATCCAGTTTAGATATGTTAATGATGTGTTCCGCATTATCGATACTCATTGTTGTACGACATTATCAGACATCGATCAATGCACCATATGTAGCAAAGAAAGGCCTTCTGAAGATGGTAGAGTAATATGTATCTCTCTCCATCTCTATTAATACGAAGTCGAGGGAGAACACGAGGGTCCCAATCTCAACTGCCATACCCTTGACCAAGCAGAGAGGTCGATGGATCATTCTATCAGCCAACTAGATCTCCACGGTCGTCTCTTCTAGATGATTGAGGTCGAGTGCGTCATAGATGTATTGGGGCATTGCAATGAAGCTAGCTCCTATGTCTATGAATGCATCCGTTATGTGAAGCTTATCGAGGAGGCAGGGTATGATGAAGTGCCAAGTGAGATTTTGAGAGAGCTCATGCTCGTCTTGAAGAAGTTTCTCTAATTCTTTCGATGGATCAGACATACATTAATTTCTATCATAGTTGGTATTGCAGCTTCTCTCCCACCCAAGACCGTCAGAAAATCATTGAAGGTAGACTGGAATGAAAGACCCAAGTTTTCTCGTGTTAGTGAAGAATCGGTAACTCCACTACTAAATTCTTGCAAATTCATGTTGCTGGGGCCGCTGATTTCTTCTCGGAAAGGACTAAATATCTCATTATTCTCCATGACAATCTGGAGTTCCTCCCTTTGCGAGAGAAAAAATTTCGTACCATCAAGGTTGGGAGGAGCCATATTGTCATATAAAGAGAATTTCTTATGATTATAATGAAGGAATTCTTCTCTACCCTCTTCTTTGAGAAGAGGAGGGCTCTCCTTTGCGTATACGTCGAGAATCAAGACTTACCTTTGTGGTAGCAGGAGATGAACAATCCACTTAGGGGTTTGCTTGGTGAGGATCTCCCATATCCACATTTTCAGCAACCAATTGATAGTAAGCAGGATGAGTGCTAACATTGAATGAGGTGACTGCCATTTCTGGTCTTATGGTGAAGATTGATCTTGCCTCTTGACATATGTCTTGCCCTAATACAAGGTTTGGATTCTCGTAGTCAATAGAGCAAGTAGTTTAAGTGCTAGCAAACTCCATCTCTTGTGTACCTTGTCAGAAATTTTTTGCCCATTTGGTTTCTGGTTCTACCTGGACAGTCCTGAAGATTCCATAATCAAAGAAGTTCCGGGTCTTGGGGTATGTTCTGAACGTCCAAAAAACAACACTATTGCCGCTAAATTTGACTGAAAATCAGTGGCGAAGGTGCCATTGTCTGCCCAGTAAGAAATGTTCACCTTAGCTTCCAGCTTCGCATCCCACTACACCAAAACAGAGATTTAGCGATGGCTATTCAGACTTTTAATTGCATTCAAAACTATCACTAAAGTATTTAGTGATGACCAACCAACCGTCGTTGACCCTATTGTCTTTAAATTTTTTGGCGACGTTGTTAGAATATGAATTGAATTTGATTCAGCTTTGTTTTGGCTTTTTCCTTGATGGTTTGGAAAAGGTGTTTGGTTTTCTGTTTTGGATTAGGAGAAGAGTTCTATAAACACTCTTCATCTCCCTAATGTGTAGTTAGGTCAGTCTTTTTAGTTTATTTTGTTTGTCCATTCCGAAATTTGGTTTTGGTTTCCTCAGATTAGTGAAATTTGTTCTCCCCTGCTCGTGGAATTAGCTAGCACACATTGTATTAGTGAGTTCATTTTTTTGGAGTTGTATTATCAATTGTATGCTTCCATTATGACAAGTGATATTAGAGCCCTGATTGATCGTTGGGTTATTTGAAACAGTCTTCGTGGATTTTGGGATCGCACTGCTGGTTGTCGGGTTGATTCACTTGAAGTTATAAGTTACAACTTACAACGTTTGTTTGGTGTCGGAGCATTGTGTCGCCTTTCTGAAATTTGTTGTTGTCAATCTTATTCAAAAGAATTGCATTGGAAGCCTTTAGTCGCGGATACTGCTGTGGAATCTGGTTAGTTTTCTTTATTTGGTCTGGGAAAGATTACTACTCCGCAAGTAGAGGGAGAAGCTGCAATCTTCCTTTTGTTTGCGAATTATTCTTGAATTTGCAATTGACCTTCTATTGGTTCAGAGTCAAATTCTTGTGATTAGTATCAAAAGTTGATTTGGCAGCGAGCTTATTTGCTTTCTGGTGGAGCTTTGGATTTGGGTTTCTTTAGTGTTTTTTTATTTGAAGATAGGCTTAAGGAATTTTGTGAATGGTTATCACCAATTTGTTCGTAAGTTGGTTTTCTTTGGAATCATTATTTGGTTGGTATTTACTGAAAGGAAATTTTGGGGGTTTGGATCTCGTCGCCGGGAGTTGGCAATTCAATTGGATTTGAGTTTGGTAACAGTTTGTGGTTTGGCAAAAATTTTGTTTGTTATCCTTGGGTGGTGATTAGTGTTTTTTATATTCAATGATGTTTGTTCTGAATTTGAAAATCGATAAGTGGATTTGGAGCCGCAGGTTTGTAGTTAGTAGTAAATTTGATGTTGGTGTTATGAATGAAAATAACACCAGACTGGTTTTGCATGGCAAGCCCCACCATGAGTTGGACTTGCTATATGTTTTGATTTGTTGATCTCCCTTAGGAGAATTTGGCGGCATGGGAGATTCTGGTTCATTTGGAGATTTGGAGAGTTTGGTATGTTTGGCAATCTTTTATTGCATTTGAGTTTGGCGATTTGCATCTCGTTTGATTCTGGTGATATGAATTGCATTTGGATACGTCTCGCAATATTGATTGCATTTGAGTTTGGCGATTTCAATCGCATCTGGACACGTCAGGCAATATGTACCGCGTCTGGGTACATTGGGAAACTTTAGCCGTGTCTGGTACCACTAGCAACTTTGGTTTCGTCTGGAGCATCTGGTATTTGAGAGAGAATTCAACTCAAGGTGGAGATTGTTAGAATATGACATGAATTTGATTTAGGCTTTGTTTTGGCCTTTTCCTTGTAGGTTTGGAAAAGGTGTTTGGTTTTTTGTTTGGGCTTAGGAGAAGAGTTCTATAAATACTCTTCATCTCCCTAATAACTAGTTAGGTCAGTCAGATTAGTTTGTTTGATTTGTCCCATCAGGAACTTGGTTTGGGTTTCCTCAAATTAGTGATATTTGTTCTCCCCTACCGTTGGATTTAGCTAGCACACATTGTGTTAGTGAACCACAATAAATTTGTGTTCGTTTGTATTGATTTGGATTACTAATTGCACGCTTCTGTTATGATAGATGGTTTTGGTCGACCGTCACTAAAATTTAGCTACGCCTGTAACCGACACCATTTTTCCAGGCAACTATCATTAAATTAATGTTTCAGAAATACATTGAATGATTAGCAACGGTTCCAACCGTCACTAAAGGCTACTACCGTCGCTAATGGCTACTTTTTGATGGGCAACCTGCTCTAATGATCACTGCCCAACCTGCTCTATGTTGAAAGGTACTTCCTTGAATTACCAAATCAACAATACAAACCATCAAACAACAATCATTCAATCTACTACTAGTAAACCTACAATCTAGAGTTTATACACCCATCAACACACTTATAAAAGCTCAAAACTCCCACTTACAGTCCCTCCTAGCTCCTCATACCACCAATTCAGTACTTGGGAGGATTAACTATAATTACAAGGCATAAGAAGGCCAAACTTTTAGCTACCAGGAAACTGTTAGCTAAATTTGAAACATAGAATTAAATATGCAAGAATTCAAAGTTGAAGTTACAAGTTATAGCATTAAGTTGGACAACACCTTGTCTCACATTTAATTACCATAATTAATGGTGTAGGAAGAACAAAAAAATCCACAATTTCATTCTGTTTTGCACACAGCATAATACAACACAACACTATCTTTCCCACTCCCTATCCCCTTCTTCCACTTTATTACTAGATAGTGTACATCGATCAAAGTCTGTCCATATCTCTATGCTATGCTCCCCTTTTATTTCACTGCTCCATTTCTTCCCAAAGTTTCATATATCTACGCAAAATTTCATATTCATTCCAGATATGAAAACTAAGATAGACAAGAAGACTGCTTCAAAATAGCAGCTGATTCCCAATATATTTGTTCCCAATCCAATCCAATGTTACAACCTATCATCTTCATTTAGTAGTCATTATATAATTCCTACATGTCTTGCACTAGAATAGGCTAATTAAGACTAGTATAAGACCAGATAATAGGCTAGCTAAAAATAGTCTAAGACCAGAAAAGCTCAAACCGCAACAAATTACCTTCCGAAGAGCAATAGGGATGCCTATGACTTTGGCATTAGAAAATCCAACGACACCATTATAGTTCCCCAAAGCTAATATAGAAGTGTACTTGACAACTTGCCCTCCCTTGCAGAAGATACAGAAATAGTTTAGAAAATAATACTTCCTAAAAGCAATCGCTAGTAAAAGGTGAGTTCACGTTTCCTAAAAAATTAGAGCAAACAGTCCAGTGGACTATATGAATCTGATTAAAAAACCCCTTAAAGATCTTAGTAATTAAGTAGAATATATGAATCTGATTAACTTGCCATGATGTTGGGGTTGTAGCCATAAGAAGGCAGAGACGAGGAGGAAGAATAAGAGAAGGAATAGGGATGGCAATTTCGACCTGACCCGATTTACCCGACCTGTTTGACCTGTTTTGGGGCGGGGCGGGCATGGGTACCTCTCATCGACCCGACCTGCCCTGTCCCGCCCCATTCTCGACCCGTTCTTGCCTAAATTACATATAATCTTAGTCAAATTACTTAAGATTTTCCTCTTATTACATTATATTTTAGCTATAATAAAATTGTAAATAAGTGAAAATCTCAATTTCTTCAATAATTTAACTACATTTTATCATATTATGGTTTCTTTCTTTGTCTTTCAATGAAAAGAACGAATATTTCTAATGTTTTTCACATAAATTACATATCCAATGGGTCGACCTGCCCCGACCCGCGCCCCGTGATAAATTACCCGACCTGGACCCGACCTGCCATGGGGCGGGTATGGGTATTGAGATACCCGCCCCGGACCTGCACCATTGCCATTCCTAAGAAGGAAGGAGATGGTATTGAGCCATAACCCGTTTGTCTTCTTCTAATATCCTCCTGCATGTATACTGACGGATATATACAACCATTCAATCAAGAGGCCATATCCATGATAAATTTGGGCAAAGAAGTAAGTGTGTTTATATATGTATGTACACAGTTGGTTGAGATTAGAAGGGTAAAGAGTATAAAAAGAAGGGTGATGATGATGATGATAGTTGTTGTTGTTATTGGTTGTGCTGCAAACCAACCATGATCACTCCTACTTTTCTAAACATAAGAGGTGGAATTCGGGTTGAGGACTATAAACAACGGCTCAAACAAAAGCAATATATATAGGTTTTTAAGCACTAAAGATGTCCAATTGTCGATTACACCAGAAAGCGGCATTGACGATTAAAGACATATCAACTCTACCAGATAAGCTAGGGGTTGGAAAGAACACACATGAATAGAAGCCAAATAATAAAAATTCAAGAGCTCAGTTATAGATAATGAAGTCGCATTGATCATTATTCATGACTGAGGAGTAACAACTAGAGCTTAGTATTTCAAACCAATTGCTTAGACAACGAAAGAGATAAAAACTTATGATGACTAACCTTTGCGGGTCTTGATATGTCAACTCTGCACTAGTGATGGCTCCAATACATAGAGATGTGTCAAATCCCATTTTAGTGAAATCCTATATCATAGAGTAATTATAATACGACAGGGTAACTGCAGGCTAACCATATACCTCTTAAGCAAAGGATATACCACCGATTCACAAGCAATATTCATGCCAGTATATGCATCAAGTATGCCACATTTCAATAGGTCTATCTTCAAAATACAGATACCTTATAAGCATATTCACATTATCTGGTGCAAATGGCACCTAGAGTAAACAAATATCAGGAAACAGAATATGGAGCAGCACAAGTAGTGAGAATCGGATATAAAGAAATTGTAAACTAAGAGGGTTTTTTCTGCCATTTCCCACGAAAATTGACAGTAACACCTGCGGGAAAAAACATTTGATACAAAAATAAGAGAAAACATTCAATTCTTAATCCAAGAAATACTGGAATTCGATACATTACCATCCTGATTAAAGGAAAAGATGGGACCAAGCACAACTTCCCCAATGGTACCAGCATTGGACGTTGTAAGCAATCTGACGCTAGACCTATCTGCATCAATTCCAAATGCCAAGAACATGACCAGCAGGGAAAATAAATTAAGAACTAGTAGAAAGTGTTCAACAAGAAAATGGAAGAAAGAAAGCTGAAGTCCCCTGTCGAAATTAAAAACTAGTAGAAAGTGTTCAGCAGGAAAATGGAAGAACCATGAATTGACTTCTCGGTTTATGGAAGTCTTCATTCTTCACTGAATGAGTCTCCATAAATCAAGAAGTCATCCATGAAGACTTTGAAGAATGAAGGAGGATGGTGTTCCTGTCAAGAAAACCAAACGATGCCGTTTTCTCAACTCCACGAACCAGCTTGACCACACGACGTCGTTTGACTACCAACGGACAAACAGCAGAAGAATCGTCCTTCCAAGTCTTCGTCGAGAGAAGGAAAATCATCGAGCTGCTCAACCCTAGCCACCTACCTATGCATTCTCAGAAAGCGTAGCAAACCAAACTTGGAGAGGAGATCTTACTCAAGAGATCACCGACTCCAGGAGAGCTATGATGAAGTCTTCAGAGGAGCGTCCATGGATCCGCCAACGGTCATCTCTTTCAATTTTGTATAAGTAGCGTTCTTCCCTCAAAATTTGATTTGGACTGAGCGTTGTAGAAGAAAATAGCAGAGAGCGTATTTGTCTCTTTTGGTCCGATTATAGTCTCTTCGAGTTACCTAATTCACAGTGCAAGGTGCTGAGTGAGTTAGGTTTGGGAAGAGCAGAGTACTTGTTGTTTGTTTTGTCAAAGGGCCAACTCAGTTTGGCTTGACCTAGAGTCTCGGTGTAATTCCTTCTTATTTGTAATTTTCTTCCTCAATCAATAGATTATCCTTTCCATATATAGAGATTGAGAGCAAGAGTGATTGAATATTTGAGTCCAAGAGAGATTTTTCCCATTCCTAAATTCAACAATTGGTATCAAAGCTGGGTCTTTGAGGGATTAAAGCTTCGCCAAAGACGATCACAAGAATGGCAGGAACACAATCAGCTTCCGGATCCTACTCGGCAAACACAAATCCGCCGTGGTTTAATGGCACGGACTACACGGTGTGGAAGAAAAGGATGAGGATTTATCTTCGAGGAATTGATGGCGGACTATGGGCTATTGTCAAGAATGGGCCAATTCCCATGGATGATGAAGAAAGAAGCCAAGTTGCACAGTGTGAGACAGCCAAAGAAATTTGGGAGTCCCATGAAACAACTCACGAAGGTACGTCTGAGGTAAAAGAAAGTAGAATAGATGTCCTGCTTAATGAATATGAGTCTTTTGAAATGTTCTCAGGAGAAACTATCACAAGCATGTACAAAAGGTTTAATGACTTGATAAATAGATTAAAGGGGTTAGGAAAAACCTTTGCTACTAAGGATCTCGTTAGGAAAATCTTGAGAAGTTTACCTAGAGAATGGCTTCCAAAGAGAATTGCTATAGAAGAAGCAAAAGATTTGAATGTGTTTTCGATTGAAAGATTAGTGGGATCACTGCTTAGTCACGAAGAGGTAATTGTTCAGATGAACAAGGAAGATAATAAACGAAAGAAAGTGATAGCTTTTAAAGCACAAGATTATGAAAGTGAATCTGAATGTGAAATGGGAGAAGAATTTGAAAAGGAATTTGCTCTAATCAGTAGGAAATTCCATAGAATGCTAAAAATGAAAAGAGAATTTGAGGATAGAAAGAACTATGGACACACTCGACAGTTTAACAATAGGGTCTATGAACCTAGGAGAAGTAAAGAAGCAGAAAGGACAATTGGACGATACTCTGATAAAATAAGTACTCAGAATGATAAGAATTTGTTTAGAAGAGTGGAAAGACCAGATGGAGAACGTGATAGGAAGGTTCAGGAAATTAAGGAAGACCATAGGTCTTCCAGTGAGAAGGATTTGACGATTTGCTTTAAGTGTGGAAAGACAGGACACATGAGATCAAGATGTCCCTTAAATCTGAAGAAGCAGGAGAAAGCTTTGGCGGCTTCTTGGAGTGATTACAGCTCCGAGGAAGAAATTGAAACAAGAAATCTAGCCTATATGGCTTTTGAAACCAAGGAGGAAAATGATTCATCGTCAGAGACAAGCACCAATCGAGGACATCCTTCCAGCTATCAGGTAGTGTTTGACACAGACTCTGAGATAAGTGAACATCCTGGTTCAAAGACAGATTTTTTGCATGCCTTAAAGAATCTTCAAGAAGAATGCAATAGACTTAGGAGCAGATATTGTTTGCTGATGACTGAAAGTCATCACATGACTAAGAAATTATGTGAAATGAAAGAAATAGTGGCAGCTCAGCATGCTAATGAAAACAAACTTAGGAAACAGATTTTTGAGCTAATAGATGAGAATCAAGAGTTAAAGCAAAGATCACACTATAGGTATCAAACAGCTCCTAAAGACACCAGAACATATCACATGGCATCTAAGAAAATGAGTGGATTATCTGAGCATCATAAGAAATACACAGAGATATATATATGTTCTCATTGCAAGCGTAGAGGTCATCTAGCAAAGTTTTGTTATGATCTACTGAAACCGAAGAAACCAGTTGTATATAAAACATTTTGGGTACCAAAATGTGCTAACAAATGATTGATTGCAGAAGCTGGGAGAAAAGGAAAACATTTGGTACCTGGACAGTGGGTGCTCCCACCACATGACAGGTATAAAGGAATTATTTTTTTCATTAAAATATAAAAAGGGAGGTAAGGTTGTGTTTGGAGATGACAGGGTTGGAAAAATTATAGGAAATGGAACCATTGGTAAGGGTCCACTTCCTGTTGTAAAAGATGTTCTATTTGTTGAAGGTTTGAAACACAACCTCCTTTCGATTAGTCAATTGTGTAGCTCTGAGAACAGAGTAGTCTTTGAGGCTAATTCTTGCAATATTTCTAGGATCAGTGATGACAAACTGTTGTTCTGTGGCACAAAGAAAAACAATATGTATGTTGTTAATCTAAACAACTTAGATACATTCA
Organism: Linum tenue; assembly: GCA_946122785.1. Lineage (NCBI taxonomy): Eukaryota > Viridiplantae > Streptophyta > Magnoliopsida > Malpighiales > Linaceae > Linum > Linum tenue. The sequence continues at coordinate 31,482,331 of CAMGYJ010000007.1, forward strand.
ATGAAACATGCTTTCATGTTGCATCTAATGAACTGGAAATTCTGTGGCATAGAAAATTAGGACACATATGCATGTCCAAACTGTCCAAATTGTCAAAACTAGAGTCTGCACGAGGTATTCCCTTGTTAAAAGATAAGCCTAACTTTTTCTGTGATGCCTGTGCAAGTGGTAAGTTAACCAAGAAAAGTTTCAAAATGAAGAAGGACATAACCACCTCTCAGGTATATGAATTGGTTCATATGGACTTGTTTGGACCAACAAATGTGGTAAGTCTTGGAGGTAAATCCTATGCTTTAGTTCTGGTTGATGATTTTTCTCGTTTTACCTGGGTATATCTTTTGGCATCAAAGGATGAAGCTTTTGGAATGTTTAAAACATTTGTCTCTAAAGTGTCAAATGAATCTGAGACTGGTATTAAGTCAATAAGAAATGATAATGGGGGGAGTTTGTGTCAGAACAGTTCATTGCCTTATGCAATGATAAAGGTATAAACCATACCTTTTCTGCCCCTAGAACACCACAACAGAATGGTGTTGTGGAAAGAAAAAATAGAACTATAATAGAGACTGCCAGAACTATGTTACTAGAGTATGGTAGTCCAAAGTTCTTATGGGGAGAAGCTGTCATGACAGCAGTATATGTAATAAATCGAGTACTAATCAGGAAACATTTGGAAAAAACTCCATATGAGATTTTAAAACATAAAACTCCAAACTTGAGCTATTTTCACCCCTTTGGGTGCAAATGTTATATATTAAACACCAAAGATCACTTATACAAGTTTGATGCCAAAGCTGAACGAGCAATCTTTCTTGGTTACTCTATAAAAGGGCAAGCTTATAGAGTATATAACCTGAGAACTAGAAGAGTAGAAGAATCAGTTTTTGTTAAATTTGATGATTCTGGCTGTTCTGAGAAAGTTGCTGCAGAAAACATAGACCTCTTGTTTCCAATGTCAAGTACTAATGGTGCAAAATCAGAAGAGGAGGAGGCAAGTGTCAAGCAGGACAAAGAGCCTACAGAAGAACCATCCAGTCAACTAGAAGAAAGAATGGCACCTGCCTACATACAAAAACGACATCCAGCATCACAAATCATTGGAAAACTATATGAAGGAATGCACACCAGAGGTAAGTACTGCCCAGGTCAGTATGCATTTGTCTCACTTCTTGAACCAAAGAATTATAAAGAAGCATTAACTGATGATGAATGGCTGCGTGCTATGCAAGAAGAACTTATACAATTTGCACGATTGCATGTTTGAGAACTAGTACCAAGACCTTTTAACAAACTAATTATAGGAACAAAATGGATCTTTAGAAACAAAACTGATGAGCTAGGGTAAATCACTAAAAACAAGGCTAGATTGGTAGCCCAAGGATATTTACAAGAAGAAGGAATAGACTTTGAAGATTCTTTTGCTTCTGTTGCCAGAATTGAATCTATCAGAATGCTTTGTGCTTATGCCTGCTATATGAAAATTCCTTTATATCAAATGGATGTTAAAATTGCGTTCTTAAATGGAGAAATTAATGAAGAAGTATATGTAAGCCAGCCCCCTGGTTTCGTAGATCATGAATATCCAGATCATGTTTATAAGTTATCAAAAGCACTATATGGATTGAAACAAGGAAAGATGAAGGGTTTGACCAAGGAAACGTGGACAAAACATTATTTATAAAGAGGAAAAACAAAGATACATTAGTGGTACAAATATATGTCGATGACATCATATTTGGTTCAACTAGTCCAAACATGTGCACAAACTTTTGTGAATTAATGAAATCAAAATTTGAAATGAGCATGATGGGAGAATTGTCACACTTTCTAGGGTTGCAGATCAAACAAACAAACTCAGGAATGTTCATAAGTCAAACCAACTACATCAAAACCATGCTCAAGAAATTTAACATGGAAACAGTAAATTCATGTCAAACACCAATGGCTACAAATCTGAAACTAGACAAAGACACATCTGGTGTATCTGTTTGTGAAAGGAAGTATAGGGGAATGATAGGATCACTCCTGTACTTAACAGCAAGTAGGCCAGACATTCAATTTAGTGTTGGGGTATGTGTTAGATTTCAATCCAATCCTAAAGAAAGTCACATAAAAGCAGTAAAGAGAATTTTTAGATATCTCAAAGGAACAATGGAAGTTGGACTATGGTATCCATTCTCGGATTCCTTTGAGCTCAATGGATATAGTGACTCAGACTTTGGAGGAAGTTTAGTTGATAGGAAAAGTACTTCAGGGAGCATTCAATTTTTAGGTCCTGCACTTGTTTCTTGGTTTAGCAAAAAACAAGGAGCAGTTGCACTATCAACTGCTGAAGCAGAGTATCTCGCAGCTGGAAGTTTCTATGCACGAATTATGTGGATGAAAACACAATTAGCAGATTATGGATTCAAATTTCAAAACATCCCAATCTGGTGTGACAATACTAGTGCAATTTGTATGACAAAAAACCCAGTACAACACTCTAGAACTAAACACATAGAAGTAAAATACCATTTTATAAGAGACCTAGTTCTAGCAGGCCATGTATGCTTGCAATTCATACCTACTGAACAACAGCTAGCCGACCTATTCACGAAACCTTTATCCTGTGAAAGGTTTACTCAATTATGCACTGAACTAGGGTTAAAATCTTTTAACCAAATCAAAGATCTAAAAAGATAAATGAGTCTTTGGGTGTGTAGCAATCTAGGCATTTTGTTCGTCTTGATTTACTTAAACAAAATATTTCTTTTCAGCTCATGCGTATCTTTTTCCCTTTCTATAATCATTACTCTCGGTTAAGGCAAAACAGACTCTTTGTATTCTTCTCTCCCGCTCCTCTCCTGCTCTTCTAGCTTATTTAAGGCACCCTCTCGTCCTCAACTCCTCACACTGCCCTCAACCACCAAACAAAACACATCCAGCAAAACCAAAATGAGTGATCAATTGCCTCGACCTTTTCGTTTTGATGGGCTGGTTCACACTTATCCAGACTATATGTTCCATGAGCTTGTGGTAATAAACCACCATCGTCATCTTCAGCATTTTGAGAATAGGAGATTGCACCACATAATCCAAATTGATCCCTATGAATTCAACTTTTATAAGTATGACATTATGTCCCTTATAGAAGCTCTGGGATGGGATTATCTCCTCCGACAGCCACTTCACCCAGCCTGTCCTGGTGCAGTCAAGTATTTCTACTCGAACCTTCGATGCCAAGGAGTCAGCACCAGAAGCTTCTCCACAGTCTTCTATGGTCATCTTTTGACCATTCCAGTAGGAGCTATCAACGGGATTCTAGGATTCCCATCTCAAGGAATCGATATTGCCCATCCATCAGAGTTCTGGAAGCAAAACTTCATCCTACCCACTAAATACTCAAACTTCTCCAGTGAACCCACAGGAGGGACAGACGTGCCAATTCCCATCAACTGGTTGACACCACGGTTGAGAATCTTTCATCACTTCATCACTCACATCTTCTTCCCTAGAACATACAATCTTGATGTGGTTCTGCCACTCGACCTGTGGATCATCGCCAGTGCCACTGCTGGGCGAAAGCTAGATTACTCTAGTCTGATGTTTGGAAATCTTCTTCCAGTAGGAGACGAGCATTATCAAGGTTTAATGCCATTTGGGTCCATCATAACTCGAATGCTGATCAATCTAGGCATTGATCTATCTGATCATCGGAGCGTTTCACACACCATGTATGTGGGCGCTCTCAATGTTCTGATGGTCCTAGATCTTCCCATAGACCCTGCTCCATCACCACCACCACTTCCCTCCGCTTCCATTCTCGGTGCTCGCTCAAAATCTGCTGGGGGTAACAAAGGAAAGTCTGTTGTTGGAGAGTCCAGCAAAAATGCTAATCTCGTATTCACTGTATCTGATGGAAACACTTCATCAGATGACTCAGCTGCCTCTTCCCCAGAAGACCCTGAAGACCCAACCTCTCCAGTTCCCTGATTTACCGGCTGTTTCTAAGGGGGAATCTTCCTCTAAGTTTAGCTTATTTTAGTTGTAGGTGTAGTTCTGTAGTTTATTTTAATTGTCTGCTAGTTTAGTAGTATGATCTTTCCCAGGGGGAATTTCTTTCGTAGTTGTCTCCTCTATTTTGTAATCTCCCCGTTAGTTTCGAATTAATTAATAGTAGATCTCTCCTTTTCTTCGAGTGCTGCTTCTGTTCTGTGTGTTGTTTTGCAGAAATCGCCGGACTTGTCGGACGAAGGGGGAAATTGAAGAATGAAGGAGGATGGCGTTCATGTCAAGAAAACCAAACGATGCCGTTTTCTCAACTCCACGCACCAGCTTGACCACACGACGTCGTCTGACTACCAACGGACAAACAGCAGAAGAATCGTCCTTCCAAGTCTTCGTCGAGAGAAGGAAAATCATCGAGCTGCTCAACCCTAGCCACCTACCTATGCATTCTCAGAAAGCGTAGCAAACCAAACTTGGAGAGGAGATCTTACTCAAGAGATCACCGACTCCAGGAGATCTATGATGAAGTATTCAGAGGAGCGTCCATGGATCCGCCAACGGTCATCTCTTTCAATTTTGTATAAGTAGCGTTCTTCCCTCAAAATTAGATTTGGACTGAGCGTTGTAGAAGAAAATAGCAGAGAGTGTATTTGTCTTCTTTTGGTCCGATTATAGTCTCTTTGAGTTACCTAATTCACAGTGCAAGGTGCTGGGTGAGTTAGGTTTGGGAAGAGCAGAGTACTTGTTGTTTGTTTTGTCAAAGGGCCAACTCAGTTTGGCTTGACCTAGAGTCTCGGTGTAATTCGTTCTTATTTGTAATTTTCTTCCTCAATCAATAGATTATCCTTTCCATATATAGAGATTGAGAGCAAGAGTGATTGAATATTTGAGTCCAAGAGAGATTTTTCCCATTCCTAAATTCAACAGACTTTCATAATCTCTTCAACCAGTCGGTCAAAGATCTCCATCATACATCTCTGGAAGGTTGTCGGTGCGTTGTAGAGATTGAAGGGAATCCGCCAATATGCAAAGGTGTCGAAGGGGCAGGTGAAAGTGGCATTCGCCTATTCCTCCATGCTGTTGGGATATGGAATTACCCGGATATGCCATCTTGGGAACATTAGAACTCGTATCCCGCCAGTCTCTCCAACATCTTATTAATTAATGGGAGTGGGAAGTGGTCCTTACTAGCGGCATCATTCAGACGACGATTGTCGATGCATACGCGCCATCCAGTCACTGTCCACATTGGGATCAACTCATTCTTCTCGTTTGGGAAAACAGTCAGTGTGCCTTTCTTTGGGACCACCTGAGTGGGACTGACCCACTACTGTCGGATATGGCGAAGATGATCCCTGCGTCCATTAGCTTGATAATCTCAGCCCGAACAACTTCCTCCAGATTGGGACACAACCTCTGTTATGGCTGCATGACTAGTTTAACCTCATCCTCCTTCAGGATTCTGTGGGAACAGAAGAAGGGTTGATCTCCCTGATGTCCGTGATCTTCCAGGCCATAAGTTTGGACAGCTCTTGCCTTTCCCCAAAATGGAGAAAGGAAACAATTATATCTGGATAGCATTGGGCTCTACACATATATATTGTGCAAAAAGACATATCTAGAAATGATTTGATGATCTCGACTGGATTTTATCATTTCCCTCAACCTTCTAGAATTATAAACCATATAGATCATTGAAGTTCTCTTCTCGAAGTTAGGTAAAACAATAGGAGGTAGTAGATACTGGAAACGAGGTTTGCAACTTGTGGCCTTGTGTACTCGTAGAGAGTTGGTTAAGACAATCCTCCTAGGTTTCTAGGTTCAGAAGGGAGCTTATTGCTTTCTGTTTCTGGACACTTGTCAAAAGGAGGGTTAAGGGAGAAAGCAATAAGTTGTCAACTCGTAAAACCTCTCTCCTTTCTCGGAGGTGGTGAAGGTGAAGAATCAGAAGTCCCACTCCTATGCTCACAACGCTGGGCAAGACTCTTAAGTTTGAGCTTGTGTGCCTTTCCCTGGTTCGTGTTGCGCTCATATACATATTACGAGACAAAATCTGTACATGACAAGATTCTCCCTAAATCGCCACTCTGGCTGCCAAAATATGCGAGTAAAACTCGATAACTCATAAAAATTAAATTATGAAAAATCAAGTACGAAAAATTAAAACAAATAGAAAATAAAACAAAACAGAGGAAGTCAAAAAACGGCGTTGGATACACTGAATATGCCCCTCTTGAAACTGACTCTTACCTCGTTCCCTTTCCTATGGTTGCAAGAATACTATAAACGACGCCAAAATTTGATCCCGTCGGATTGAGTAGTTTAAATTTCACTCAGGTGGTGAGGAACGAGTTCTATGGTAGTTTTAAAATTATATGGAGATTGAGGTTCCTCATGGAATATTAAAATGTCCTGCAATATCAAGAAAATCTTCCTCCACAACCTGTGGTTGCATCTGAGTTGGAGTTAGCCATGGAGGCCCTCATGGCCAACTATTTAAGATCTGGCTACATTCCACAATTGGAGCCGAAGAACCAATTAGAGCTTGCTTTGGAAGAGTTCGGTTTGGTTGGTGAAAAAGCATGTTTCAATATGGCATTCCCTCCGATCACCGCTCTCGGTCCAAGACCCTACGTGAAATAGAGAAGTTTTAAAGAGCATAGAGAAGCTAGGAGAGATTGTTGAGCAAGCTTGTGCTCGACTAGGTCACTACGCTTTTTAGTTATCAGACAAGAAGAGGAGGATGAAGAGCTGAATTAGGAGTACATTGTGGAGCAACATGAATTCATTGTGGAGAGCTCCCATGATGATAAACATCAAGAGTTTACCGGTCAAGCACCCACACCCTTCACCATCTCAAGTCTAGCTTAGCATAGACGGACTTAAGAGTGGAGCAACAAGTTAATCTTGTTGACCATATTGCATGGCACCTTGCTCTTCGTCGCGTGTTTGAAGAGGAGGATGGCAGGGTGAGAGAAGAGATTGTGGAGGACGAAGAGATAGCAAAAGAGAAGGATCTTGATTTTTACCGGGGGACACTTATGTGTGAATAAACAAGGGAGATAGAAGAAGAAATTGGAGTCAAATCGAAGTATGAGGTCATGGTGGTTGAGCCTCTTACAAGCCACGAGTAACACAGAAAGTCACATTTGCGATTTTTCTTTGCCACACCATCATTGGTTCCTCTTGGTGGAAGCAATGATGACAGTCCAAGCTGTCAAATTTGGTTTGGGGAAACAAGCAACCATAAGAAGTACGAAGTAAGAGGTCTTGAGGATGGAGACTCAAGCTAAACATCCATGAGCCCTCATCACGAGTCATACCACCTACTCAGGACTTGAGCCTTAACTTATTGTTTATATCACCTTGTTTAACGTCAATCCCTATTTTTTCAAGTCTACATTTGTTTGAACCCTTTTCAAGGTTCCATGTGGTTTGTTTTTACACTGTTTTCTGTTTCACCAAAAAGTGAGTTTTGGGATGGAATCTTTGGGGGAATGTGGCTGTTTGCTCTTTTGTTCTCCATCAATAAAGAAAATCAAATCGAATTAATTAATTAATTAATTAATTGAAGAATAAGAAGAGCAGCCACAGAGTTTATAAAATTAAAAAATAATTCGTTTTCTGGCCCAATGGCTAGGTCCTTACTATTTAAAAGTTTCCTCCTCTACTCATGTGCTTAAGTCCATCAAAGCATAAATCGCAAAGAAATTGTGTTGTATGTAGATTCGATTTAAAGTATGTGGAACCTTGAGTAGTTAATCCCGGAGCTTCAGGTGATGATAAAAGAAAACAAGGCGGGTATCCATAATCGACCCCTCTCCACGATCAACAACAATACCCCCAAGGGTGTCAATTTCATCCACTTTACCGAGAACGCCCTTCATACCACGAGTGGAATCCTCAATCACTCCTGGAGCCTAGACTGAACATAGAGTTTGAATTAGCGGATTTCTTAATGAAGAGTGAGACAGTGCATTCCACAATGGAAGCTTGCTCAAATTCACCTCCTTCCAACCTTGTATCGTATTCGGAAGAGGTACTGCAATAAAGACAAGCAACAAGGCAATTGTGTGCTCGGCTTGCTCAATATATTCTTCAACATGAAGTCGTCAAGCCTTGAAATATCGGTCTAAGGGAAGAGGGAGAGATCTCAAGCTCCAAGAATAAAGAGCTGATTCATCCCAAACCACTACCGAAGATCAAAATCGGGGCGGGCTTGGCCGTGGAGCACTTTAATATAGAGTACGAGAAATGGCAATTGGGCAGGTCCGGGGCGAGTATCTCGATACCCATACCCTCCCCATGGCATATCAGGTCGAGGTCGGGTAATTTATCATGGGGCGCGGTTCGGGGCAGGTCGACCCAATGAGTATGTAATTTATATGATAAGTATTAGAAATATTCGTTATTTTCATCAAAATACCAAGAAACAAACCATAATATGATAAAATGTAGTTAAATTATTGGAGAAATTGAGGTTTTTACTTATTTACAACTTTATTATACCTAAAATATGAGGTAATAAAAGGAAAATTCTAAGTAATTTGACTAACATTACATATAATTTAGGCAAGAAAGGGTCGAGAATGGGGCGGGTCAAGGAAGGTCGGGTCGATGAGAGGTACCCATGCCCGCCCCGCCCCGTCCCAAAACATGCCAAACATGTCGGGTAAAAAAGGTCATGTCAAAATTGCCATCCCTAGGTACGAATCCGTCGACACTAGCGACCCTAGACTTCCTCCGGATTGGCTCTTTATCAAATGTGGATATGAAAATGAGGAATAAGAGATAGAAGTGGTTGAAGAGAAAGAAGATAATGATGGATCATCTAGTGAAGACCTTGCTCAAGGCTACGTCCTTTCCCCTTTTGAACAAGAGGAAGAATTAGTAGAGGAAGGGAGCTTGGATGAAGTGCTTGTGGACCTAAACTTCAAATTGGGGAGGATATAGAGTTAGAAGAGAAATAGGAAGTTTAAGAAGAAGATGACAATGAATCGGGGATAATTTGGGTTGAAGTTTAACCTTGAAAGAGGCCAATGACTTTAACCTTGAAAGACCACCCGACCTGGAAAGGCTCCTAGCATCAGATCCCTTCGCAACAACTCTTTCAAAGAAGAGGTCACATCATCATCAATCCCTCTTGTGAACATGATGATGACTACTCAAAGTTTCATGATTTGGTTTGAATAAAAGAGAATATGAGGAATGGTGAAGTGAGGTTTCATTGACGGTGTCTCAAGCACTTACATCTTCATGAGCCTTCATTGAATGACCGTGCAACTAGTCAAGACTTGAGACTCCATTTCGCCATTGAAAACCTCAAATTCAAGGATGTGTTGAGCTAGATTGAAGAATAGAGGGTGAGCTCCGAGAATATGATGTGAAAGATGCGCTAGTTGGGAGGCACCCAATATCAGTTTGTTTTCCCTTTCCCATAAATAGTTGAAATTGCATGCTTGATTTTTTTTTAAGTAGTGTTTCTAGTTAAGTGATAGTGAATGACCTTGCCTTAGTTAAGAATGAGTTTTAATGGATGATGGTTAGTGATGAATGATCAAATGTTAAATTTTGTTACGAGTTACATGCTTAATGTTTATGCATGAAAGTATGTGGTTTGGAGGCCTTGCTGGGCATTGATTTTGCGAACTATGGTGCTTTAGATTTTTACCATCAAGTGCTCGATGAAATGTTAAAATGTCTGGCTCTAACTACAGCTCCCAATCGAAGGCCAAGTATAACCAACGACCGGGTGTAGCATAGGGTAACCAAGTAATAAAAATATCGAACCATGGGTCTCTAGATGTACCTTGCTTAAGCTTAAGTTTTGTTATCTAGCCAACCTAGAATAGTGATTAAGAAACTAACCTAACCACTATCATACTTAATTACAAATTGGGAGCTCACTTAGGCATGAATCCCCCTAATTTCTTCATTTGGTCGATGTTAATTACTTCCTTAGATTGATTGACTTGATATCCCTGTCGCATATAATACTAGACTAGATTGGACCCCCTATTCGAGTTCATCCAACCCCGCTCAATTGCGCTACCCGAAGAGGCATATCGAACAACCAACGATGGCAATTCAGATGCTAACTGCTAATTCCCACAATTGGGCAAACCCGACATGGTGCTACCCAATACGACACTATGGACCCTATATTACTTTCAAAGTCCCATAGTGATAAATCGGTAGTGCTCTCTTCAACCTAGGAGGATATACTCCAAATCCTATATCGTCAGGATATCAATCAAATTCACTCCCTTGGAGATTAACTCGGAACGACATAGATTGAGAAGTGACTGAATTGCCAAAAATGGGCCATAAGTGGACTTTCTCCCTCCTAGGTCAAAAAGCCCAAATCGAAGATGAAAACAAGATTCATCAATTGCATGAATAATACTCTATCAAATAGAATAGAGAATCACAGGCATAGGTTTGTCACAAGCATCAATAATCAATCCAAATAAAGCTTCTAGAGAAAGTGTAGAATAGAATCATTTAGAGACATTGTCATTCTTACCTACAATCGAGAGCCTTGATTTACGCCTTGCACCAAGCCCCTTTCACTCGATGATGTTCATTCGAGGTTGTTATGAGTGGGTTGAATGTGTCTATGGATGGTTAAGAAACCCCTAGTAGCTAGTGTCCCACGTTCGAAGATTAATGTGAAGTGGGAGGAGGGGATTTAGATTCCTTGAGTTGCATGGTTTGATCGCATGTTTGCTGGACAACAAGCTAACGCTTAAGTGTGGAGAGTATTTGATATCACTCAAAATGGTGTTATCTAACCTCTATTCTTGGGGCATTTTTGTAATAAAATATCGTGTCTAGGGGCCATTGCAAGCTCATTTATGCCAATTTTTGTTCCTATTCGTAAAGCATTCATTTTAGCTTGAGTTATTTTGCAATGAAGACTAAAAAGCCTCACTTTGTAATATTTTATCCCCACTTTGTCTTATTTTATGCTATCTTGCTGTTTGTGATGATACTGCAGTTCTTGTACTCGTCTACAATCATTCGGGGATCGATTTTGGAGTTCATCGATGCACTTTCGCATTTCATTGGAGCAATGTAGGAAAGAAGGCAAAAGCAAAAGTTTGCAGCTAAGGGATGCAAAGTTCATGACCGAGATCTCTCAAGACTGCAAAATGCAAGGATGTTCGCAACTGCAATCTCCCAACACAAGGCCGCGAACTTGTATGTGTCCCTAGCTTCCTATAAATATGATGAGACCCCAATTGCTGGAGCGAAAGCCATTTTAGAGTGAGAAATTAGGGTTTTTGGGCAGCTTTTGAGAGAGAAACGACCTTGGATGAGCTTAGAGAGGAGGAATCCCTTGAAGATCCAAGGAGAAGGGTGCAATCCAAGGAGAAGATGATGATTTCAACCATTTCCTCTCTTCTTTGTTTGTATCTCTTCTCTTTCTCTATGACTTAAAAGCATATGCTTGTTTAGGGTAGATGAATTCTAGTATCTAGCTAGGATATGTTGATTGATTGATATTTATGGCATGTCTTGTGTTCAATAAGTGTGCTAATTGTGTATGTCTTTGGTTTAAATGCTTCATATGGCATGTATGTTTAGCCCTAGGGTTAGCTATGTGGATGTATGTTGAGAGCTTTCATACTAGGGTAGATGACCTAGAGGACAAGGTAACTATCTCTTTTAGCTAGTAGCTCACCTAATTGATGTTGGTCGAGTAAATGCATGGACATTTACTTACTGAACTTGTGCGCGGATTAGTAGAACCTGTTTAAAGGAGGTAGAGCTTACCTCTTGTCGAGGAAGCTGGCAGTGGTGACATTAGGCTAGTGGATGCGATTGGAAGGGGGATCGAAAGACATGACCATTGCACCAATCCCCACTTAAGTGACCTCCACACCACAAACAACCATAGAATGCAATCGACTACCTACCCTACTAATAGGAGGATTCTAACCTTGGGGACCTCCCAACTACCTCTAGTTGGTTGTTTTAGTTAGTTAAGTTAGGTTAGTACTTAGTTCATCTTTCTATTTGATTAGGTAGTAGTTTAAAGCGAAGTAATAAGCCTAACGTTCTTGTGGAATACAACATAGTCACCTCTATACTACTTCGCCAATTCTAGTTATACTTGGCTCGAATTGGAGTCGTTAGTGTTCTAGAAGATCAAGCTTATAAATTGTAAAGCTTGCTCGCAAGTCAATAACGACACTAAAGGAGTTGTTATAGTATCTGAAGCCCAATTCAGGGGAGGTGGGAATGAGGGGAAGGGAAGTTGTTATAGGGTGAGTTTTATTATCATACACTTATAGTAAGTGTTAGTATGGTGATAATATTTAAGGATGATAGTACCAAATCCACTCTCTAGAAGTGAAGGGGAGGAAGAAGACGAACATAAGGGGAAGGGGATGAGATTTTTGTTTTGCATTTCTAATTCAAATTATAAATAATAAGCAAAAGATAATGAAAACCCCACTAATTCTAAGAAGTTGATGATTATTGGATAAAAAAGGGTTATAGGTATAATATGGCCCTCTACTATATCGTTTTATCAAACATGCCCCTATACTATTTTTTACATCAAACATGCCCCTATACTCTGGAAAATTTATCAAACATGCCCTTCTGTTAAAATTTCATTGAAAATATCATCAATCATGGTTGAACCGAGATTTAGACGACCCGATATCGGCAAATGGGAGGGAAAATGTCAGTTTTGTCCCCTGTTTTATTTTCCTGGGTCTCGTCAACGTGAAATTATTAGGATTATTTCTAAAATGAAATTATTTGGGATATTTTAGACATTTGTGCCGCCCAAACCAACGTTTGTTCGTGGTTAACGGTTTATGGATGAAAATTTTAACAGAAGGGCATCTTTGATATAAAAAATAGTAGAGAGACATGTTTGATAAAACGACATAATAGAGTTCCATATTATACCTATAACCCGATAAAAAAGTAAATATAAGGTTGAGAGGACTTCGTCAACTAAGCCTTCTTTGTCACTTTATCTTATTCCACGCACAAATGTTTGCATTCAATAAAGGGTTATTATCAATGTTGTCAGTCCTTGAGGTAATCGACCAATTAAATTGATATGGCTCGGCTTGGCATCATATCGCGCGATAATGACCCAGTAGAGAGTTACAAGCTCGTAACGAAGGGCCGGATCTTTTTCATGAAGGAAATTCAATTCTTCGACAAGCTAGTAAATGGAATCCTGAACTAGCTACTGCTTGTGAGGCTAGAAATTCCATTTTCTATACCCGCACCCATTCTTAGAGAATAGCCCTACCAGACCATACCTAGGATAACAAGTTGGTTCAATAGCTAACCAAGCAATCGGTTGCGACTTCAAAATAAAGTTAAAAGTTTAATTGGGGATATTGATATTCAAACCATGGATCTCTAGCCTGTAAGTGAACAATTATACCACTATTGTGTTCATTTTTTGCTATCACTTATTTTATTATCTTTGGACCACCCTAGAATATTTTGTTGACTACACTCTACATGAAGTATTTATGATTATTATTTTTATGATTTAAGTATGGTATAGAATAATGAAAATTGCAACATTTCTCATGTGGTTGATGCAAAAGATAACATAGATAGAAGATGAGTGGTTTATCTTTGAAACTGTGATATAATATTTCAAATTCTAAATAAGTAAATATATTTGATTGTTGGTGTTAGATGTTGAATTTAAATATGATAAATATTTTACAATTTAAGTGTAAACGTCATTATATTGTGCAAATATAAAAGATATTTTTATTTTAAATCCAATGTAAAACAAAAATTCAACATATGTTTTGCTATTTAATCAGTTTGACCCGATTTAACCTGAATGTGTAGAAAAATTGTGACATTTTTTCTAGGGAAAAAATGCGACATGTATTTTGAACAAAATCAAAATAACTTTTATATATGCACAATATAATGCCTTTCCATACATCCACGTAAATAATAAGCAAATGATAAAGAGATCATATGTTGAATTTTCGTTTTGCATTTTTAATTCAAAATCAAAACAACTTTTATAAAGGCACAATATAATAATTTTTTTACATATTTAGATTAAACTGACAAAATCAATTAAACTACTTTACCCGTTGAAACCACTTTACCACTTTACATAAGCATAAAAGTACGAGAATAATTCACTAGAATGAAAAACATTAATTAAAACAACACAATTTTACAAAATATTATATTTATATGCTAAATATAAAATATGTTAGAGAAAATTAATGATTATTTATAGACAAAATACATATACATGTTATAATCGGGCGGGTTCGGGCTAGATAGTGAGAAAACCAGACCCACCCATTACCCACAATATTCGGGTTCGAGTTTTACCCGTACCCACTAAAAGTCCTTCGGGTTAGGATTTTACCCTACCCGATTAGGCCGGATTCGGGCGGATATCCACGGTAACGGCGATATTTTTGCCATCCTTCATTACAACATTTCTCATCTTTACTTCTTTAGAATTTCATAACCCTATATGTTCTCCTAACCTCTTTCACAGGACTGGTCAGGAACATACATTAAGTCTTGATAGAGGGATTGAGGTCCAAGACGCAATTCATTGTTACTAAGCTCAACCATACATCCAGCCGAAAGCACATTCCTTGTACCTACTGGTGTTCTTATTTTTTCCAAAAATGTTGACTGATAAATGAGTACTATACCTGATTCTAATTCAACTACTGTACACAGAATCTACGGTTGTCAGAATTACTTCCAGTTACTTATGGCACCGGCTTATTTACAGCAACTTATCATATGGACTAAACCTACGCCCACACACATACCCTTAATGCAGAGGAAGGGCAGAGAGATCCTCCATCGCCAAGAAAGTTCTCATAATATAGCCTCAAGACACCAACACCTGCCCAAGAGCCAGATTCTCGGTTAGTTGGCCTGAAAGAAAAACGCAAATTCAAAAGAACTACCCTCTGTACCAAAATATCTCCCCACCTACTGGAATCGCAGGTATGGTACCTTAGACCTCACGCAAGCATTCCTATAAACGATAGCCAATCACGAGTGTGCGCCAACCTGTTTTGCAAAGCAGAACAACAAAGGAGCTGAGTGCAATCATCTTTAGGAGCAAAAACCAAACAAACTCAGTGATAGTGAGTATATACCTAGATCTGCAAATCAGAACCGAGAACCACCAGGCTAACTTTTACCTGTTTGGGTCTTTTGCAATGACGGGATGTCCAAGGATAGATCCTCCATCCCTGCTCACGGAAGAAACAATGAATACTGTCAGACCCCGCGTAACTCCATTGTATATTGTACATTGTTCTGATAGCTGCAGATAGGGCATGGTAGACACAATTCATATGCTACTCATCCAAATATATCCTACTACGTTCTGCTTTGAGTACAATATTGGACAAACCTTTTTATCAAGCAGCAACTCTCCAGCTCATTCTGCCGCTTTATTATTTCCCTCTAAAAAATAAGTCATTCAACTTATTCCTACATGTCTTTATTAAGAAAAGAACAGGCAAAAATGTTCCTGCTGCAACAATATATCCTCGGGGTCAAATAATCTGCAATGATAGAATAATAGTAAAGGTCAAACCAAGATATAGATGGAAGAATCAAAATATTCAAACCAAGGAAAGAATGCAGATGTAAGATACAAAGCATACCTGCGGTGCCATTCAGGTTACCGATCCTCAGTACATGATGCTCTCACCAATGAAACTACCAGCATTGGTCATAGGTCTAAGCTGGATTACAATGAATTACAAACCATACTCCTCCAACAATCAAATGTTGCCCCGGCACGAGAACAGCAAGCATCAGACCTGAAATCCCTCTTGGCTAAAACCATTGCTAAGGTAATGGGAAACTCTGTCCATCAAGAATCTAAAACCTCGTATGGACTTTCTCGGTTCGGCACATCTGGGTCTAAATCACGTTGGACCTCAAAATAGCCTAAATGTACAGTCTTCAAAAACATTTGGCTGAAGTTCAATACCATCCTTCTCCAGTTTCCAGGCAAGATGTGTACTTAAAATCCAAAATTGTGTATTATGTACATGAGCCAACAGGAATTCGCGATCTCAAGGCAGATTGATCAAAGACTGCAACACAGTAAGCCCGGGCTCTCTAGCGTTGTGGGAAGCTTGATTCCAAAAGAATACCAGCTGAAGAAAGCTTCATTCACAATTGATATCATCTCCAAACACAAGCATCCATTAATTATCGGCCAATAGCTTCAACTGCAAGCCGTATTAGACGTAGTAATCCTTCTACATCATGGAAGCTGAAATCAAGAGCTGTTTTAATGGAAGTAATACCCTCCCTGCTTTGGTAGTCTCCCAAGCTTATGCTAGCAGCTGCAAAAGCCACCCGTGATTTTCTTGATGCTTCCATTGCAAAGTTAACATTCTGTGCCTAGAAGAGAGCCAGGAATCAATAATACTAAAGCCTACAGCATAATGGTAGACTCTACGTATACTTTCCAACACACAGCACAAATGCATCTGTTGATTTTCAATCTCTTTTGAAATGGTAAGCACAGATTAATCACATGATTTCAAGTTTTTGAATGAACAGAGACGAGAGGAAAAGATTTTATGATTTTAGATCCTAGACAGTAGAGCTGCTGATATCTCGACCCATAGACCAAATACATATCTTTATTTACAGTACCAGAAGCTGTGATCAATTAAATTACTACGAAATTAAGAATTTTACATGCAAAAAAGTTGTACTTACAAAAGTGAGCAGCCGGGAAACATTGGTGCGATTTCGGGCAGCAATGATGGTACCTCCCATAACTTGAGGTGAGCTGATACCTTTTCCTAAGGTTACTTTATCCACTGATGTTGGGTGATTCAAGTTATCAATATCAGAGGCAGAAGAGGAAGGTGACTCACCTGAAAGTTCAATGTTCAAAACCATAAGTCAGAGTGAGATGTATATGACTGTACAATAAAGTGACAGGTGAAAAAATGTTGTTTATATATTTTAAACTTTACATTCATTATTTCTATGGAAAATTTTCCATATTCACATAACAGAACGTGAGAAGTATATCCTATGGTTAACTAACAATTAAACGCATGCTATGCAATGAAGATTCTAGAGAAGTTTTGAGTAAGAGCATCACAGGCACAGCCAAAAAACAGGAGAAGAAAACAGATCATATACCACAATGGATACGACAAAAGAAGAAAGTAGGACAGTATGTTCTACGAATCAACAACTGACTGACAGGAAACAAGTATCCTAGCAACCATACTGTATAGTAGAAAATAGAACTGCAGACCGTTATTTGCAACGCACTATTAGGAGACCAAGCTTGTGCTTGTACCTGTAGGAATCATCTGTAAAGCCATTTGTAACTCATGTCTATCTCTGTTTGCACTGGAATGCGAACAATGAATTACCCTCAGGTATGCCACCTCCATGCATTTGTAGGCAAGAGCAGCAGCAGCCATGTCTCTAGACTTCTCATATTCATGGGCACAAAACCTAACACAACATCAAAGAAGATGAAGAAGGTATACATGAAAGCAGAGAGGGTAGGTCTGCTATATTTATTTTTAGTTCCTAACGTTTAGGTGGGAAAACAGTTCAACAAACACTTGTTATTCTAACTTCCAGAATAAGAACTCATGCTAATTGGTGAATCCTGAAAATTAGAAAAAGCTAAAACGACGTAGAAAAATAAATTCCAAACTTTGCAACTTTTAGAGAAAGAGAAAGGTCTTCTATAAGAATTAAACCCATAATAGTCATATTTCCATCTCCGTAGAAGGAATACCAAGAAAATAACGCTTCGAGATAATAATTAATCAGTTCATTCTAGTAGCTAACAAAAGCAAAAATGGTAATTGCTACCAACCAAAAAGTAGCACGGAATGTAAATATCAGAAGGTCTACTAAACCCTGGCCAATAGAAGCCAATTCAACAAAGATTTATAGTCTCAACTTACTCGCAGAGTTTGGCAGTGCTAGTATAGATTTGCATTGACTGGATCATATCTTTCGCATTTTCATTGCTTCCAGATTCCAAGAGTGAGGCTCCATGAAGAAACTTCAGGCTTGCCTCAAAGTAAAGCCTTGTACTTTCCTGAGCTGACCCAGAGTTCTGCATAAAGATGGCACCTATCAGTATCATGTTGGACAGAATAAAATATCAAACTTTCTAAAAATCATGCAAATAATAACCTTCAGACGGTCTGCCAGGTGCTTTAGATTTTTAGCCTCTTTCAAAGCATTGTTGGCAGCCTGACTGGAGGAATCCCTTTTGACTGGACTCGGGGCATCATGATCCCTGATCCTTTGCCCGTTTGATATCTGGTTCCCTGAGCTGTGATTTATCCCATTTGGGGGATGGTTAACTTTCCTGGACTGCTTCTGTGGCTTGGATGGATTGTCACCGCCGGAGGCACTAACAGACAAAACCCTCCCTCCATTTCCTTTTTGCATACCAGGAACGGAGAGTGATTTCTCTTCTTGAATTAACCCACATGGATTTGCTGTTATTGCCTTCTCTTTACCTGAGCTCATCTGGCCTTCCAGTGGTAAACTCACTTTTGCATCATCAGTAATAGTAGCAGGACATTTATCACCTGGATCATTGCGGCCACCTAAGTTTGGGCGAGCATCTGTTTTGCCATTCCCTACAAGCAATAGTCCTGCAGAGCTCTTATCTAGGTGTCTACTCTCTTTTTTTTCAGATTTGAAACCAATTTTCTCATCTGCCTTGTTTTGGCTATCCCCCGGTTTTACTCCAAAAGACACTACATGCTCTGTAGTAGAATCAGAAACTCTAGGTTTTACCTTCTCTGAAGAATCAAGACTTTGGTCCTTGGACCTTGAAGATGATGTTTCATTCGAGGACTTCCTTGCGAGATATCCATTTGATTGAGAATGATTTCCGTTTGGCCTCTCATCATTGTGGTGTTTGTCCATATTTTCTGACCTGCTCTGATGCTGAGTATATTTATCAGAGGAATTTGTAGTGGCACTTATGATCTGTTGATTTGTAGAAGTAAGCACACTCTGTTGCTTAGCTTTTGCAGATGGTAAACCTTGACTAAAGTCCTCTGGAAAATCAACGTAAGAAGGCTCAAGAGACCCATGACGACCCAAATCAATATTTTTATCTTTCTTCCCCTCTCTGATAACATGCCTCTCGGAGTTTCTTGCTGCAGCTACAAGTTTATCTGGTTTTGGTGTTCCTATAGGTAACGATGAAACTGATTCTACTGGGGAGCCTTTTGTATCCAGGGTGTTGCCTTTCGTCTTGTGGGACCCAGAAACCTTAGAAGAGCTAGAGGTAGCAGCCACTGACAGATGTCGATTCCCGGAATCTTTCTTCGAACACTCAGCAGCATCCAAACTCCTCTGTGACAATGTGCTTCCTAAATCTCGCCTTGATAGCAGTTTTCTTCCATGACTGCCCTTCTTCTCTGTTCTACCATCACCTTCACCAGTACTGACCTCCTTTCCCATAGAACTGGATAACCGTGCCTTCTTCTCCTTCCTGAAGTCACTATCACTGAGATCTTCCTTTGCCATGATTCCACCATCCTGGAGAAGGGATTCTGTAGCCAAAGGGGAAGGTGGTCGCAAATTTGCATCAAAGTCACCATTTGCTTTCCTTTTTTTCACAATTTCACCATCCTTATGCTTCCTCTTTTCCATGGAGCGAACATCCAATGTAACCTGAACTCCCTCCTTCGGCTTTTTAGCAGAGACATTTTTCTGATTCTTTTGCTCATTCTTCGAGTCCCTAGAAGAAGTCCAATCAGAATCTTTGGGCGGCAGTTTGCCAGAGGGAATGCTAGGACCATTCTTTTCAGACACATAATCAGACATTGGATCTTCTGACAAATCTTCAGCCTTTGCCTTCTTGGATGCTCTAACTACATCTTCATCAGGTACCCTTTTGCTTCTCATCTTTGGTTGACGAGATTCACCTGTGCCAGATTTTATTGAAACAAGGCAGAGTTTGAAAATGTTACTACGACTTGGAATGGATGGGAAAGATAAATTATCTAAGAAACAAATACCTCCAACAGAAAAGTTGTCAAGCACTTTGTGCTTCTCTTTCAGCTTAGGATTCTTGTTTCCCATGGCTGTGTCACTAGATCTGCTAGACTTCAGCAATTCAGGTTCACTGATCCTAGGAGACCGACTCACCTCGCTTATGCTTACATTTGGCACAAAAGTTGGCATTGCTTTCTTTGCAGAATTGGGTAGCTGTATTGAGCCATCTTTATCTGCTATATTGGATGGCTCTCTCAAAGCATGCTTCTTCTTCCGGCTAGCAGCAATCGCATCATGGGTTCGAACACTGCGCAAGGTTCCCTCGGTGATAGGCCCACCAGAATTGCCAGCTGGACCACTTTGACCATGTGGAGCAGCAGCTCGGTATGATGCAATGAGAGCCTCAGTAGTTTGCTCCTCAGTAAAATCACATCTATTCATGTCCGGCCTGAAACATCAATAGTAAGACACCATACATTGGACAGAGAATGAATAGCAAATCTATACATGTCTTAGCATTACTTATACTCTGCAATTGCTCTGTCATTCAACTACGACCTAACAAAAGCATAAATTCATCAAGACATTGTAACTTACAACCAGTCAAGCATTTCGCATAGCCACTTATCCGGCAAGTCATCAGGATTCTTTCCAAATGGAAGAAGTCTCCACGTCTGACACTTATCACAACAAACCCAATGATCATCTTCTGTCACGAGAGGATCTGTACATACAGGAGCAGCATCCAATGCAGGCACATTTTGAGGGTGCAAAGAAGCACTTGAACCTGCCTTGCAATATGCCTCTGATGCTAACATCTTATCAATTTTCTTTGCATTTGATCTCTCGATCAGTGATTTACTAATCCTATTGGTTTCTTTTTCAACAACTCGTGAACCCCTCACCCTATCCGCACGACTTGTTTCTGATCGACTAGGATGGATGTCCCCTTGTTCTAGTTCCATGTCCCCAAAAAATTCATGATACCGGTCTTCAAATTCTCCAGCATTTTTCTGGACTTTGCGGTCCTCTAACTCCCCCTCTGTTGAATCGTCAACATGAGAATCCTTCCGAATTCTTGCTACTGAATAAGGGCCAGTAATAGAGCCTGCCTTTGATATTTCTGAGACTATATTACCATGACTCTGACTTTTCTTTGGTTTCTTCTTTCCTTCTGAAGCCAAACACTCTTTACTGGGAATCAACGTTTCACCTTCAAATTTCTGGGATGTATTTTTCTGGTCAGCCTTATGCTTTATCGATTCAGTTGACTCGGCTCTCGCAGGTTTACCAACTTTAGAAATATTGGCATCGATTTTCACCATGTTGAAAGATTTTCCTCTTTTGCAAGGGCCAACTTTCCTGGAACATTCAGAAGCACTATCAAAAGATTCGTCTTTCTTATCTTCCCAATCTTCAGACGTAGTGGCCATGGAATTTACAATGCAGCCATCCTCCAGGGAAGCCATTGGAATGAATGGCACCTTTTCCGGACCAATACCAGCATTGTCCTGCACACCATCCTTGCATACTTCCTTTGATGAATTAGAAGCCATCCCCGAGCCTTTTACAGTTTCACCTGAGGTAGAATATGAGCTAGATAGCAGTGGCAGCCTTAAGGTATGGGATACTAGTCGATCACATGCTAGACTGTCAAGGACCATCTCCTTCCTTGATGCAATCTCGATATCACTTTCAGAAACCTTTTTATAGTCATTTTTTGATTCTGAAGAAATCTCACACCTCTCCAGCAACTTCATTTTACCATTAGCAAGAACTCTTTTACTAAGCTTTGAAACAGATATGGATCCACCATCCCTTGGAATCCTTTCTTTTTCCGTCAAGCAAATCAGAAGATCAGGAAGAGGTGATAATAAAAGCCCTCCATGCACTGGGAAAGAAGTCATTATCTGCTTCACCAATAAGAGAGAAATATTTATAAAAAAAAATGGCAAGCGTTCCAATAGGCAACAAAATATAGACCTAGTAAATGAAAAAAGTAAATTGTGAGCAGAAGATCCACCCGAATAATATGAGCAGGAGATTCTAATGAGGCATGGTGAAGTTCATGAGACATCTCTTCACTTTCAGAGGGACTATCCTCCATTGATGAAGATGGAGAGACAGTAAGGCCAAGACCACTATAGAGAGCATCATTTGTTTGTGTTGACAAGTTATCAGAGCCGACTTTTATGCGAAACTTAAGCATCTTCGGGTCCGGTAAACTGCCAGACTTCTTAGTTAAGGTTTCACGACCTATCACTTCCTCAGAAATATGAGCAGATGGCATGCGGCGTTCTTGGTTGGGTGAAGCCACAGTCAAGGATGGCATTTTTGTTAAGGGCGGTAATACTGCACCAGCAGAAGTAGGACCAGGCCTTACTGCCTGAGGTACATCTGATGAATCAGAACTTCGATGACTAGCCTGTTAGAAAACATTAGAACTTCTTAAAACATGAATATCGTCCAACGTTACAAGTTCTCGAGTGCATCAGGAGTGATTCAATAACAAACAATGTGCCTGAATTTAAAAACACTCTCTTACCCCATGCAGTAAAGTGTTTGGGGATTTAGACAAATTACTAATTTGCTGGACATTTGGAGGAGCCCGAGGATGAGACCAAGCAGGAGAGCGCTGGCTAGATAAAAATGAACCATAACCACCAAACTTGGCTCCTGTGTAAATGTAAATTCTGATGGTAAGATATCAGAATCGGAGTCCAACCCAACCAGCTGAGTAGATTTATGATATCACACCGCAGCCTTGTTCAACTTACCCAAATTTTCTGCTGAGACGCCACCTTCAAAATCCTTTTGAAAGTGCCCCAAGACATGTTGAAGTTTCTCATCCTGTTGAGCAAAACAAACGACTGGTTGAGCAGTATAGAGCAAACAAATACACCAGAAGATAGAAGAAAAGAAAAAGAAAACAACTGAAGACGAATACCAAACAAGTATGACCTTTGCAGTAAGATATAAGAATGATGATATGCACCAAATGGATCGAGATACTGACTCTACCATCAACGAACAGAAATTTTTAGTCTGGAGAACTGACTTCTAACATTTTCAACTTCCCCACATTGGCATTGAAGACGAAAAGTACTTCAATGAGCCAATTCTTAGACGGAAAACTCAGCCTCTGCATTAACTAAACAAAGAAGGGAGTGACAGATAAGGGAAGAAAGACAAGAAAATCCGATAATCAATATCTTAACTTTTAAAGTGGTATCAACCCATTGAACTGATGGAAGAAGTTCTCTATTCCCTAACTATTTGGTTCATGAAGAAGTATATAAACTAATGCAGAATTCAGAAGGCTTAATTAGACCCAATTAAAAACCCCGCCATGGTCATACACTGTTTACACCTGAAAGTATTGCGAGGTCTTCATTCATAGCTTGGTCTAAAGTCTCTTCGAAATCTCTTTTTAAACGCTCTCTATAACCTTCAGTCTCTCTAACCCTTACGCACATCTCAACCTCAACGGAAAGCGCCCAAATTCAGAGCACCAATTTATTCGTGAAGAATTATATACATTCCATAACAGCATTGCTCGGAGTAAGTAGCAGCAAATGAAATTTATAAAAAAGAAGAGAGAAAAACCTTCTATGCCACTCAAATTCTCCCCAGCATCGTCAAAAAGGGAACATCTAACAAATGTTTCCTAAAAAACGAAAGTCAACTGAGCACAGCGGAATCCTCCTCCCACAACCAGAAGTCCAGTAGCAAGGCAATTCAAAACTAACGAGGAAATCATAATTCAGCAACCAATGTAGATTGGAAGAGAAGAAGAAACTGACTAGGTAAGAGAGGGCAACATCGGGGTCCATGGTGTAATTGTCATCGTCATTGTTAGGAGAATGGTAAGAGCAAGCCTCTCCTTCCTCAAGCTCCGTGTCTTCCTCCATCATCACCTCCCTCCCACCACCGCCAATACCTAACTCCTTTCCCGCATCTCTACTCTTCAGAGATAGCATCAAAAAGAGCCCCCACAGAGACAGAACCAGAAAGATGGGGAAACCCCGGAAAATCGACCTCAAACAGGCGACAGACTCAGAGAGGCGGCCGCTCCCTGCTCACAAAACTGAATCCGACCCATTATTTTCCACCAGCCAAAGAAAGAACACTGTGTGTCAAATCTGAACCCGAAACAAAAAAAAACTAACTCTGCCGCAACATAAAATAAGGGGGAGAAAGAAGATCGAAGCGATCAACAAAGCCGAAAAGGGGAATAAGTGGAAAAGGTGATTGTTGGTATGAGGAAAGAGAAAGGAATTTTGGAGGAAAGGAAAGCAGAGTAGAAGAATAAGATTGATCGAAGACCAGACCAGGAATGGAAAGGGAATTCAAATCGGCGAGAATTTTGGGGCGGGAGGTGGTGGTGGTGGGAGCTGTCTAGCTCAAGGTTTTGGGGGGAATTGGGGTCTTTTGGGTTGCTGCGATCGATCTCTCTGCCTATAGCTGCAAATCGAATACCATTCAGACCTCTCTCTCCCTCTTGTGTTTGTTTGTCCCTCTGGTTTTGGGTGAATGCAGCAGCCGCGTTTTTTTCCCTCTGCTCTCTCTCTCTCTCTTCCTCTTGTTTTATTTTTATTAATATTAATATTATGTTTTGCCAATCCGGTCTGCAATAAAATTTACTGGATTTAGTAGGTTTTTGGAGCACTGAATGTCTCGGACCAGATACGAAGAGGGACGATCTATCATCAATCTAACAAAGAAACTACTTCAGCACTTCAACTTGGGTTAATTGCAACGTTGGTCATTGGGTTTACTAAAAGTAACGTTTACGTTTGGTCACTAAAAATATTTAATTCATTCGTGGTCACTAGATTGGTTAAACGTTTCAAATTTGGTCACTCTCCGTCCAACTCCGTTAACTTTGTCTGATGTGGTAGTCAAATCTCAAAGTTGACTGTTAACTGAGTGACGTGGCAATTAATAAATAATTAATAAATTAAATTTTAATATTTTATAATTTCCAAATCATTTTCACAATAAAATAAAATAAAACCAAAAAAAGTTATTAGAATTACCAAATCAGAGTTGTATAGCCGCGTCGCGCTCACCATCGACGACAATCAGCCCCCCAACCACCACCGCGCCGCCGAAAGAAGGTGGAGCTGTTGTAGGTCTTGAATTGAAGAGTGGAGATTGTCGTCGGAAGAGGAGTGGTGAGAGGAGTGATGGGTAGCGAAGATCTCCTCGTGGTCGGTATTGTCTTCAAGGTGTTCGACGAATTGCCTTTTCCAGTTGAAGTAGCGCCTGGAGAAGGAGAAAGAGGAATCGTGTAGGTCTTTGCCGTCATGATCGTGTATTCATGTTACTCATGATGGGCTTGGGGGAAGGGGGTGAAATATAAGACTAGTGGGGAGAAGGTTACAAATTTGTGGGAAGGGGTTTGGTTTGAATTTGGAGAAGTGTGGGTTGAAGCTGGAGAATAAACAGAGTGAGGTACAAATATAAAAGAGAGGTTTCGGCAAGCTTTCGTTTGTGCTTATTAGGTGAGGATTTGGAAGCTTATATTGGCGTGGATTGTGGCAATGTGATTTTAGAATCTGCTGATGATATGGAGATAGGAGAAAACAAAAGGGAAGAGAATGTCAGACCCTTGACGGATGGTCTTGAGTTGGCCGACACCAACGTCGACTTCCTCGAATCCGTATTGACGGAGCTCTTGCTGACGGTGGAGGGTGATGACGATCATCGCGAGAAGGTGGTGGAGAAGGTCACCACGCTGCTCAGCGCTATGGTGACCAACCAGCAGATGTGTGTCGACGGTTTGGTGCAGAGCGACGACGCGGTCGTGGTCAGGGGTCGGCGTTGGGTGTGTCACGGATGGTGAATACGACGCAAGAGTACAGTTCTAATTTGATAATTCTAATAGCACCTAGGGTTTGGTTGTGGGTGGCCATCAAAACTCTGATTTGAGGGTGAAGTCTACCAATCCTTAGTCAATAGGTTGAGAGAGTCGCATTAGTGGCTTGGATCGTATCCCCTTTCCTCGACCTAGAGACTAAAAGAGTGGCGCTTGGCTACTTGTTACACTTCCCTACGGTTTACAACCCCCTCACCACACACGCCATTCGATCCATCAAGTCATAATTGCTAGCTAGGGGGAGCAACACCCGGGTGAAGCCTTCTCAATTAGTGTCAAATCCATTTAGCTTTAGATTGTTGTTTTCACCAAAAACCAACCGCTAGATGACTCGCTCTGACTATCACAATAAAATCCCACCTAAGACCCAAGTATAAACCTTAGATGGGTGCAATATAGGGAAAGTATGTTTAAATATCAAACCGGGCCAGCCCATGTACTGCTACTTCGATTGTTTTAAACATTATCTAGCGGATGGTTTTGGTGAAAACAAAATTCTAAAGCTAAAGTACTTGCAAAGAGAAATGGTTTTGACACTATTGAGAAGGCTTCACCCGGGTGTTGCTCCCCCTAGCTAGCAATTACAACTTGATGGATGGAATGGCCATGTGTGGTGAGGGGGTTGTAAACCGTAGGGAAGTCTAACAAGTAGCCAAAACTACCTTCTTAGTCTCTAGGTCGAGGAAAGGGGATATGATCCAATCCACTAATGCAACTCTCTCAACCTATTGACTAGGGATTGGTTAGACTTCACCCTCGAATCGGAGTTCGGACGACCACCCACAACCAAACCCTAGGTGCTAATACGAAATAGGAGGTTTTCCCTGCATTAACCTAACTAGCAGACAATGAATTGCCTAAGAAAACCCAGAATTTAAGCCTCTTTCAAAAAAAGGAAGAGGGGTCTTCTCTCTACCTAGGTTAGAATGTCAATTAGATTGATAGGCTTTCACACAACACAATCATTCATGAATAATAGCTCCACATTCACATTAAACACAACCACACAAAAATCATGCAATTCATACAAGAATTCACATAATTGTAGCTAGAGTTCACAAACACCCAAGTGAAAGAAGGGACTACTCCATGCTAGGAGAGGAGAAAACACAAGAGAGAAGAAGAAAAACCATCAAAGAGATGTTAGCCTTGCTCCTTGTGTTGAAGAGATCCTCCTTTGGGGGAGGAATTCCCAATTCCTTGCTTGAAGATGAAACCCTAGCTTCTCATCTTCTTTGGTACCTCACTTTCTCACTCTAGAAATCTGAAGAAGAAGAAGAAGAAGAAGAAGAAGAAGAAGTTTCTCACGCTAGGTCTCCCCCTTTCTTCTTCCTTTCAGCTCACATTATATTCTGAGATCGCGCACAGTTCACGGTCTGAGTTCACAGCCGTGAACTTCTGATCCCGTCCGTGAACTGTAAGCAAAACGCGCCGCTTCAGTTATGGTCTTCACAGCCAATTGCCCCAATTCACGGTCTTAGCAACCGTGAACTGCCTTGGCCTCAGTAACCTTTGAAACCTCTCTAGTCACATCGCGGTTCACGATTTGTGGTTGCACTTCACGGTGTTGGAGACCGTGAACTCTGGCTGAATCCTCCTTTATGAAACACAAAAAACCTAGCTTAAAACCACCCTTTTTGGAGCTCAATTATAACAAACGTCCTAGATAATCGGGGATAAAAAGTGTACAATTAGGCATGAATCACTCCCCCACACTTAGATGTTTGCTTATCCCCAAGCAAACCATTTCACACAAGGTAATATCTCAACCTAACAAAATCAATTTGGGATGAATCAAAGGGCACAAAAGGGCGAATCTCAATGGCTATTGACAATTAACACATGAACCGTTGCAAGCGACACCTGCATCCACCACAAACGACATTCAAGGCCACCAAAAACGGGCAAACGAAAAGTTCTCACCTTGTTCATGAATCAATGCAAGTATCAACAAGGTCACTTATCAATCACAACTAACCATGCATAATATTCAAGTCCAAGGAACAAAGGTCCTCATCGGGGTATGATATGACATGCAAAGCAAGAAATAATCACTCACTCCTTGACCAGTAGGGTCGGGACCATTTGGTGCAAAAAATGTGCACAATCGTCATACTCGGCTCTATCGTCTCTTCACCATGAGGACAACCTCTAGATGCTAGAGCTCACGGGATGGTTGTCATCACTATCTTGTCCGGAGGTCTTAGACACAGGTTCAAATGACTGACAATTGTCTTGGACATGGGGAAAAGGCCTTTTTGGGTGGTGGAAAGCAAAGCATGAGGTTCTACATCTTCACCCTAAACCCGAAGGTTCTATGGTATTAAGAACTTACTCCAACACTACATTTTTTCCTCTTTTATTCCTAGCAAGAACCGCACAAAATCCTCCTATGTAGAACTTCAATGGAATTCAAAAGCGAGAGCTCTGAGACACAAGGACGACTCACGTATATACACGAAGAAAGGATGGGTTCTTCAAACACCATTAGCTCAAAAGCAATAAGCTCCTACAAGAGAACGACCTCCAAAGTTACAAGGCTCATATGTGTTGACTAGTGGATAAAAACATTTTGGGATAATCAACATTTGGGCGTGGACTAATCCTATGCCTCCATCATACTAACTACTGACAACTGTGATGTTACTTGCCATGGTAAGAGGGATCTAAGCACACAAGATGAAAGTGATCGGCTCAAAAGCTCACATGGCTACCTAGTCACCCAATCATCTATTCCACTTCACAAAACACGATGCATGGCAATTGTAATCAACAAGTAATCGAGTCAAGACATCCATTCATTTTTGCACACATGAGAACTAAACCTTTGCACCATCCTAATGCACCTCTCAGTCATCATCATAGGACACAATCGATCACATGCAGCAATTCAAGGTCAATATCAATAAACACGAGATTCTCCCACAAACCGGCCACTTTAATCATGCAAACATTGCTTGGAGCCCTCAAATTTTTAAATTTTGGGCATAGATCAAGTCTCCAAGCATCCATCACACTCACACAAGCATAATAATAGACTACCCCCCCCCCCCACACACTTAAGTTCGACATTGCTCTCAATGGTGTAAGATAGCGGTAGAACGTTGCTACCGCATGGCTTGGTGAGTGAAAGTTGGAATTTTTCCGGGGAAGGAGATTCGAGCTTCAAGGAGAAAACACAAACACAACACATACTCGCTCGAGGCGAGATTATTGCATAACAATACGATAGTAGTAGTAGTAGTACTAGTAGTTGTTCTTGTTCACACACACAAAATAAAAGAAGAAAACTAAAATAAAAGAGTTCAGAGTTCCAAGTGGAGAAGTGGGGCGAAAGTGTTCGGCTCTGCCACATGTCTCACTCGTCGGCTACCTCTCTAGGGTTGAAGGCCCATACTCATCATCTAAAAGGATACCCTGGCGACGAGCCATCTGCTCTAGCATGTCGGTATGCCGGTCAAGACAGGAAGTAACTCCCATGACGTTGGTCTCAAGGCGATCCATCCTCTACACGAGGTGATCACCGAAGGCGCCGGCGTGCAGGACGCCGACGACGGGCAGGATCTTGAGCAGGTGGCTGCTCTGGAGGTGAGACCTCTACATCGGGCTCCCCTAGAGCCGGGTCAACTGTCAGCCTCATGGATGCTGAGGGTCGAAGTCAGTCAAGGTACTTGATCCCTCGCTCCCCCTGAAGCACAAGCTTCATGTTGTAGAGAGTCTCCACTAGGAAGGGCTTGGTCCGGCCAACGATGGAGCACCTCTCCACATCCATGTCAAAGTACCGGGCCAGTCTCGTGATGATGCCCCCCCATGTGCATGGTGTCCGCCCTGTTCCGCCAGACACCGGGCGAAAGAGGTGGCAATCAACGATCCTAGATGGAGCGGCTCTGCTGGATGCCTCATAGAATGGAGGGCAAGCGACCCTCTGTTCATGATCAAATGGCCAGACTGCAGACTAGGGACGATGGACTGGGTGAGCAGAGTGTGCATGATCCTCCACGGGGTCCTCAGCTTCACCACATTGGTGCGGCCAGCCTTGAACTCATCATGCTCGTGCTCGGAGCAGCAGAGGGCCTGGAATGCGGCCTTATAGTGGAAATGGACGATGTACTGCCGCTCCGTCATTGTCATGAAGGTGATGTCCAGCCCTATGGCCTGGGCGAAGGCATCATAAGTCAACACCGCGGCTAACCTCCAAGCATGAACTCCACGTGGGGCTGACTCTTCTTGCTCATTGGGATGACGTGGGAGAAGGTGGAGTAGAACTCCATGCAGAGCTCATGGTAGATAAGCTCATCCATCGTTAGCAGCTGGCGCCACTGGGGGGTGACAAGCTACCCCTGACATCGCGGCTCGGCACCTAAACATGTTAAACATATCCAGGTCCAGCCTCCAGTGAGGTCCAATCGGACTGTCCCTTCATAGGCAAACTTGGTCCCGAACCGTGCATGGTTCACCAAGTAGCTGAATTGCTCATGCTCCAAATTTAGCATCTTGCAAAACCGACAAACAGACACTATACGTGGAAATAATTGTCAATCTCAACTCATTGGGAGGAAAGAGAATTTCCCCCACTCTTATGTTTCCACTACGGGGCCATGCTATTTAAACAATTAACCTCAAGCACACCGAGGCATGGTTCTAGGTGTTTCACGGAGTATCTACACAAAAATTAAACCCAAACCATGCCACGGTGGCTACCAACCACCACTCAAGCAATAAAAAAAATTGCACATTCATTCACAAATTAGCACTTGGTGGGCAACTTCAAAAAATAAGAGCAATTCGAATTAAATCATGCCCATCAAGGCTCAAATAAGCTCATGCAAACATCATTCAATATTCATTCATCACAATTCACCTAGTCCCTCGCCCTATTGCTAAGTTCAACATTCAATTCACTAAATTTTTCCTCACTTCCCTACCTAATCCGATTCTCCCAAATTAACCATGGTAGAGTTAAAAAAAAACCTGGAGACTAAAGTAGGATGGTTGGAGAAGTGAGGTGAGGGTGAGGGAGGCGGAAAACTGGCCGAAAACAAGCTAGAGGAGGATCGCCGGAGCTTTGTCGAAAGCTCACCAGAAGCTCGTTGGAGGCTCGCCAGCGGTGACTTCACCGAAAAAAATGACTCCAAATCCCCCAAAAATCTCAGTGAAGGCCATGGTTCAGGGACGCGTTTGACAGTTCACGTTCGGTTAAGACTGTGAAATCCAAGGGTAAACCATGAACTAGAGTGAAACCATGGCATTTCCAGAAAATTTTGACTCGACCTACTCCACCGTGCCTACTATCATTCACGACACAATTCAAAACACAATCAAAAAAACCTGACACGAGGATACCACTTGAACTCTTCACTCTGCACAAAACGAAAATAAGGAAAAGAAAACAAACCTACGTTGGGTTGCCTCCCAACAAGGGCTAAGTTAACATCACTAACTTGACATTGGGGATCTATCATGCTTGAAAACATGATGCCACCGAGAGTGGATCCACCATGGTCTCGGGCGAGGCATGTCGCCTCCCAACTTAAACTCCATGGGATGACCTTCTTGGCCGATGACTTTCGTTTTGCCCTTTTCCTTCCTCCGGGCATTAACATGATTTATCCTTTCCCGCCAAGCTCTTTTCCTTCTTTTTTTGGGCGAGATGCCCTTTTTATTTTCCTACTTCACATCACCACAAGGAACAACAGTAATAGTGGGGTTCTCCTTGAGAGGCTCTTCTCCACTTGCATTCTTATCATTTGATTCCACCTCCTTCACATCCTCACTCCTAGGCTTAGGTTCAATTCCAAGAGTAATTTACTCCTCACCATCTCTCAGGATCAAAGTTCCCTCATTCACATCAATTAAAGCCTTGGCGGTGGCAATGAAGGGACGTCCTAGTATGAGTGGCATATCCGAATCTTCACTTATATCAAGGATCACAAAATCCGTCAGATAACAGAATTTTCACAATCGTACTAGCACATCCTCCATAATACCCCTAGGACTAATGACAGAGCGATTGACTAATGTCACACTACGCCTCGTACTCTTTAGTCACCTATGTCTAGCCTTTTAAAAAGCTTAAACGACATCACATTTATGCTCGCCCCTAAGTCCTCAAAGGAGTTCTCTATGTGATGAGTACCAATGTAGAGAGGTATGGTGAAAATACTTGGATCGGGTTGCTTCTTGGGAAACCTGGTGAGGTTGAAGGCTGAGCACTCCTTGCCTAGAGTGATATTGGCGAGGTCTTTGAACTTCGGCTTCTTGGAGAGAAGCCCCTTGAGGTATTTCGAATACTGTGGCATGTGAGCCATTGCTTCGAGGAAGGGAATGTTGACGTTGATATTTCGGAGCATCTCCATGAAACCTCTGCATGCCGCTTCCAATCTTTCCTTGTGCACCCTCGTGGGAAAAGGTAGGGGTGGCTTGCACTCCTCTCTTTCCCCCGTTGTTTTTTCTTTTCCACCCTCGGGTAGAGGGTCTTCCCTCTAAATCACTTATTTGGTGACATCCCTCGGAGTCACCTTCCCACTCCTCAAGAGAATTGCATTGCACCCGACATGATCCTTGAGATTTGCAACGGTTTGAGAGGGTAGGGCTCCCTTTGGTCTCTCGGTGAGGATCCTGACAAGATTGTCAATTTTCACTTTCGAATTCTGGAGGCTAACTTTATGAATTCGGAGTCCCGCCTCCACCGAGGTAAACTTTGAGGTTGCCAGATCCATGAATTGCTCAATCTTCTCAAACTTCTGAGGGCTTGTACTCACAAAGGTGGTGACTAGATGTTCCAGTTTGAAAAACCTGTCGAGTTGTTGTTGTTGTTGGAAACCTTGGCCACCTTGTGCTTGGTATGGTTGTGGGAAGTTTGAGTTTTGGAATTGAGGCCTTTGATGGATGTAAGTCCGACGAGGTTGATAGTTGCCCGTCGGAACTTGGAAACCGGGAGGTCTTGGATTGGTAGGGGAAGACCAAGAGAAGTTTGGATGATTGCGCCACCCGGGGGTTGTAGGTGTTGCTATAAGGGTTGTTCCCTCTAGCATTGGTGATGAAGCTCACTTGCTCCTCGGGGGTACTTGTTTCCTTCATCGCTTGGCATTCCGCAATTTTAGGATTAGTGCTAGAACACCAATCACAAGACACCATCGCTCTCTTCCCTTGCTTCTTGTTCTCAAGGATCACCTCTATCAACTTGTCAAGTTTAGCTTCAAGTGGAGCACTTGCTCCCACAATTCACACACCCCTTTTGGTGCTTCTCTTACCACTCCTCGTCAAGCCCCAATCATAACCCTTAAGAGCCATATCTTCGAGCAATTCGGTGACTTGAGGCGGGGTCATGTTCATTAACCTCCTTTTCCAAAGAGAGCCGACAAGGAACTTGTCATCTTGAATGAGACCGCCATAGAAAGTTTCTATCCGAAATTGCTCTTCGAACCCATGGTGAAGGCATTGGAAGAAGTAGTCCGAGAACCTTTCCATGCATCCCTCAACGTCTCATCCTCCTCTTACTCAAAGCGAGTGATCTTCTTCCTCCACTCGGCCGTCTTGGAAGGAGGACAATATCGAGTCATGAATTTGTTGAGCAAATCGTCCCATGAGGTAATCAAGAGATTCGGTCGATTGTTGAGCCATCGGAGCGCTTTCCCTGCAAGAGAGTTGGTGAATAGCATCAATTGTAATGCCTCCGCGAAGACACCATTTACCTTCGAACTTCCCGCAAGCTCAAGAAACCTTTGCATATGCTCCCTCGGTGATTCATTGGAAAGTCCGTGAAACAAGGCATTGTTTTGAATCATCATGACTAGGGCGAGCTTGATTTCAAAGTTTTTGGCGGCCACGGGCGGATGTAAGATGGGAGATTGGATATCCGCTGCCCGTGGAGCCATGTAATAGCCCATAGTCCTCGATTCTTCCTCAGTTCCCGCCTCTACATTTGGATTCGGAGGAGGATTGGCAACTTGTGGTTGATTCGCCACCATCTCATTCACCTTCTAATGAACCTCTTCTAACTCCGGGACCAACTTGATGCCCCCTCTCTTCAATTCTCCTTCTTGCTTCCGCTAAATCCCTCTCATGAGCCAAGATTTGGAGAGTTCGGGTGATGTTCTCGTCTAGTGGCGCTAAAGGTGTCGGATTGCTCCGGGTCATACACCTCCCTGCACGCACTTAAACAAACAACAACACGTCTAGCACAAGCACACTTCACATAAACAAGACTAAAAATTAACAGCTAGATTAACACCAAACAATCTTTTCAAGATAACGGACCGAAGATCCCTGGCAACGGTGCCAAAAACTTACTCGCCCTGACTATCACAATAAAATCCCACCTTAGGCCCAAGTATAAACCTTAGATGTGTGCAATATAGGGCAAGTATGTTTAAATATCAACCCGAGACGACCCATGTACCGCTACTTCGATTGTTTGAAACATTATCTAGCGGATGGTTTTGGTGAAAACAAAGATCTAAAGCTAAAGTACGTGTAAAGAGAAATGGTTTTGACACTAATTGAGAAGGCTTCACCTGGTTGTTGCTCCCCTAGCTAGCAATTACAACTTGGTGGATCGAATGGTCGTGTGTGGTGAGTGGGTTGTAAACTTAGGCAAAACTAAGAAGTAGCCAAAACTATCCTCTTAGTCTCTAATTCGAGGAAAGGGGATACCATCCAAGCCACTAATGCGACTCTCTCAACCTATTGACTAAGGATTGGTTAGACTTCACCCTTGAATTGGAGTTCGGACAGCCACCCACAACCAACCCTAGGTGCTAATAAAAAATAGAAGGTTTGCCCTGATTATCTAACTAGGAGACAATGAATTGCCTAAGAAAACCCAGCATTTAAGCCTCTTTTAAAGAAAGGAAGGGGGGTCTTCTCTCTACCTAGGTTAGAATGGCAATTAGATTGATAGGCTTTCACACAACACAACACAATTAGTCATGAATATTACCTCCACATTCACATTAAACACAACCACACACAAATCATTCAATTCATACAAGCATTCACATAATTATAGCTAGGGTGATATGAGCAAGGGTGGTTGCTCAAGGATTAGAATCACGTAGCTCACTTGTCTCCAAGGAAATGGGAGAGGACTCGCCGGAGTATCGAGCAAAAATAGGATATGGATTTTGATGGTGATCGACGGGCAACTTCAACACTCGGATCGTGGAAGAGGCTCGTGCGATTTGGAGGTAGCAACTCGACCACGATTGAGGGGTATACTCAACCAATACTGAGCTCGCTCAATTATGGGGAATCAATCCTGTAATTCAGGACAATTTAAGAGTATTGAAACTCGAAGAACAAGGGTTGATCTTTCGGCAAAAGCAATCCACCTCCCAAAACAAGTAACGAAACAGCCAACACAGCCATTTTTAGGCCTTGATTCGAGGGCTCCCAAGCTCCGTCGCTCGTAGCCCACTCTAGCACGGTCTTTAAAAAGTTTTGGGCTTGCATATCCTTCACGTAGCTGCCTGCGAAGCTCCTTTAGTTGCGTTGAATAAGCTCTCCAAAACAGCACCTAGAGACAACTCCCAGCCTTAGCCAAAATCACCATTTTCAGGATCCTTCTTCATTTGTCTTCGTTGGTGACTTCAGGCTTTCGCAACAACGGGTTTGGTCCAGATTCGAGGGTTGCATCAGTCCCTCCCTGTTTAAAAAGTTTTGTCCACAAAGCTTGCAAAACAACACAGGTTCATGAAATGTCAGAAAAGGGTCATAGAATTCGGATGCCAAACAATCCACCATTTCTCGTCCACCCTTCTCGATGTGCCCCTTGACGATGGTTTATCCTGTAAAAAAATTAGATAGGTAGCACCATCATAGCTAGGTTCAACGATGACCACAGGAAAATCCATGGACGCGTTCGACGCTAGATTCCACAGTCTTGCGCCAAACTCCGGCGAGCCAAGCTGAATTGGAGATTGCCAGTCCCAGCTTCCAATTTTAGATTGAGCACTTGGATTGGCTGCAATTTGCTTCTGGGGACTCTTCCCAACCCATTCCAAGTGACGACACAGCTTAGAGGGGGCCGACGTGAGCTCGAGAATTTTCCCGCCATTGAAACTATTCAAATTCGCAGAACCCAGTGGCTGCAATTCCAATTTGGGTGTTTCAATTCTCGGTGAAATCGGGATGCCGCTTGCGGTTCTACACATCACTTAAACCTCCCTGAACTCGTCGACACCATCTAATCGGATCGAAGCAGCCTCACCTACCCCAACCAATTCGGCCAGGCGCGAACCGTAGTTGGTCGTGGTCAAAGCATCTTTGGCTCGAATTTGATCCGTCGCTGCAGCTAGATTCGACCCCAATTTTCATAGAGTATACAATTCTGGGTCATTCCGAGTTGTTGGCTTGGTCTTCTCGGTGCGACATGTTGTCCAGACTCCCACCCAAATCCGTCTCTCTTCTACTTTACTCCGGCAAGGGAAAACAGGGTCTTCTCGTTGACGACGACGGTTTCCTGCTTCCTTTTGTTTGTGGTTAATATGTACCTCCGGGGCATTAGAGTGGGTGGACCCGACTCTCCTTGTCTTGGCATCCTGCGGTCCTCGAGCTGGCATTGGTCTGCGTGAGCTTCCGCCGGCGGCAATGGCTTTAGTA
This sequence comes from Linum tenue, assembly GCA_946122785.1. Lineage (NCBI taxonomy): Eukaryota > Viridiplantae > Streptophyta > Magnoliopsida > Malpighiales > Linaceae > Linum > Linum tenue. The sequence goes on from CAMGYJ010000007.1 coordinate 31,518,824, forward strand.
GGAAGCTCTGGTCACCCTGCTTAAGCTTGTAGCAATTAGTACCGTGATGACTCGATATTTGCACAGGTTTTCCCCTTTGTTCCTTGATCGTTTAAGCTTGCATTATTGCTTCTTTGGCCTATTTTACGCTAGGTTGTGTTCCTTTGTCACATTTCAGGTCCTAGCACATAAAGTGAAGCATAGGCGCAAGTTTCAAGTCAATCAGAGATCAATTGGCGATTCGGGAGAAGAAACTCTGGCATGACCTGAAGAAGAATGGATTTCTACCTCGCTTTATGGACAAAGAATCGTGCAATTTTGACATGAAAAGAAAGAGGACGAGACTACGAGCGTCTGGGATCAAACGGCGACTGATTCGGAGTCCGGACGAGGGAGAAACGAAGCATTGAATATAGGGGAACAGGTTCGGCAGTAAAAACACGGGCAGGAGGCCTTCAAAACACGGCCGTGTTCTGTGACCGTGCTTTTACTGCCGAGAGCAAATCCGAGTTTGGCAGACATGAGCTGATTACACGGGCAGGGCCGAGACAAAGCACGGGCGTGTTCTCCCAATGCACGGCCGTGTTCTCCCTAAAGCACGGCCGTGTTTTCACCAACATGTGGCCGTGTAATTAACCATAGCCAAAGCACGGGCGGGCTGAGGCAAAGCACGGCCGTGCCCTCGACAGTGCTTTGGCCAGTGATGCCCTTTTAGGCAGATTTTCAGCCAAAAGAGAGGGATTCGAGTTTTAGAGAGACAGAGCGATTCCTAGAGAGAGAAAGCGACGAACAAGAGCCTCCAAGTGCCCTAGATCGATCTTCAACACCATTGGAGCTTGGTTTGAGCTTGGAGAAGTGCCGATTCAACGTCCAGGAGCAGAAATCCATCTTCACAGTATGATTTCCGCATCTGATTCTGCTTTTGCTTCTCTCTCCATGGAGTAGTTCTCCCATTCATCTGGGTGTGGGAAACCCTAGTTCTGTATGTTGGGATTGATTGTATGAACCCGAGTATTGATTCTATGATATTGATTATATTCGATTGAGGTTTGAATGATTGAATGACTTGAATCCTGATCACATTCCTGTTGTTTCTGCTTTAACCTAGAATGAGAATATCTGACTAGGTTGATAGAGCATCCTTGATTGAAGGTAGGGAGTTGGTGACTTTAGTCGAGGAACCAACTCACTATTCTGTACCGGTTTTACTCCGGTAGTGGAGGTTTTGTTCTTAGGGCCTCAATCTATTTACTCCGGTGTAGGTTAGTCGCCAGCTAGAGACTCAGATTGAGAGGGTCTGAAGACCTTTAGTCGAGACTTCAGGCTGTTTGAGAACCTTCCGCAGTATAACTTTCATGGAAATTGAACTTGGTAATTACAATCCGGCTTAACTGCAGACTAGGGGGAACCATATCCGGGTGACCTCTCTTAACTTGAATACAACCGTTTAGTTGTTTTGCTTGCTTGTTAGTTTAGAACCTCACTAAAGTTTCATTGCTAGATAATACGAATTCACTGAGTAGTCATCACATCTAGGACCCGGGTTGACATTGAAACCCAAACCCGCTATACTACGCTTTAGGAAGTGGTTACACTTGGCCATTTTCTAGGGTGACAGTAACAGCGAGTCAAGTTTTTGGCGCCGTTGCCGGGGATGGCTAGGTTGTTGAAGAAAAGTGATTTATGTTACTCTAGCTTTTCTTTTCGCTTTGTTTGCTTTGTCCCACTTGTGCCTTCACGGGTTTGCTTGCTTGAGTGTGTGCAGATAGTGCATGACCCGTAGCCAGTCAGGAGGTTTACTGCCGTTGGATCCAGAGCTTGAACGCACTTGCCGCCAACTTAGGAGACAGCAGCGAGCTAGACTGGTTACGGGAGAGCGCATAGACGGCCACTGTACCAGCGATTCTGAGGAAGAGTACGAGATGGAGGGCGAAGACATCCCACAACCGGGGAATGCTCGACAGGCTCCCCCGGTGAATCAGCATCCACCACCACCGCCGGGTCCCACTTTGGAGTACTACTACACTCCACGGATTGCTGACATCCGCCCGGTCATCCTCTATCCACCCATCCCAGCAAATAACTTCGAGATCAAGCCAGGATGGATTCAGCTCATCACATCCTCTATCCAGTTCCATGGCTTGAAGGATGAGGAAGCCCGGGCACACCTTTCCCGTTTTCTGCAGCTGACGAACGGGTTCAAGCTGAATGGTGTTCCGGATGAGGCAATCCGCCTTCACCTCTTCCCCCATTCTCTGGCGGGGAATGCTAAGAGGTGGTTGGAGACCCAGCCCCCACTGTCCATCACTTCTTGGGACGATCTGGCGGATAAGTTCGTGCACAGATATTATCCGGCATCGAAGACTACCGAGATTCAGCGGGAGATCACTCATTTCCGCCAAGAGCCAGATGAGTCCCTTCGTGATGCATGGGAGCGGTACATGGGATACTTCTGGCAGTGTCCCCATCATGGCTTCAGCGATGCTTTCACAGTGGGGAACTTTTACAGTGCCATCACCCCAGACAGCCAGAGGGTGATCGAGTCTCTATGCCCAGGAGGGGATATCCTTACTAAGACTCCACCCGAGCTGAACCAGATGATCAGTACCTTGGCTGCCCGCGATCATTCCTGGGGGCAGAGCAGCAGAGGCAGGCACTCCCGGGACCGTGGTGTGCATGCTATGGAGGCCAGATCCGGGTTAGAGCAGCAGGTGGCTGAGTTGGTGCAGACACTGAAGCAGCCTAACAGTCTCCTTCCGGGCCGAGGCGTAGCTGCGCCTCCAGTGGCTCAGTGTCAGTGGTGTGAGAGTCCAAACCATCTGGTGGAGGACTGCCAGGCTATGCGGGAGTCCTCTACTCCCCAAGAACAGTTGGCCTTCATCGCCAATGCTCGGCGCCTCGATCCATACAGTAGCACATATAATGAGGGATGGCGCCAGCATCCCAACTTCGCCTGGAGCAACAACACCAATAAACCACCTGGTTTCCCAGCACCAGCAGGTGGTTTTCAGCAGAGGTAGCCTTTCCAGGCTAGACAAGGGCAGCCGTTCCAGCAGCCTCAGCGTCAGTATGCCGAGCCCGCAGCAGCGCCAGCTCCCGATACTCAGATATCCGAGCTGAAGAACGTTTTGGCGGCATTCATGACCACCAGCCAGGCGACTATCGCGAGGATGGATCAGTCCATAGCTTCCCTGGAGGCAGGCCAGCGAACCCTGGAGGCAGGCCAGAGGAACCAGGGTGCCATTCTGCAGGATCTCTAGCACCAGATAGGGGACTTAGCTCGCCAGAATACTACCAGGGCACCGGGGACTCTGCCTGCCACCACTGTCCCCAATCCTCGCGGCCCTCACGAGACTGCCCATGCCATTTTCACCAGAAGCGGCAGGCCTACATCAGCTGATCCTGCCCCGACCAGGCAGGAGGAACCACTACCTGCTTCAGCACTTCCAGCCGGTGATGCAGAAGTGCGGGTGGAGAAGGAAGCCCCTGCTCCCAAGCCACAACCAGTGGTGAAGGAGCACGTACCCCAGCTTCCCTTCCCCACTCGCCTCCATAAAGATAAGCTGGAGACTGAGTTTGGCAAGTTCATGGCAATGTTGAAGCAGCTCAACATCAGCGTACCATTTGTGGAGGCACTGTCGAAGATGCCCAAGTACGCGAAGTTCATGAAAGATCTCTGCACCAACAAGAATAAACTTGGGGATCTTTCGACAGTGCTGCTGAGCGAGGAATGTTCTGCCATCCTGCAGAACAAGCTGCCCGAAAAGCGCAAGGATCCAGGGAGTTTTACTATCCCTCTTACTATTGGCAGCATGCATATAGGAAAGTCCTTGGCGGACCTAGGAGCTAGCATCAATGTCATGCCATATAAATTGTTCAAAAAGCTAGACCTAGGTGAACTTAGCCCTACTAGGATGAGCATTCAGCTAGCTGATCGTTCTGTGGTGCATCCTAGGGGTATCATAGAAGATTTGCTTGTTAATGTGGGTGCATTCACATATCCTGTTGATTTTGTTATTCTGGATATAAATGATGATGTGGATGTGCCTTTGATTCTAGGTAGACCATTTCTTGCCACCGCCAAGGCATTGATTGATGTGCATGATGGTAAACTGATCTTGCGTGCTGGAAATGAACAGGCTGTTTTTCCTGTGACTGAGTTTGATCATTGTGCTATGATTTCTGTATCGCCTGTGCATGCTATTTCTGATCAGGTACACGAGCCTGTCGTGTATCCTTCTGCACCTCTCATTTTGCAGGTCCCGCCTATCATTCCTTCGCCGCCACTCCATCCAGTCTCGCCTCCGAACAAAAAGCTCAAGGAGGAGTGGCGGCCGAAGCCGCAGGTGGCTATGCCTGTACGGAAGAAGAGTGGAGACCACTATGAGCTGGTCCCACCCCCTGCACCACGAACACCCTGGCCATCCGAGTACTCACTCGCCTGCATCTTGCCGGATGGCCAGGTCGAGCTGACCACTGCTGGTGGTTGCAACCGTCGGGTGCACGGTCACCACCTGAAGCTGTACCTCAAGAGCGACGTGGATCCGCTCTTGGAGGCACCTGTTCCTGCACCTCCCTGAGTATCCACCATGGGCGTCCAGCTAAAAGACGGTAAAGAAGCGCTTGTGGGGAGGCAACCCCACCACAGTTTGACTTTCTTTCTTATGTTTCGAGTCGGATTGCGATTTGGTTTTGTTTTGGTTTGTTTCCTTTGTTCTGGATGATGTCTTATTGGGCTGACATCGGACCTAACACATTCTGGTTGAGCTCTTCTGTTCCCTTTGAGCTGAGATGCGTTCCCGACTGGTCCATTTCCAGTCTCCTGCAGTCCGTGCATACCGGTAACATCGTTCCCCTTTCCTTCCCTCTTCTCCATTGAGGGAAATGTCGATCTTAAGTGTGGGGGGGTGTTTATCTTTTGACTGCATTAGATCTGTTTGTGTGCTTGGAGCCTAGTCCACTGTCCAAATTTCAATTTGAGGGCTCCAAGTACGTGTTCCTTGCAATTACCTGCTCAGTATGCTTTGAATTGACAGTCTCTGTAGTGATTTGCAACCTAGGGAGGTAGTGTAGCACTATGGAGGATGTTGATGCATTTAAGACGTCTCATTTCTTCTTCATATTGTGTTGGTTGATTGAGTGAATTAGTGATCTTAGGACCCTTGAATTGTGTGGTGTTGTGGACTCTCTGCCTGTCATGGACTCTTGTATCATGTTTTGAAAATAACAGGTGCTCGGAAATGTGCTTTGAAATAACGTCTCCCGTGCGAATAGGGCGAAAGTGTGTAAGGGGAGACGGGAATCCGTTCCCAATTTCCACCTACTACCTCCAGCCCCCTTACATGTCTTTCCCCCGCACGAGGCTCGAGACAACTGCTCCTGGCATGGCCGGTAAGAGCCGGGCTCTCGCAAAACCTTTGCTAGGTGGGAGCCCCCGTTTTCTGCAAAAACAGGTTGGAACCCTTGAAAAAAAGAGAAAAACAAGCAAAAAGAAGAAAGAAAAGGGGTTCCAACCATCTTCAAGAAGAAAATCGAGCACCTTGAAAAATGTGAGTCCATGATCTTTTGTTTTTGAGAGTCTCTTCATCCACGATTCATTTGTCCTCTGTTCACTATTTGCCATGATGCCGACTCGAGACTAGCGTTCTCGCCGAAGAGGCTATGAGATGACTTGTGCGTCGGTTGACCTCGTAAGCTGCTAAATGATCTAGGAAGTCCGCTACCTACGATCGAAGTTGTTTGTTGCTATAGAGGTCTGGAGAGTTGCATTGGTTTGAGTTAGGTTTGCTTGGGGACAAGCAAACGGTTAAGTGTGGGGGGATTTGATGACTCGATATTTGCACAGGTTTTCCCCTTTGTTCCTTGATCGTTTAAGCTTGCATTATTGCTTCTTTGGCCTATTTTACGCTAGGTTGTGTTCCTTTGTCACATTTCAGGTCCTAGCACATAAAGTGAAGCATAGGCGCAAGTTTCAAGTCAATCAGAGATCAATTGGCGATTCGGGAGAAGAAACTCTGGCATGACCTGAAGAAGAATGGATTTCTACCTCACTTTATGGACAAAGAATCGTGCAAGTTTGACATGAAAAGAAAGAGGACGAGACTACGAGCGTCTGGGATCAAACGGCGACTGATTCGGAGTCCGGACGAGGGAGAAACGAAGCATTGAATATAGGGGAACAGGTTCGGCAGTAAAAACACGGGCAGGAGGCCTTCAAAACACGGCCGTGTTCTGTGACCGTGCTTTTACTGCCGAGAGCAAATCCGAGTTTGGCAGACATGAGCTGATTACACGGGCAGGGCCGAGACAAAGCACGGGCGTGTTCTCCCAAAGCACGGCCGTGTTCTCCCTAAAGCACGGCCGTGTTTTCACCAACATGTGGCCGTGTAATTAACCCTAGCCAAAGCACGGGCGGGCTGAGGCAAAGCACGGCCGTGCCCTCGACAGTGCTTTGGCCAGTGATGCCCTTTTAGGCAGATTTTCAGCCAAAAGAGAGGGATTCGAGTTTTAGAGAGACAGAGCGATTCCTAGAGAGAGAAAGCGACGAACAAGAGCCTCCAAGTGCCCTAGATCGATCTTCAACACCATTGGAGCTTGGTTTGAGCTTGGAGAAGTGCCGATTCAACGTCCAGGATCAGAAATCCATCTTCACAGTATGATTTCCGCATCTGATTCTGCTTTTGCTTCTCTCTCCATGGAGTAGTTCTCCCATTCATCTGGGTGTGGGAAACCCTAGTTCTGTATGTTGGGATTGATTGTATGAACCCGAGTATTGATTCTATGATATTGATTATATTCGATTGAGGTTTGAATGATTGAATGACTTGAATCCTGATCACATTCCTGTTGTTTCTGCTTTAACCTAGAATGAGAATATCTGACTAGGTTGATAGAGCATCCTTGATTGAAGGTAGGGAGTTGGTGACTTTAGTCGAGGAACCAACTCACTATTCTGTACCGGTTTTACTCCGGTAGTGGAGGTTTTGTTCTTAGGGCCTCAATCTGTTTACTCCGGTGTAGGTTAGTCGCCAGCTAGAGACTCAGATTGAGAGGGTCTGAAGACCTTTAGTCGAGACTTCAGGCTGTTTGAGAACCTTCCGCAGTATAACTTTCATGGAAATTGAACTTGGTAATTACAATCCGGCTTAACTGCAGACTAGGGGGAACCATATCCGGGTGACCTCTCTTAACTTGAATACAACCGTTTAGTTGTTTTGCTTGCTTGTTAGTTTAGAACCTCACTAAAGTTTCATTGCTAGATAATACGAATTCACTGAGTAGTCATCACATCTAGGACCCGGGTTGACATTGAAACCCAAACCCGCTATACTACGCTTTAGGAAGTGGTTACACTTGGCCATTTTCTAGGGTGACAGTAACAGCGAGTCATACCGCCATAATGACACACTCCACGGTCAAATTGCCACGGCCTTCCTAATATTAGGTGCGTAGCCTGCATCGGAGCGACGTCAAACACTAGTTCGTCTTTGTATTCGCCAATCTCGAAGGGAACGCAGGCTTGTTTATTAACCTTGATGGCGCCGGAATCAGTAAGCCAGTGCAGATTGTATGGGTCCGGATGTTTGCTTGTAGTCAAGCCGAGCTGCTTAACGATGTCCAAGCTGACGACGTTCGCGCAACTGCCCCCATCGATGATTAAATAAAGTAATTTCCCGTTGACGATGCAACGGGAATATAACATATTTTCCCGTTGATCAGCATCAGAATGCGAGGCCATTATAAGGGCTCTTCGGCTGAATGCAAATAGCTTTCTGCTTGGAGGATCTGTGACCAAGATTTCTTCATCGATCTCGTCGCCCTCTGAATCAACTACAATTTTCCCTGGTTTGTCTTCTTCTTCTTTTCATCAGAGTAATACTCGCCATCACGAAGGATAAGGGCCTTCGTGTTGGGACACTGATTGGCTTTATGGCCTCGCCCGAAACACTTAAAGCATTGGATATTGGCGCTCGATTTTTCGGTCCTGGCTTGGGGTGCAGGTGTTTGAGCTCTAGCCACTCGAGATACTCCTTTTAGGCGTGGCGTAGTGGGTTCGGCAGCGTGCTCTGTGATGGGTTTGGCGGCAGCAGGGTATCTCCTTCCAGCGGTGAGTTTCAGCTGCTTCTCCACTTTGATAGTGAGATGCACTACCTCCTCTAAGTCCACAAATTGCCACAATTCCACCTCATGTCCAATATCCCGATTGAGTCCAAACAAAAAACGCGCAATCGTGGCCTCCCGGTCCTCCCTAACATCTTCCCTCATCAATAACAACTCGAGTTCATTGTAGTAGTCGTCGACAGTTCTCGAAACTTGATGAATTCCTTGGAAAGAATCAAACAACTCCCTTTGGTAATACACTGGTACGAACTTATCTCTCATCAAACCCCTCAATTCTTCCCACGTTGCTACAGGGGCCTGGATGTTCCTTTGTCGCCGAAGCTGGATCTGCTCCCACCAAGTTGCGGCGTAGTCCGTAAATTCGTAAGTGGCTAGTAAACTCTTATGCGAGTTGGTATAGTTTCCACATTGGAAGAAGATGATTATTTTCCTCTCCCAATCCATATAGGTGGAGGCACTGTTAGAGCCTACAAACGAGGGAATCATTAATTTGATTCCTCGTAAATCGGCGATGGTGTATTCGTGCTCTGCCTCCCGTGGTCATCCGACGCGACCAACATCAGGTCTAGCGGCAATCAGTCGCTGCTATAGGTCCTGAACCCTCACAGCTAGGGCGCGATTGATTTCATTGGGATGTCCTAAGCCACGAGTTTCCTCTAGAAACTGAACATTCACCGATTGAGCCAGCGCATCCAATCGTTGCGCTTGCTACTCCAATTTTTGGTCTAGCTTATCGAATTGCGTTTGAAAAAGAACATTGATCTGCACCGTAAGTGTCTGTAGTAACTCCATCATGTTAACCGGCTGTCCGGGCATCTCGTCTTTGTCGTTACTTTGCTCGTTGCCAGATGAAGAGCTCTGTTCTGGTGTTCTATCCGTAATAGGGTACTTTGCACGCATTCGTGCAGCAACAGGTAAGGCTGTTTTCGACGTCGCCTTCGTCTTTGCCACTGAGTAGAACCAGACGATGATGCCACTTGATATGAGCAAGAGTGGTTTCTCAAGGATCAGAATCACATAGCTCACTTGTCTCCAAGGAAATGGGAGAGGATTCATTGGAGTATCAAGCAAAAACAGGATATGGGTTTTGATGGTGATCGACGAGAAACTTCAACACTCGGATCGGGGAAGAGGCTCGTGCGATTTGGAGGTAGCAACTCGACCACGATTGGGGGGTATACTCAACCGATGCTGAGTTCTCTCAATTATGGGGAATCAATATAGTAATGAAGGACAATCTAAGAGTATTGAAACTCGAAGAACAAGGGTTGATTATAAACTTCTCTCTGTCTCTACAACAAGCTTAAAGCTCCCTTTAATTAGCCAACTACAATCCTAACTCTACTACTAATGGAACACGGAAATTAACAAGCAAGTTAACTGCGAACAAGGAAAAAGAATCCTATCTAAGGAAGGAAAGAAATCAGCACACGCACGTTGTCTTTCGGCAAAAGAAATCCACCTTACCAAACAAGTAACCGAAACAGCCAATATAGCCATTTCTAGACCTTGATTCGAGGGCTCTCAAGCTCCGTCGCTCCTAGCCCACTCCACCATGGTCTTTACAAAGTTTTGGGCTTGCATATCCTTCACGTAGCCGCTTGCGAAGCTGTCCAAAACAACACCTCGAGAGAACTCCTAGGCTTAGCCAAAATCACCATCTTCAGGATCCTTCCCCGTTTGTCTTCGTTGGTGACTTCAAGCTTTAGCAACAACGGGTTTGGGCCAGCTTCGAGGGCTGCACCATAGAGTTCACAAACACTCAAGTAAAAGAAGGGACTACTCCATGCTAGGAGAGGGGAAAACATAAGAGAGAAAAAGGAAAACCATGAAAGAGATGCTAGCCTTGCTCCTTGTGTTGAAGAGATCCTCCTTTGGGGGAGGAATTCCCAATTCCTTGCTTGAAGATGAAACCCTAGCTTCTCATCTTCTTTGATTCGTCACTTTCTCACTTTAGAAATCTGAAGAACAAGAAGTTTCTCACATTAGGTCTCCCCCCTTCTTCTTCCTTTCAGCTTACATTATATACTGAGATCGCGCCCAGTTCACGGTCTGAGTTCACGGCCGTGAACATCAGAACTCGTCCGTGAACAGCAAGCAAAATGTGTCGCTTCAGTTATGGTCTTCACGGTCCATTGCCGCAGTTCACAGTCTTAACGACCGTGAACTACCTTGGCGTCAGTAACCTTTAGAATCTCTCTGGTCACATCGCGGTTCACGGTTGTGGTTGCACTTCACGCTCTTGGAGACCGTGAACTCCAATGCTGGACCGCGAACTCTGACTGAATCCTCTTCTTTGCCCGGTATTTGCTCCTTTTCCTCCAACTTTCGACTCCGGGGTTGGTTTCACCTGGTAGATTCTGAAACACAAGAAACCTAGTGTAAAACCACCCTTTTCGGAGCTCAATTATTACAAACATCCTAGATAATCGGGGATAAAAGGGTACAATTAGGCCCGAATCACTAGATAATGTTACAGACAATCGAAGTAGGGGTATATGAACCGGCCTGGGTCGATATTTAAACATACTTGCCCTAACTTCACCCTGTTAAGGTTTATACTTGGGCCTTAATCTGGAGTTTTAAAGTGGTGCATTCGGGTTGAGTCAAGTTCTTGGCGCCATTGCCGGGGAACTATAGGTTCATTATTTTGAAAAGATTGTTTGGTGTTAATCTAGCTTTTAATTTTCATTTTTTTGTGTGCAAATCTTGTTTGTGCTGGAAGTGTTGTGGTTCTTTTGAGTGTGTGCAGGGAGGTGTATGACCCGGAGTAATCCGACACCTTTGGTGCCACTAGAGGAGGATCTCAACCGCACTCTCCGACACTTGGCTCGTGAGAGGGAACTAGCGGAGGTAAGAAGGAGGATAAAAGAGGAAGTTATAGTTGAGGAAGGGATTCCGAAGAGGAAGGAAGTGAAGCCGAGATGGCGACTATTCAACCCGATGAAGGAAGAGTAGCCGCGGAGGAGCAACCGAGGACCAGGGGATATTACATGGCTCCTACTCTCTTGAGGGGAATGCGTCTCGGTGGCTCAAAAATAGGCCGACTCTCTCGATCACTTCGTGGGATGGTATGCTTAACAAGTTTATGACTCGGTATTCCCCACCTTCAAAGACGGCGGAGTGGCGCAAGAAGATCACCCATTTTGAGCAAGAGGAAGATGAGACATTGAGGAATTCTTGGGAAAGGTACTCCAATTACTTCCTCCAATGCCCACATCATGGATTCGAGGAGCAATTCCAAATTGAGACCTTATATGTTGGTCTCCACCAAGACAACAAGATCCTCATTGACTCTTTATGTCAAGGGAAATTGATGAACATTACTCCACCCCAAGTGAGCTAGTTGCCTGAAGATATGGCAAGTAAAGGGTATGATTGGGGCTTGACAAGAAGTGGAAAGAGAAGTACCTCAAGGGGAGTGCAAAGTGTAGCAGTGAGTCCACTACTTGAAGCCAAGATCGATCGTTTGATTGATGCATTCCTAGAGGGCAAGAAGCGGGAGAAGAAACCAGTAGCGTTGTGTGATTGGAGTGTGGGTGCAAGCTATGAAGGGGCAGATCACCAAGTGATGATCGAGGGAGAGGGCTTGTGTGAGCAGTTGTATTCTATCTCCCCCTTGAATCGTGACAGGATGTCCGCTTTGGAGGAGTTGGTGACTACCTTTGTCAGTACCAGCTCCAAAATTTTTGAAAGCATAGAAAGGTTCATGGGGGACGTGACAAAGAAGTTCTCGGCCATAGAGGCAGGGTTGCAAAGTTACCAATCGCACTTGACAACCTTGACAACCCAGGTGGGGGATTTCTCATGAGCATCCCTTTCACGGAGACAATCATATGAAGAAGAACTAAGGGCGGTGACCCTTCGGAGCAGGAGAGAAATGAGGGAAGTACCTCTCTAGAAGAAACCTCCCGGAGTAGAAGGGAAAACCAAAGCCTCAACTTCTCTCGAGCAATAAGGGGATCCAAGTGTGACAGAGAAGGATAAGGTGGACTCGAATCCGCGAGAACATAAGAAAGGGAAAGAAAGACCACCTCTTCCTTACCCCCACCCGACTCCACATCGACCGCATGGCGGCAGAGTTTGCCCACTTCATGAAGTTGATGAACCAAATGAACCTCAACATTCCATTTGTTGAGGCCCTCACTTAGATGCCCAAGTACGCGAAGTACTTGAAAGACCTCCTCACCAACAACAAGAAGCTGGAGGGAATGACTACTGTGAGCTTGAATGAGGAGTGCTCGGCAATCCTACATAACCACTTACCTGAAAAGCGCAAGGATCTAGGGAGTTTCACTATCCCTTGTTTTATTGGCAATATGCGCATAGGGAAGCCCTTGGCAGACCTAGATGCTGTCATTAATGTGATGTTGTATAGATTGTTTAAAAAGTTAGGCCTAGGTGAACCTAGAGCTACTAGGATGAATATCTAGTTGGTCGATAGGTCGATAGTGCACCCTAAGGGTGTGGTAGAGGATGTAATCATTATAGTCGGGACCCTCATTTCCGGTCCATTTTGTCATTCTCAACATCGACGATAATGTGGGCGTCCCTCTTATTCTAAGTAGAGCTTTTTTGGCCACAACAAAGGCATTAATCGATGTGCATGGGGGTAAGTTGGTACTTAGGGCAGGGAGGAGGAGGTTACCTTCTCCATAGATGATAGCATGAAGTTTTCTTGTCTTCATGATAATATTGAATACTGTGATGATGTATCTGATTTCATTGCGGCACTCGCGTCCGTGGCTGCCAATCTTACTGACCCGTTTGAGGAGTTTTTTAGTAGGTACAGATGAATCGGAACCTCCGAAAGAGGAGGAGCAATCCTCACACCCTGAGGAAGCATGCGTTGTGACCCACGAAGTGGAGGTGGAAGCCTTACCCCCCATGCCCAAGATTTCTACCTCTTTGGAAGAGCCACCTGAGTTGGAGTTGAAGTCGTTGCCTCCCCACCTTGAATATTCCTTCCTTAGGGAAGATGGAAAGCTCCCGGTCATCATCAATGCAAAACTCACACCTGAGCAGAAAACCCAATTGATCGAGGTCTTGCATCATCATGATAAAGCCAGTGCATGAAAGATCACTGATATCCGAGGAATTGGGCCCTCATTTGTTCGCACAAGATCCTCATGGAAGAGGGTACCAAGCCGGTCCGCCAACCTCAACGGCGAGTGAACCCTAACCTGGATGAAGTGGGGAAGGCTGAGGTGATCAAACTCCTGGACACTGGGATCATCTACCCAATTTCCGATAGTCAGTGGGTAAGCTCAACTTAGTTGCTTCCCAATAAAGGAGGTATGACAATGGTGACAAATGAGAAGGAGGAGCTCATACCAACAAGGACGATGACCGGGTGGAGGGTGTGCATTGACTATCATCGATTGAACGATGCCACTCGTAAAGATTATTTCTCATTGCCTTTCATTGATCAAATCCTAGAGAGGCTCGCGGGTCATGATTGTTACTACTTCCTGGATGGAATGTCAGGGTACTTTCTGATACCAATCGCCCCGGAAGATCAAGCCAAGACGACATTCACATGCCCCTTCAGAACATTTGCTTATAGACGCATTTTGTTTGGATTGTGTAATGCCCTGGGTACATTTCAGAGATGCATGGTGGCTATCTTTGATAAGCTTTTGGGGGGGATAATGGAGGTGTTCATGGAAATTTTTTTGGTATTTGTGAATTCAATTGCTCACTGCTTGGCCAACTTAGAGAAGGTTCTAGCGCGGTGTGAAGAGACCAATTTGGCTCTGAGTTGGGAGAGGTCACATTTTATGGTACGAGAGGGCATTGTTTTGGGGCACAAGATTTTGAAGAAGGGCATTGAGGTAGATCGAGCCAAGGTCAAGAACATAAGTAAGCTTCCCCCTCCGACATCAGTTAAAGGCATTAAGAGCTTCCTTGGGCATGCGCTCCCCCTAACAAAGCTTCTAGAGAAGGATGCACCTTTCATCTTCACAAAAGAGTGTTTTGAAGCTTTCAATATCCGAAAGGCTAGGCTCACAAATGCCCTCATCATGGTGTCTCTTGATTGGACCCTCCCTTTTGAACTACAGTGTGATGCTAGTGATTATGCAGTGGGAGTGGTGTTGGATCAAAGGAGGAGGCGACATTTTCAAACCATATGCTATGCCTCTAAGACATTGAACGAGGATCAAGAGAACTACACAACTACCGAAAAGGAATTATAGGCGATCATCTTTGCTTTCGACAAGTTCCGGTCCTACCTTGTGCTGTCGAAGGTCATTGTATACACCGATCATTCCGCTATCCATTTCCTGATGAGAAAGACCGATGCCAAGCCCCGCTTGATCAGATGGATCCTGCTTCTCCAGGAATTTGATGTTGGAGATCAAAGACTAGAAAGGGGCGGAGAACCTTTCGGCGGATCACCTCTCCCGACTTGAGGGTCCCGGGGGAAGCACGTTCCAAGGCGAGATAAATGACACGTTCCCTAACGAGAAGCTATTCGTGCTTGTCGTGGCTGAGAGTGCCACCCCGTGGTTCACTGACTTCGCCAACTATTTGGTCGGACGACAACTACCGAAGGGAATGAATACAAATGAAAATTAAAGTTTCTTTCCGACCTTTGGCAATACTTTTGGAATGATCCTCACCTTTTTCGAATTGGGGCCGATGGTATCATTCGAAGGTGTGTACCGGAAAGGGAAATGATGGTTATTATGATCCAATGTCATGAGAGACCAACTCGAAGGCATCACGGAGGAAACCGCACCGCAAGAAAGGTGCTTCAAGCGGGATTCTACTAGTCGTCGCTGTTCTGGGATGCCTACTCATTTGTCTGGCATTGTGATAGCTGCCAAATAACAGGTAATGTCTCTAACCAAAATGAGATGCCCCAAAAAATTTCATCATATGTGAGGTTTTCGATGTATGGGGCATCGATTTCATGGTTCTTTCCCCTCGGCTTTTGGGAATATGTACATTCTCGTAGTTGTGGACTATGTCTCGAGGTGGGTGAAAGTGCAAGCCCTACCCACCAATGATGCAAGACGAGTTTGTGGATTCTTGAAAAAATTATTCTCGCGTTTTGTGACCCCGAGGGCCATCATTAGTGATCGAGGGCAATTCGACAAACTCCTCGATCGCTATGGTGTCACCAATCGGGTTTCCATGGCCTACCAATCTCAAACAAGTGGTCAAGCTGAATTGACAAATAGGGAACTGAAGAGGATTCTGGAAAAGACCGTGGACCGGTCCCGCAAAGATTGGTTGGCGAAACTTGATGATGCTCTATGGGGGTACCGCACAGCCTACAAAACACCAATAGGCACCTCGTCTTAACAATTTGTATATGGCAAAGCATGTCATTTGCCCGTGGAGCTAGAGCACAAGGATTTACGGGCCACCAAACTGTTGAATATGGACCATATTTTGTGTGGAAATGAGAGAAAGTTGCATGTGCTAGAACTTGAATAGTGACATCTTCACGCCTACAAGAACACCAAGATTTACAAGGAGAAGACGAAGCGTCTGCATGAAGCAAGACTAAAAGGGTGGAAAGACTTTCAACCGGGCGAGCAGGTGCTTTTGTACAACTCTCGTCTACGTCTTTTCCCCGGGAATTTGAGATCAAAATGGTCGGGCCCATACTCGGTGTCCAAAGTGTTTCCTTACGGGGTGGTGGAGATCTCCCACCCATAGCAAGGGATTTTCAAAGTAAATAGACACCACTTCAAATGTTACCTCGGTGGAGAGGTAATGCCCCAAAAGGAGGTGGTGCTCCTACTTGATGTTTAACCTGAAGTCTCTGTCTAGCTTAAGACGTTAAACTAGCGCTTGTTGGGAGGCAACCCAATGGAGGTATTTTGTTTGAATAGTATTGTGAAACGTTGTTTTGTGTAATAACCTCGCCTCGAGCGAGAATGTGCTTGTGTTTGTGTTTTCTTTTGTTTCTTCCTTGAAGCTTAAACATCCTACCTTAGGAACTTCTCCAACTTTCATTCACCAAGCCATGCGGTAACATCGCTCTACCCCCTATTTTACGCCATTGAGGACAATGTCGAGCTTAAGTGTGTGTGTGTGGGGGGGGGGGTAGTTTATTATTATGCTTTTGTGTGTGAGTGAATGCTTGGAGCCTTGATGTATCCCAAATTTGAAAAATTTGAGTGCTTCAAGCTATGCATGATCAATATGGCCGGTTGGTGGGTGAATCTCGTGCTTATTTGGCATCGATCTTGAGTTGTTACATGTAATCGAGTGCATCCTATTATGATGAATGAGAGTGCATTAGGGTTTTGCAAAAGCTTAATTCTCATGTGTGCTTGAATGAATGGATGTCTTGACTTGGTTACTTCTTGATTACAATTGCCGGCCATTTAAGTTTTTGAAATTGGAATAGACAATTAGGCAGCTAGGTAGCCATGTGAGTTTTGTACCGATTGTCTTTTGCATGTGTGATAGATCCCTCTTGCCATGGTGTGTAACATTCACCGTTGTCACTAGTGAGTATGATGGAGGCATAGGATTAGTCCACGCTCAAAAGCTTATTGTCCCGAAACATTGTATCCCCTAGTCAACCCCTTTGATCTGTGTGACTTTGGGGGTCGTTCTAATGTTAGGATCTTCGTGCTTGTTGAGCTTAAGTGTGGGGGGTAGTTTATTATTATGATTGTGTATGAGTGAATGCTTGGAGCCTTGATGTATGCCCAAATTTGAAAAATTTGAGGGATCCAAGCAATGCATGATCAAAATGGTCGATTGGTGGGTGAATCTCGTGCTTATTTGGCATCGATCTTGAATTGTGTGCATGTAATCGAGTGCATCCTATTATGATGACTGAGAATGCATTAGGATTGTGCAAAAGCTTAGATCTCATGTGTGCTTAAATGAATGGATGTCTTGACTTGGTTACTTCTTGTTTACAATTGCCATGCATTAAAGTTTTTGAAATTGGAATAGATGATTGGGCGGCTAGGTAGCCATGTGAGTTTTGTGTCGATCGTCCTTTTCATGTGTGATAGATCCCTCTCGCCATGGTGTGTAACATTCACCGTTGTCACTAGTGAGTATGATGGAGGCATAAGATTAGTCCACGCCCAAAAGTTGATTGTCCAGAAATATTTTATCCCCGAGTCAACCCCTTTGAGCTATGTGATTTTGGGTGTCATTCTAATGCTAGAAGCTTTGTGCTTGTTGAGCTTAATGGTGATTGCAAGAACGACCCCCAACCATCCTTTCTTCGTGTCGAAGTGTGAGTCATCCTTGTGTCTCGGAGTTCACGGTTTTGAGCTGCATTGAGGTTCTACATAGGTGGTTTTGCACGGTTCTTGCTAGAAATAAGAAGGTAGTGTTGGAGGGAAGTTCTTAAATGGAGAGCATTGTTCGTTAAGTGAAAGATGTGGCATGTGTTTAGCTCTCTAGTACCCCCTCGAAAAACAAAGAGAAAAAGAAAGAAGCAAAAAGAAGCAAAAAGAAGCGAAAAAGTGGTAATAAAACGGGGTAAATAAAAGTAGTGAGTGGCCACAAAAGTCGAAGTGTATGCTCTAGATAGGGTTTCTTCGCACTCAAGCAATTAAAAAACCTAAATTGTTTGATGACCTCCTTCACTACTAGGTTTGAAATGTGAATAGCAAGATAGGCCAGAGAAGTGTGCTTGAATGTAGTTCGTGATTGGTAGTGGTTTGGAAGAAGGGAAGTATGGTTTTTGGCTGGTGCTAGTAGCCTTTGTTTGTAGGAAAGGTTCTTAGTCGAGACTGTGAGTTCACAGTCACTAAGACCGTGAACTGGAGGCGATCCCCACGAACAGCCAGGCATCCAGAGCACAAAGGGTTTCACTAGAAACGAGTCAGTTCACGGTCGTAAGAAGGTAAACTCAGGCCATTTCCCGTGAACTAGGATACGTGATGCGGCACGTTTCATCGTTGGTTTGCAGTCTGGGCTTTAAGTTCACGGTCGTGAACTGAGCCCGATTTGGGTATATAAAGGAGGTTGAGCCAAAGGAGAAAGGGGAGACCTAGTGTGAAAAACTTATTCTTCAGATTTTTAGAGTGAGAAAGTGACAAACCAAAGAAGAGGAGAAGCTAGGGTTTCATCTTCAAACAAGGAATTGGGAATTCCTCCCCCAAAGGAGGATCTCTTCAATACAAGGAGCAAGGCTAGCATCTCTTTGATGGTTTCCCTTCTTCTCTCTTGTGTTTTCCCTTCTCCTAGCATGGAGTAGTCCCTTCTTTCACTTAGATGTTTGTAAAACCTAGCTACAATTATGTGAATGCTTGTATGGATTGAATGATTTGTGTGTGGTTGTGTTTGATGTGAATGTGGAGGTATTATTCATGAATGATTGTGTTGTGTGAAATCCTATCAATCTAATTGTCATTCTAACCTAGGTAGAGAGTCACGTTGGGTTTGGTTGTGGGTGACCGTCCGAACTTCGATTTGAGGGTGAAGTCTAACCAATCCTTAGTCAATAGGTCGAGAGAGTCACGTTGGTGGCTTGGATCGTATCCCCTTCTCTCAACCTAGAGACTAAGAGAATGGCGCTTTGATACTTGTTACACTTCCCTACGGTTTACAACCCCCTCACCTCACACGCCCATTCGATCCATCAAGTCGTAATTGCTAACTAGGGGGAGCAACACCCGGGTGAAGCCTTCTTAATTAGTGCCAAATCCATTTATC
The DNA here is from genome assembly GCA_946122785.1 of Linum tenue. Classification (NCBI taxonomy): domain Eukaryota; kingdom Viridiplantae; phylum Streptophyta; class Magnoliopsida; order Malpighiales; family Linaceae; genus Linum; species Linum tenue. Next base: position 31,537,571 of record CAMGYJ010000007.1, read on the forward strand.
TTTGCAAGCACTTTAGCTTTAGATTGTTTTTTTCACCAAAAACCAACCGCTAGATAATTTTACAAACAATCGAAGTAGGGATACATGAACTGGGATATTTAAGCATACTTGCCATTGCTGCACCCGATTAAGGTTTATACTTGGGCCTTAATCGGGAGTTTTAAAGTGGTGCATTCGGGTTGAGTCAACTAACCTTCAACCTTAATAAAATGGTAAGGCAATACACAAAGATCTCCACTACTCGAATAAATTCTAGTACAAAGCAGTGAATTAACTGACTCTCGTACAATCAATTCACTGTTATCAATTAAAGAAGATCTCTTGACCCAGTTAGATTCTATTTATCATAGACCAAAGCAGAAATCAAAAGAATGTGATCAAGATCCAATTGAATCAACAAATCATGCCTTAATTGATTAAAACCAAATAGCATAGCATCCAAAAGTCATCACAAACAAGATTCCTAACACATGGAACTAGGGTTCTTCATACCCAAGTGAGAAGGAGGTTTACTCTAGAGAGAGAGAGAGAGAGAGAGAGGAAAACCAAATACAAAGCATTCGTACTCATAGAGATGTGGATAATCTGCTCTGCGATGTCAATCTTACTCACTAGGGAAAAATTCGGGCTCCAATGTGAGAAATCAACTCCAGATAGCTCCTAGGTCTTGTTCTTTGATCCTTTCTCTCTCTAGAACTCTGTTTTTTCTCTCAAGTCCCTTCTCAACACTCAAAATTGGGTCTAGAACCAGCAGCTACTTGAATGCATGACCGACGCATGACCATGCAGACCAAACATCCAGTCCATGCACGATAAAACACAACATTTCGTTTTAGTTCAACGAGGGTCCGTGCACGGGCACCACACGACCATGCTACCCATGCCCCCCTCCCGTGCAAAATCATTAGCAATCTCGCACGGTCTGAGGTCACTTTGCATGGCTCGTGCACCCGTGGTCGTATGTTTCTCCCTGCACGGTCCACCTTACATGACCGTGTAAGATGGATTTCAGGCCGTGCATGCTTTCTCTGCACCTCGTCAAACTTCCCAACTTCGTCCAATCATCCCAAACTCTTTCCTAAGCCTTCATTTATGTACTAGGACCTGAAATATCACAAACCAACACTACCAAGCATAAAATAGGCCACAAAATGATCAAACGCCAAGCCAAACGATCAAGAAATGGCAGGAAAAACATGTGCATATATGGTGCTATCAAATTCCACCACACTTAACTGTTTGCTTGTCTCCAAGCAAATCTGACTCAGACCAATGCAACTCCCCAAAACATTATAGCAACAAGCAACATCGATCGTCAGTAGAGGACTTCCTAGGTCATTTAGCAGCTTACGAGGTCAACCAATCCACAAGACACCTCTTAGTCCCTTCGGCGGGAACTCTAGTCTCGAGTCGAGATCATGACAAGCAATGAACTTAGGACAAACGATTCGTGGATGAAGAGACTCTACACACAAACATAACCATGGACTCATCTTTTCAGGTGCTGATAAAACCTAAATTGGTGTTATTTACCCTTCATATTTAGGTTTGTTTCGTGCTAATTCATGCACATAATCATTTGAATAGCGTCGATTGCATCCTTATTTCATTCCTATTTGATTATGATGCGATTTTAGGGTGCTTTAGACAATACATATGAATTAGGTATGAAAAAGACACAAGTGTAGCAAAAGGAGCATAGGTCTGATGATCACAACCCGGAGATGGACATCACGGCCGAGAACACAGATTGCGAACCCAAGGCAAAGATCGCGGCCTCGGAGCCCAAGCTCGCGGCCGCGAATCTGGAGGCTTCACGCGTGAACTTCATGAAGAAGCCAGTCAAGGAGAAAAAGAGAGTTTCCCCAGTATGATGACGGCCAAAATTCACATTGATTGCGAGGAATTTCGTTACCATGAAATCATCCCTTGAACCCCTCGCATCTGAAGGCCAAAACGGCGGCGTTTGCTGATTGCGACATCAAGGAAGAAGATCGTAACCATGATCTTCACACTGCCTAGCCGCGAACTTCTCCGTCCTCTAAAGGCTATAAATAAAAGATCCCATTTCCCCATTCATGAGAGATTATTTTGAGAGAGAATTTCTAGTTAGAGAGAGAAATAAGAGATAGGATCTGAAGGAAGGGGAAGAAGGAGGAGGAGCTAGAAGAGAGGAGCATCTTCTTCAACATCAAGTCTTCCCCAATTTCTTCTATGTGTCTTCTTCCCTCCTTTATGGAGTAGTCTTCTAAGGAACTAGGGGTTATAAACCCCAAACCCTAGTTCTAAGGTTACTATGTAATGAATGGATATTTTAGGGTTTTAATGAATGAATATGTTTATCTAGTTGATTTTATTGATTCTCTAACTTTGATTGTGTTTGGGTAAGTCGTCCTAATCTTCTCTACTAGCCTACTTGAGCTTCTATGCTGGGTATGGAGTTTTAGGGTTAGGCACGTATGCGCCATCAAGAAATTTGAGATTAGATGTATGAATATGATCCTATATTGGATGAGGCAACCGTATCTCTGCCATAGGAATGCCTTCCTAGATAGAACCCGTGATAAAACCTCGGTGTGGACGGTGGGTAGTACCAATTGAAATGAGTTATGTTATTAATTCCCAGATACAATGGTCTAGATAAAGGTGACTGACATGGGTTTAGGGAGGCGTACTCGGAGGCGTGTGGACAACCACAAAAGCCCACATAGTAGAGTTCACTCACCACTTTGACAAACCCTACTTATCTAGACATCACATAGTAGATCTAGGATAGGGTGAGGGATAGTTCCCCGAAGTACCTTCTTTTATCCTTATTTGTTCTCTCTACTAGTTATTTCGCTTGAATCCTCCAACACCAACCCTTAAACCGATCGTCTAGATAACAACAACGTGGGAAGTAGGCTAGGGTATCGGGACCCGAGTGAATACAACCTTGATTGCCACTCTAGGTTAAACTTGGCCTAGGATGGGGTAGTTATTGAAATGTGCTAAATATTGATAATGACATGCACAGATTGAATCGATCAAGCTTTGTAGCACCGTTGCCATGGATCCTTGGTAACTAGTATAAAACCATCGATTTGTTAGTTTATACTTTATTTTCTTTTGTTTTGTTTTTGTGTTATTTCCGTAGTTTTTATCGTTTTTTGTTTTGTTATCCAACTTTGTTCGTCACGGGTTGTTGAGTTTGTGTCTTGTAGCACTTTTGTATGCGAAGAAGGGACTCTTTGGAGATATTACCTCTTGATACAGAATCGAGAGAACCCTTCGGAATCTAAGAAGATTTGTGAGACATCAACCTCCACCAATGGCGGATCAACAACAACAACCTCAAGTTCCACCAAAGGCCTAGAGCAATGGGATCTTACTCAATGCCGAGTGTGGATAATGTTCAATCACCTATTATTCACCGAACAGTGTCAAACAAAAACTATGAGTAAAGCCAGGCACAATTTTAATGCTTCAAAGCCCGGTTCAATTCAGTGGGATGATGAGTGAGGATGCTCATGCACATATAAAGTCGTTCTACGAGTTGACAAATGGAATCAAGGTGAATGGGGTTCCTCAAGAGGCAATTTGTCTGAGGTTGTTACCATTTACTCTAAATGGAGCGGCAAAGAAATAGTAGAATAACCATCCCCATCACTCCATCATCTCGTGGGATGACCTATGAAGCAAGTTCTTCTCACGGTATATTCCACCTTCTAAGACGACTCTAATGAGAAGTGAGATTAATATGTTCCACCAAGAGGAGGATGAGCCATTGTTTGAAGCATGGGAAAGGTTTACATCTTTCCTACTCAAATGTCCACACCATGGCATCGCCGATTGGTTACAAGTGGAAAGATTTTATAATGATTTAACAAGGGAGTTATGCCACCTCATTGATGTGGCTAGTGGAGGTGCCATAAGGAACAAGGAAGTCGGTGAACTTCAAAGATTGATTTAAGAAATGGTCCTAAATAGCTACGATTGGGGAGATAGAAGGAGAGGTAAGAGTGTGAAGAAGGGGAGTTTATTGAAGATTGAAGAACCTTCGTCGTTAGAGGATCATATACAAGAACTTTCCATGAAAATTAATCAATTTGCATCATCAATGAAAGCAATGGGAAGCAACTCATGAAGTGTGATTGGTGTGGCGACTCGATTCACACTATGGAGGAGTGTAAGTCTATGATTGAGGCCTCAATACAATTTGAGCAAGCCAACTTTGTTGGAGGGCGATCACGAGGGAACAACCCTTATAGCTCTACATATAATCGGGGTTGGAGGAACCATCCTAACTGTCTTTGGTCTTCTCAAAAGGATAGAAGCCTCTGGGGTTCAATCTCAAGCTCCTATGCAAAATTCTTACACAAGGCCGAGTCAACCCTCATACCAAGGAGCATACCAAGAACAAAGTCGACCATCCGATGATCGAGTTTCGGAACTTGAAGACTTGGTAGACCAATTTGTTACACACTCCAACAAGAACTTTGAAGCTATTGACAAATTCATAGAGAATACTACAATCAAATTCTCAAGTTTGGAAGCGGGTCAAAGGAATCCACAAGCTTCATTTCAAAATCTTGAAGCCCAACTAAGCTCGTTGGCACAAGCTCTATCGTCAAGACCACAAAGAACTTTACCGGGCAATACCAAGCCTAATCCTTGGACCACTTATACCTACTATAATGCGGATTGATTTGGCCAATAGGTCCATTGTCGAGCCAAGAGGAATCATAGAAAATATTTTGGTGAAATGTGCACATTTTGTCTATCCCGTGGACTTCGTGGTGCTTGACACGGAAGGATATGATGCGGCCGCGATCTCGTAGCAACAGCCCGTGATCTTGTGCGTGTTTATTTAAACGGAAAGTTGCACATTGCATCCATGTGTAGTCTGTCCATCTCATCTTTTGGATCTAAATGCCATGTTTCTCCACCTCTCTTGGCTTTGTAAGCATACCTTCTCTACTTTACTTTCTAACATTATTTTAGAAGTATTTTTTATTATTTTTGAATTTCCAACATGTCTTCTAGTAAGATAAGGTACAATTTTCATTTCTCCACAACTTAATTACCTTGTTTTGTTAACCATGTGTTGAGTGCTTTGAGGATTTGAAATGCTCATCTTCATCTTGGCATGTCTTTTTGATGCCCTAGGATTATTTTCTTTGCTTTAATATTCATGCTATGCATTTTGGGAAACCTTGGTGGGCTATTTCCCTTTTTATAAGAACCGAACCGGATCAACGGCTGGGCCACTGGAACTGTCCAACCAGTTACGTAGCTGTCTGGTTCATTGCTTGGATGGTTATTGGAGGATCAAACGCTTTTTCACGGTTCAACATAAAACCAGATGAACCACCATAGTTAAACTGGTCCACTGGTTCACTATTTTAACCACAATGTTTTTTAGAAAATACTTTAACATAAACTAAGACATTCAAACCGTCATTATTAATTTTATAACTGCTTCCTCTTCTCATTTTCTAACTTTGTGGTCGACTTTCGTGGTCCACTACCGACTGACGTCGTAATTTTTAATTTGAATTGAAAAAAATATGATTTCTTTTGTGAGACATTTTGAATGATTTATTAGTTATTTGGGTGATGATTATGAGATTGAAATTGTTTATGGTAAATGATTACTTTATTCTTAAATTAATGTTATACACAAGTCTTGTATGTTATATATCGTGAATGATTCTACAACGGTTAACTAACGATTTTGTAATGGTTAACCACTAAACCCTAAACCACTAAATTTTTCGGTTCAACCTCCGGTCCGGTTATGAAAACATAGCCTATTTCCATACATTTCTTGAGTTTTCAAAGACCGCCCACCAAGTGTTCGAAGAAAGTCTCCAATTACATAGTTCCCATTTTCTTCAATCCTACTCATTGAGCATCAACTTCCATGCACTTGTTAACTCTTGTTTACCTGATTGTGTATTGTTTGGGGAGACCCTAACATATTTCCTTGTCATTGAACTCCATCATAATCTAGGTACTCTCTTTTGTGCATGACTTAGTCTCACTCAAGTGTGGGGGAAATCTTAGAGAGTTGTTGAGAGTTCCTTGAATAATCCTTTTTTTTATGGTATGTGATGTTTGGATTGATGGTTTGTGCATTTTGTACTACTTGTTTTGAAGGATAATTTACCAGAATAATGAAATGACACGTGGAGAGAGTTCTTCAAATATGGAGCGTTCTCGAACCTCTCATCCTTGCCATGGCCATTGGAAGAAGATACGGGTCAAAGGAAATAGTTGTTGAAGAGCCACATCCACTAGCACTCTCTCCCCATCTACCAAGGGAAATACATCAGAATAATGAAGCCAATGTTGGAGGCAACATAGAGCACATCACTCACTATTATTTGGACAGTATCCTCGAGAAATTCAAGAACAAAATTATGTGGCTCCAAGGACTTCCTCTCGGCGAGAGTACATGTCTCAACTGGATACTCTTCACACAACTTGGGATCGAGGATGCAATCCAATCCAAGGTTCAGAAGTTGCAGTGGCTTAGATTTTATCCATTCAAGAAAACATCTACCGGGTACTTGTTCTGGAGTTCATTAGCACTCTTACCATTCAAGATATGCGATATGTTGCTGACACGCTAAAACACAACACCTAACAATGGCCAAGCGTAACCAATGAAAGGGACTGCAGTATAGTGGCACAAGTAATAAATATCGAATCCACGGGTCTCTAGAGTTACTATTACTCAGCTTCAGTTCATTATCTAGCAAACTAGATTAAGGATTGATTGATAAACTACTCTACTGACTACTCTACTAATTACAAGTTGGGAACTCACTTAGGTATGATTCCCCCTAGCTCCTCAATTAGGTCCAAGTTGCAATTACCTTTGGTTGATCTACTGTTGATTAAACTGCGGAAGATCCTAAATTAGCTTGGAATCTCTTAAGCTGACCAAGCCCTCTCAGACAGAATACCCGGCAGGCGACTAACCTTCACCGGGATAGACTGCTAAGGCGATTCACACAGATCTCCACTACTGGAATGAATTCCAGTACAAAGCAGTGAATTGATTGACTCTCGCACAACCAATTCACTACTATCAATCAAGGAAGCTCTCTTAACCTAATCAGATTCTATCTATCATAGGTTAAAGCAGAAATCAAGAGAATTTGATCAAGATCCAATTGACTCAATAAATCATGCCTCAATCGATTATAATCAAACAGTATAGCATCCAAAACTTCATACAAGAAAGATCCTAACTCATGGAACTAGGGTTCCTCAAAACCTAAGTGAAGGGAAGTTACTCCATAGAGAAGAGAGAGACTGCAGAAATCTGATCTAGATCTTCAATCTCCATCTCCAAGCTTGATTCCTGAGCTCCAATGGCGAAGAAATCCTCCAAAATAGCTCAAAGAATGTTCCCAAGTCGCTCTCTCTCTCTAGGGTTCGTCCCTTGGGTGTTTGGGATCCAAAACCCAGCTCCTCTCCCTTTTGGCTCGGATTAGGCTTAAAAACAGGCTTCCCCGAGTTGCACGGCCAGGTGCACGGCTGTGCACAACACCATTCTGGCCGTGCACCCTCAAAACGCACCGTTTCACTTAATCGATCTCAGCCATCTTGCACGGCCAGGTGCACGGCCGTGCAAGGCTGGATTTTGCCCGTGCAAGGCCTCGGCAGAGAGCGCACGGCCAGAATTATATGTTGCACGGCCGTGCGCCTCCCTGGTCTGCCCGTGCAGCTTGCTCAGCCTCTGTTTAATGCTTCGTTTCTCCCTCGTCCGGACTCCGAATCAGTCGCCGTTTGATCCCAGACGCTCGTAGTCTCGTCCTCTTTCGTTTCATAACAAGCTTGCATGATTCTCTGTCCATTAAGTGAGGTAGAAATCAATTCTTCTTCAGGTCATGCCCGAGTTTCTGCTCCCGAATCGCCAATTGATCTCTGATTGACTTGAAACTTGCGCCTATGCTTCACTTTATGTGCTAGGACCTGAAATGTGACAAAGGAACACAACCTAGCATAAAATAGGCCAAAGACACGGTAATTCAAGCTCAAACAATCAAGAAACAAAGGGGAAAACATGTGCAAATACCGAGTCATCAGTTGCCGACCTTGAAGACAACATCCAATTCCAAATAGGAGGAGAGCATCGCCAATTGTCAGTCCGAGAATATACAAGAGTTGTGGATATTTACCCAGCGGATTTCATTGACTCACTGGACGCGTTTGCCACCTTGACAAGGGAATCCGACTTCCCATATTTCAAGTCCTTCTATGAATCCGAAGTCAAGAAATCCAACAGTCGACCATGGGATGTCAAGCTATCAAAGGCTAGTGAGGTAAAACCGAAGTAGCGGCTCATCCACCATGTGATTTCTAGGTCCGCGGATGGAAAGAACCGATCCCTAGGCAATTTGACTTCCTGAGACATCACTTTCTTCCAAATCATGAACCTACCTTATTCTCTTCACCTGGGTTTGGCCATCTTGTCCATCTTCAAGCGTAATGAAAAAGATCATCGACTCACTGCCTTCATGGAGGAGCTTTTTTCACACGTCTTGCTAAGTATTTCCACGTCGACTTCGGGGCCGTGCAATTTTGGTTGGATAGTAGGACTACTCCTATATCCTTTAACGTCTTGAAGTCGAGAATCAAAGAGTTGCACATGAATGATGATGGCATTTGGGGAGTACGGGGACTTCATGTCCAACTACTGACACGTTGGACATGGAGGGTACCATGTTCCGCCTTCCGGAAGCTACGACGGTAAGAGGATAAATAGGGCTAGTCAACGAGGAAGAACAAGTGGGAAGCATGTACCAGGTAGGCACATACGTCTACTTCTCATCCGGTTCCCCCAACTTTCAACAATGCAAGGGATTACTGAGTCAAAGCGATGATGGCGGCGATTGACTCGCTAAACCACAACACCAAACTACGACCAAGTGAAATCGTAGTCCGGAAATGCAGTATAGTGGGACAAGTAATAAATGTCAACCCACGGCCTAGATGTACTACCTACTCACTGATTATCTATTATCTAGTGCGAAAGGTTGAGTCTAGGTGAATTTAAACTAAAGCAGAAAGAAAGCAACAAGTTGTCCGGTTTACTTAAGCAAGAGAAGAGTCACTCAAGCTTGAGTCCCCCTAGCTCATCGGTTAGGTTCAAGTTGTAATTCCGTTTGGTTGTTTTATTGTCGATTAGACTACGGAAGATCCAAAAATAGCTTGGAATCTCTTAAGTTGACCAAGCCCTCTTAGACAGAATACCTAGCAGGCAACTAGCCTTCACCCGATTCATACAAATCCCCTCTACTTGAACGAATTCCAGTACAAAGCAGTGAATTGACTGACTACGTACAATCAATTCACTACTATCAATTGAAGATGCTCTTATAAACTAATCAGATTCTATCTATCATAGGTTAAATCAGAAGTCAAGAGAACTTGATCAGGATTCAATTGAATCAATAAACATGCCTCAATCGATTAAAATTATCCGTATAACATCCAAAAGTCATTACAAGCACAATTCCTAACACATGAAATAAGGTTATTCATATCCAAGTGAGAAGGAGGTTTACTCCATAGAGAGAGAGAGAGAGAGAATGAAACAGAAATCAGAGAAATCATATGGTGAACACGACTGTGTTCTTCTCTCAGCTTGCCTGTGCTTTCCATTCTTCAGCAGCCTTCGCGAACCAACCTTTGCCAGTAAAAACACGGTCGAGATTCATCTTGTACACGGGCGTGCTTTGGACGACGTCCGCCCGTGTTCTTCTCTTGAGTCGACCAGACGTTCGGACAAAGAAACACTGGCGTGCCACGGGTGAAACACGGTCGTGTCCTATGCAGGGGACGACCTTGTTTTGCTCCAAGTTCACCGAATGATCTCCAACCGACCCGAAACTTGCGCCTAAGCCTTCTTTCAACGAATAGGACATGAAATGTGACAAAAGAGCATAATCTAGAATAAAATAGGTCAAAGACCCACAAATTCGAGCCAAAATTGTTAAGAAACAAGGGTGCGAACATGTGCAAATACGACGTTCTCAAATTCCCCCTTATTCGGGTCTATTTGTGCACTTTTTACCCCCTTTATCCTTAGATGTTTGTGGTAATTTTACTCCATGTCGTTCGGTTTTACGCTTGGTTGTGGTTGTTTTTAGTATGTTTCAGATCCTAGCAAGTGAAATCAACCCATGGAATGAAAGTTGGATGAAAAGGGGCGAAAACCGGTCAAAAGGGAGCAACAGTAGCATATCATGATGGAGGCTAGCAGTTCACGCACGGTCATCCATTCTTTTTAAGAGGCTTGTGAAAGCTGGAATTCCTTGGCCAATTATGTCACCTACCTAGATTGAATTAGGTAAAACCTCTTAATGCGTATTAGCACCTTTGGTAGGTTGTAATTTGGCCTTTCGAACCATAGTTCAAGGGTGAAGTAGGCAACCCTTAGTCAATTGGGCCAAGAGAGTTGCCATGGTAGCTTGATTTAATATCCCTTGACCTAGAGACCGAGAGAGTGACGACTGTTTACTTGTTGCACTTCCCTACAGTTTACAACCGACTTTACCACACATTTGCATTCGATCCGACAAACCATGATTGTTAGCTAGGGGGAGCAACACCCGACTGAAGCCTTCTCAATTAGTGTTCAAACCATTTACTTTTCCAATCATTTTATTTATAAATCGTAGTTTTAACCAAAAACCAATTGCTAGATAATGTTTCAAACAATCGAAGTAGGGGTACATGGACCGGTCCGGGTTTGACTTTTAAAACATACTTGCCCTATATTGCACCCGGTTAAGGTTTATACTTCGACCTTAATTGGGGATTTTATTTTGATATTTGGGACGAGTCAAGTTTTTGGGCCGTTGTCGGAGAGCTTCGGTCCGTTATTTTGAAAAGATTGTTTGGTGTTAATCTAGAGTTTACTTTTTGTTTTGTGAGTGTGAATCTTGCTTGTGTTAGACGAGTTGGGTTTCTTTGAAGTGTGTGCAGGAGGGTGTATGACCCGGAGTAATCTGACATCTTTGGCGCCACTAGACGAGAATTTCAACCGCACTCTCCAAATTTTGGCTCATGAGAGGGAGCTAGCAGAAGAAAGGAGAATGATTGAAGAGAGGGGACAACCACAAGTTGGTCCCAAAGTTGAAGGAGTTGTAGTTGAGGAAGAGTTTGAATTGGAGGAAGAGGAAGGAAGTGAAGATGAGATGGCGGCTAATCAAGATGCTCAAGCGGGAGCTGAGGAACCGAGGACCATGGGCTACTACATGGCTCCACGGGCAGCGGATATCCAGCCGACTATTCTGCATCCACCCGCCGCAAACAATTTCAAGATCAAGCCCGGCCCCATTACAATGATCCAAAACAATGTGCAATTCCATGGGCTTAGAGATGAGTCTCTGAGGGAGCATGTTCAGAGTTTTATTGAGATTGTGGGAAGATTGAAGATAAATGGGGTGGCCGAAGATGCGTTGAAGTTGAGGCTATTCCCCTACTCTCTTGCGGGGAATGCGCTCAGGTGGCTCAACAAGTTCATGGCCCGATATTGTCCACCTTCTAAGACGGCGGAGTGGCGCAAAAATATCATCCATTTCGAACAAGAGGAGGGTGAGTCATTGAGAGATGCAAGGGAGAGGTACTCTGACTTTTTCCTCCAATGCCCACATCTTGGATTTGAAGAACACTTTCAGATGGGACTTACTACGACGCTATCCACCAATAAGACAAGATTCTCATTGACTCTCTATGTCAAGGGAAGTTGATGAACAAGACTCCACCCAAGCTAACCCAATTGCTTGAAGATATGGCGACACAAGGGTATGATTGGGGTACGATGAGAAGTGATATGAGGGATTCCAAGAGATGAGCACACTCGACAGAAGTGAGTCCTCCACTTGCCGCCAAGATTGACCGGTTGATTGATGCTCTTCTTGAAGATAAGAAGCAAGGGAAGAAGCCGTTGATGGCATGTGATTGGTGTTCAAGTACCAACCATGAGATTTCGGAGTGCCAATTGATGAAGGAAGCAAGCACCCTCGAGGAACAAGTGAGCTTCATCGTTAATGCAAGGGGAAACAACAACCCCTATAGAAACACTTACAACCTAGGGTGGCGAAACCATCCAAACTTCTTTTGGTCTTTCTCAAGTAATCCAAGACCCCCTGGTTCCCAAGGACCAACGGGGAATTATCAACCAAGGCCTCCTTTCATTCAACAAAGGCCACAATTTCAAGGCTTGAACTTCCAACAACCATTCCAATTGCAAGGTGGTCAAGGGTACCAACAACAATAACCCAACAAGTTTGCGAAACTTGAAGACCTAGTTACCACCTTTGTGAGTACAAGCTCTCAGAAGTTTGAGTAGATTGAAAAATTCATGGATGTAAAAACTATAAAGTTTTCTTCGGTTGAGGTGGGTGTAAGAAGTCATCAAAGGAGTCTTAAAAACTTGGAGACTCAAATTGGCAATCTTTTTGGGATCCTCACCGAAAGACAAATGGGAGCTCTACCTTCCCAAACGATTTCCAACCCAAATATCAAAATGCCAATTGCAACGCTATTCTCTTGAGGAGCGGGAAGGTAACTCCAAAAGTTGTTGATAAAGAAGTAACCAAAGAAGAGAAGAATCCTCTAACGGTCGATGATCATGAAGGCACGGAAAGGTAAGAAGAAGAGACTAAGAAGGGATCGCCAACACCACGACAAGTAGCTGAGTACAATCCTCCTCTTCCTTTCTCTACAATGGTGCATACAGACCGATTGGAGGCGGAGTGTGGGAAGTTCATGGAGATGCTCAAGAAGCTCAACATCACCATGCCTTTCTTGGAGGCAATAGTATACATGCCAAGGTATGCAAAATACCTCAAAGGGCTTCTTGCAAAGAAGCACAAGCTTGAAGACCTCGCCACCGTCACTTTGGGAGAGGAGTGCTCGGCCTTCATCCAAAAAAAGCTCCATAAAAAGCAACAAGATCCAGGTAGTTTCACTAGCCCTCTTAGCATTGGAGCATGTCATATAGAAAACTCCTTGACGGATTTAGGAGCAAGCATTAATGTCATGCCATTTAAGCTTTACAAGAGATTGAACCTAGTTGAGTTGAAACCCACTAGGTTGAGTGTTACCTTGGCTGATCGGTCGGTAATTAGTCCTAGTCGTATTGTGGAAGATGTCTTGGTGAGGGTGGACACATTTTAATTGTCCAACGGATTTCATTATCTTCGATATTAGTGAGGATGCGAATATGCCCCTCATACTAGGAAGTCCTTTCCTTACCACCGCCAAGGCGTTAATTGATGTTAATGAGGGTACTTTGATATTGAGGGATGGAGAGGAGCAAATTACCTTTTCGATTGACACTAAGAGTAACAAGGATGATGCTAAGGAAATGGAATCGAAGGGTGTGGTTGCAAGTGGTGGTGAGCCACTCAAGAAGAACCCCACTAGAGTTTTTGCTCCCTTGGATGATGTGAAACAGGAGCCTAAGGCGGGTACTAAACCCAAAGGGAGAAAGAAGAAAGTGTGGCGTGCAAAGATGAGCCACACCTTTACCCCAAAGAAGGACAAGGGTAATGCTAAAGTGCCCTACCAAGAGTTTAAGATGGGAGGCAACAAGCCTCTCCCCGAGACCGTGGCAGATCCACTCTCGAAGGCCTTGTGCTCTCAAGGATGATAGATTCGTAATGTCGAGCTAGCGATGTTAAAATAGCGCTTATTGGGAGGCAACCCAACGTAGGTTTGTTTTCTTTTCTTTCTTTTCTCTTTTTTTGATTGAGTGATGAGTTCAAGTGGTTGAGTGGTGATCACCGGTGTCGGAGTTGTGTGTATGCATGTTTTGGATGTTTTGTGATCGAGTTAGGGGCACTATTATTAGATTGAGTCACGAAAATTAAGGAAATGCGTTGTTTTTCCTTCGTTCATGGTTTTAGCCCTGTTATCACGATCGTAAGACCGTGATAATCTAGTGGAGACCGTGAACTCGGCGGGCAGTCCCCACTTTTTTTAACTCACTGACTCGCACGAAACTACACCATAAATTAATCCCGACTAGAGCCCTAGTTTTTAAACTCTAGCCGGGTGCAGTATAGGGCAAGTATTTAGAATGTCAACCCGGGTCGGTCCATATACCCCCTACTTCAATCGCTTAGATTGTTATCTAGCAAACGTTTTTGGGTTTAAAGCTAAGAAAACTACAAAATGAACAGATAAGGAAAGTAAATGGAGGAGAATTCTACTTGAGGGGACTTCACCTAGGTATTGCTCCCCCTAGTCTCGTGCTAAGAAGCGACAAACAAAGCTCTAATGTGAAGGAAGTGTTCATACACCACAAGGTGGACGCCACTAGCTAGGAACAAACTCCCTTAGTCGATCAATGAAGGGAAATCAACAACTATAAGCTAGAGTTAGCTAATTGAGAATCTTTGCAACAAGTTAGAAAGCTAACTCACTTAACCTTTCGGCTAAGGGTGACAACGATAGGCTAGGAAACCTAACCCTCTCAACTAGCTGACTAAGGATTGCAAACCAAACCCTCGGAACTTAATCCGGTCGGCGGAGAGACCTATCCAGGTGGAATCACGACCATACTCCGATATTTGAGATTTTGGTCTTAAATCGACCTAAAGGAGGTTACCCAAGTGGCTAAGAAGTCTAACTTCCTACTGGACCAAAAGGGGATTTCCACCCTCTAGGTCAATTTTACCCAATATTGAGTTAAAGCTAACACACCCAATCATTCATGAATAATACCTCAAACATCATATAAACATTCAATCAACACAATAGGTTCATGTTCTTACATCCTAACACATAAAGAGACTATGATTCACAATACTCAAGTGAGTAGGTAGGCTATTCCATAGCTAAACAAGAGAAAACAACAAAAGGGGAAGAAAGAACAATGAAGTGGTGCCAATGTTTCCTCCTTGTTGCTTGAAACACCCTTAAGATGAAGAAATCTTCAATTCTCTAGCCAGGAGCAAGCCCAAAGCTCCTTCTTCCTCCTTTGATTTGCACTTTCTTACTCTAGAAGAAACCCTAATCTCTCACTAGAATCCTCTTTATTCTGAAAATGAAAACCTAGCCTAAAATGAAGCTCTCCTCTTCTTCCTTTCAAATCACATTTTATACTGAGATTGGGCTCAGTTCACGGCCGTGAACTCGGAGTGTTGTGTCGAAACGCATCGCTTCACTCACTTGAGTTCACGGTGTGCACTCAAAGTTCACGGTCTTGGTGACCGTGAACTCGGCGTCAGTAAACTCTGAATTCGCCCTGGACGCTTTGTGGTTCATCGTTTATGGCTCCATTTCATGGCCTTAGGAGACCGTGAACTCCAATTGGAAATCGTGAACATGGCCTAAATCACTCCCTTTGCCTGGTCTTTGCTCCTTTCCTTCCAACTTTTGACTCTGTGGCTGGTTTCACCTGTTAGATCCTGAAACACACAAAATCTAGCGTAAAACCACCCTTTTAGGAGCACAAATGCCAAAAACCCTCAAGGGAAACGGGGATAAAATTTGTTCAATTAGGCCCGAATCACTCGCCGTTTTACCCGAGTTCACGGTCAGGGAGTTATTATCATGGTCGTCACGACCGTGAAAATTAACTTCCGCCCGTAAACTATGGGCTCGTGCTATATAAAGTGGCGTGAACCCTTCCCCTTCACTTCATGCCGCCGCCGCCGAAATCCTCTGAAATCTTCACCGAAAAACCGCGACAATCATCGTTTTCCGGCGACTTCTGGCCACCCAAATCCAAAAACAAAAGTAGACCCATTCTTCCCTCGTCCGGCCGCACCTTCGCCGAGATTTGGGGAGATTTGGGCTCAATTTTTCCAACGTGGCGATTTCTGGAAAGCTCTCGATGAAGCTCTGGTGAGCCTCTCTGGTCAGTTTTTCGAGCGTTTTTCGACTCCCATGTCGTCTACTCACCTTCCCCTTTGATCCTACTTGAGTCTCCAGGTTTATTTAGAACTTTTACCTTGTTAATTTTGGAGAATCGGATTAGGGTTGTGGGTGAGGGGATTTTACGATTTAGTGCATGAATGTTGAAATTAGGCGAGGGGTTAGTCGACTAATGTTATTTGGATGATGAATGAAGTGGTTATGAGCTTTGAGTCTTGATGGGCACGAATTGGGTATAATTTGCGTTGAATTGAGAAAAATGCCCACCAAGTGCAATGTTTGATGAAATGTTGATCCTCTTTTGTGAATGATGGTTGGGGTTGGTGGCCATTGAGGCATGGTCTAGGTTTGATTGTGTTCTGTTGGTTGATTTATGAACCACCTAGAACCATGTCTCGGTGTGCTTTATGTGCAAATGAGCTTAAATGTTTGAGAATTGGTGTTGTGCAAAGCCTTGAAGTGGTATAGCCATAGTGGAATCCTAAGTGTGTGTGTGTGTGGGGTGGGGGGTCCCTTTTCTCTCTATCGATTTGAGACTAATGAAATGTTTTCACGTATGGTGTATGGTTTCTTCAGTAAAGTCGACCTCGTTTTCGCCAGTGCTGACGCATTGCACACGTAGATAAGGAAAGAAAAATGTCGGTGGGGGATGCAGGCTCGAGATGAGCGATGAGGCGAGAGCACCAATCGTATAGTGGAGGACTACCAAGCGAAATGAGTGATCTCTTTCTGCAGATCAACAGTCTTTGATCGGGGATGGTAGCGATTGAGGAACTTGTTCACCACAATGGTCCATGATGTGATCGAACCTGGTGCACGAGTCTCCAACCACTCCTTGGCTTTCTCCTCCAAAGAAAACGGGAAATAACATATCCGAATTGCTTATGGTGGCACACTGTTGATTTTAATTCCATTGATCAACTCGTGGAATCTATCGAGGTGTGCTCGTGGACATTCATTGAGAAATCCATGGAAGACCATTGAGCCCTTCAGCATCAGGATGACATAGGTCTCACCTCAAATTTATTGGCAGCAACTTAAGGGTGTTGGATGCTAGACCTCAGATCCTCAGCCCTAGGGGTCAGGTAGTACCCCATAGTCCGCTCCTCGAGCTGTGACTGGTCTTGCACGTCCTCTGCTCAATTATTGAGGCTACCCATCTATACTCCGGTAGCGATATCTGTGATTTTCAACTGAGCCAAAGCCTCTTCCGCATCTAGGTGGGAGAGAGAGAATGCAGAAAATTAAATGCTAAAGTAACAAAAAAAACCATGTTTCTTCAATAACCTAGTCGTCCCCGGCAATGAAGCCAAACTTAACTCCTAAAACCGACACAACTAAATCAAGACCAAGTGCATTCGCAATCTAGGTATGCAATATAGTGGTTCAGGTTTAAAATGTCAACTCAGGTCCTAGGTGTATTGGTTCCGCCGTGCAATTCTATTATCTAGCATTTGAAATGAAATGAAGTTGATTGGAAGAAAAAGTAAACGGAAAGCAAGTAAACTGTTGTTCTCATATTAAGAAGGCTCACTCAAGTATTGGTCCCGCTAGATTTCAGTGAAGCCAAGTTGAAATTCACCTAATTCAATTAGATTGATACTTATACGGCAGAAAGTTCTCAAGTAGTCTGGAGTCTCGACTAAAGTGCTCCAGACCCTCTCAGTTAGAATACACGGCGGGCGACTAACCCCCATCGATATAACGAACAGAGGCGATAAAGTTTCAAACTCCCTCTACTGGATTCTATTTCAGTACAGAGCAGTGAACCGAATTCTCGATAAAAGTAGACGATTCACAACTATGCAGAGACTATCATTCTAGGTCAAAGCAGGAATGACAAGAATTTGATCAGGACTCAAGCAATTTTGAATCAATGCCTCAATTGGATAAAATATGATCTATCATTCATGACAAAGGGTTCATACAACTCTTTCTAACATACAAATCAAGGGTTCTTACATTCCATAGTGAAAGAGGGGATTACTCCATAGAGAGAGTGGAAAGCAATGTTGGATGGGAAAATCATCATGCAAACGGAAGAAATATGCTCCAAGTTGTTAATCGTCACTCTTCAAGATGTTAATCGAGCTCCAATGGTCGGGAAACTTGATCTAAGAGACTTAAGGATCACTCTTCGTCGATTTCTTTCTCTAGAACTCTCTTTTGAGCTCCAAAATCAAACACCTCCTTCAAAACCCGAGCTTTGCTTATATTAGTCCGATTTGATCATCCTCGATCGCATTCCCTAGCCGGGGAATTGGATGCATGATTGGGGATCACCAAAAATGTGGCATTTCCACTTAACTCACAGAGGAAATTCCCCGTCTGTTGCTCCCGATCGGGGAATTGGGGCTCTCTAATCGGGGGGCTCTCCTGCAAGCGATCTCCGAACTCTAATGAATATCCCCGATCAGGGACTAGATGGCCTGACCGGGGAATTTGCTCCGCCAGCTCCGCTTCTCGTCCGCTTAACGTTTCTTACCGGAAAGTCGCTCCCAAGCCTTCATTTCTGATCCAGGTCCTGGAATATAACATAAAAGCACAACCTAGCATGAAATCAGCGTAAAACGCAAGAATCGATCCTCAAACAGTGTAAGAATGATGGGGAAAACATGTGCAAATATTGAGTTATCAAAGCCAATGCCAATATGAACAATCAAATGCAATCTAGTCGCCGGCATTTCTGCTTTGTCGTCTCACTGCTGACTGTTGATCTGGTCATGACCCGGAAGCAAGATTATAAAAATTGAGTGCGGCGACAACGACGTTATCGCCATTGAATTGGAGAACACTCAAAGTTTTGGTTGTTACGGATCCGCTAGCGACGCCGTTCATCACTCCTCCGAGGGCTCTCACCCCCTCCAGCCAGATCGCACTCTTTTATCCTCCATCACTGACGATTATTTCTCTCAATGCCGACGCTAATTGGAGCAAGCCAGCGGTGACAACCTTTACAACACCTTTAATTAGGATTTGTTTATTTCTTTTCTCTAGGAGTCAATTTGAGTCATCTCTGTTCGTCGACACAGTACTGAATTTGAGCGTGATGGTTGCAGACGCAGTGGAGGAAGCAAGGAATTGGTATTTTACATGGGCATAACCCGGCGACGCTCTAGCTGTTTGGGGATGCTGGGTTTTCTACCGTCGAGGGATGAACATAGTGAATGATGAGTAATTTCGGATCATAATTAGTAGTCTTGATATGCAACTAGTTCGAATGTATTTAATTTGGCTCGGAACCTCATGATTCATTTGAGAAATGATATCCCCCTATTGTTTCTTTCCAGTTCAACTTCTGATCTTCCAAATCGGGTAGAATCCTGTGCTTAAGTCTATAGGCTTAAGCAAATGGTTAAAGCTTTTTTATTCGTTCTAAGTGGATTAGGTAGTTAATAGTTAGTTGAGGGTAAATGAGGTATTATGCAAATATAATTATTATAATTAATAATAATAAGTAATAATCCTCTTTCTCTCTCCCCCATTACCTTCTCCATAACTCTTTCTCCACTACAATTAATTTAGTGAAATATTATTATTTAATATTTAATAAAATTTGTATTTAATATTTTTCTCTCACCTCTCGCGATTTCTCTCTCTCCTCTCGTTGTTAACGACACTATTAATCATTAACGAATATATGAGGTCCTATATCTGTGAAATCATACCAACACCTGTTTATCTAATGAATTTTTCTCCCAAAATTTTGCCAAGGGGAGTCCTAGGACCCCTCTCCTCGTGGCTTCCCTCCGCCACTGCTCGTTGCTCAACCGTGCAAGAGAGCCGGACAAGTAGGCCATGCTCGCAGCGTCTCTGTCATTAGCTACCTTATCTTCCTTGTGGAGGCGACATTGGTAGATGGGAACAGGAGGATGAGGAGGCCACGACGATGGAGAGAAGTGAGGCTTGCGGTAGCTAAGGTTTTCAGAGGGGATTGAGCTCACAATGACAAGGTATGACGGAAGAGCGAGGATTTGGTAGAGGGTGGAAGGGAACGTGGAGGGCGATCATTTGTGGTTGTATGCCAACTATGATGAACTTAACAGAATTGAGCACTTAGACCATTACCGCAACCGACACGATAGTCGGGGCCATGTACACGAAGCCTTTGGCCAGCCCCACCTTAGAGTGGTGGTTGGGTCAAGCAACGAAGTAGTTCGAACGAATTGGTAGGTCTTTTTTGGGCGGCTTCTTGCTCTTACTCTTACTTTTTGGTCTTGATCGATGGAACAGAACTAGACAAAAAATAAAGGAAAGGTTAGAATATAACGATATTTAAAGTTACTGACCATTAAGAAAGAAATTTTTTTGGGTAGCAAACACGAAAAAATTGATAAATTGAGTGTCAAAAAAATAATTTAGCCTTTCAATAGAATAAAATATTTTAAAAAATAAAATAATTATCATATTTAAATACTACATGACGCCTAACATCTAAAAGTTTATATTTGAATACAATAAATAACATAAACTTCTAAACTTTTATATTTGAATCACACAAATAATATCAATATTTCACTTTCAAACACAAAAAACAAATCAAATTTTTTATATATAAATTCACCCAGCAACATCATTTTATTTAGAGGTCATTCAAGATATATTAGACTCATTCCAGCCGATTTTATAACCAATACGGATTGAATTTGATTATACCGATTGATGTACAACCGGTTTAACAACCATCGAGAGGAGGGAGCGAGTTGAACGAAAGAAAGAAACCCTAACCCTACCTATGCCGTCTGTGTATAAATAGCTGGATGAGCCGTCTATTTTTCTCAATCGCAGTTGACAAATCATCATCGGGGGCAACTGTAGACCGACGCTACCCGCTAGCCCATTAGTACTTAGTAGTTTATAGTTTTTTTTTTTTGGGTGAAGGTGGCCAGTCTATTTTGCTGTAGTCATCGTCTGTGGCTTTCATTGTGCTTCTTAGGCTTATTGTTGCCTTGTGGTAGATCCTTGTCTTCTCCTCTTCCTTTCTTGGTTGCTGGTTGAATCTTTGGATTTGTTTGTACTTGTCTTTCTGTTAAAATGAAGAATGAAATGGATGTGGAGGCTGTGATGTAGAAAAAACTACCTATTTTACGAGGAGATTCTTCTCCTGTGATTATAGAACCAATGGGTACTTCTGAGCCTCTAGTTCAATTTCATTCATTCCTTTGGTTCTCTTTTTGTCTCTTCCTTTCTATTCTTTGTTTTGAGATCTTGACCTTTGTGATTCTTCTTAGTCTACGGTGTTTTTCAAAGCTCTTCCACAACGGTAGATTCAATAAGAATATATCCAGTAGTAGTTTGTAATGATTTCTCATGGGGTAATTTGGGTTAGATTGTTGATGTCAACTGAGCTTAGAACAACCTTTATCTCTGTTTATTATCTACATCCAGACGACTAAAACAATACCCAGTTGTAATTTGGGTTAGATTGTTGGTGTTAATCATGACGACTAAAACAATTCATTGGGTTGGAACAGAACCGTTGCTTCAAACATTTATTATCGTCCGAAAAAGTGTCCTGTACAACTCCAAGCATCACATGTACTTGTTGCTCAAGTTCAAATGTAAATTTATTGGCCAAGCTGCAGCGCATTCAAGCTACAGTTTGGGTTAACAAGATAAAGATTTCAGGGCTTCACAGTTTAAAAAAGTAAGTGGTAATAATGGGTGGCGAATGGAAGTTCTATGCCCCTCGATATATGGCATTCACTTTCCCGGTTGTGAATTTGGGCATTGGGGTACCCAGTCTTAACTGCATGGATACTCGACTGACATCCGAGGTTTCCTTTAAGATCTCTCTCTCTGCTTCTTCTGCTACTACCTTTGCATCCCTGCAATTGCATTACAGTTATATGCTCAGTGTCTCAAACGCAAGTATGGAAGACTATCAATGCCTAATTTGCTGTACCTGATTAAGATATTGGCAGGCATATCAACTTCAATCTCAAGCAAAATCTTGCCATTGATTAGATGACGTGTCACCCGTTCAACCTTCATGTTCTGGAACAGTCACTTGCGAGTTCAGTTACACAGATCCAATATTACACACAGGAGACCGATTCCAGAAAGTTCAATCTTGAATTCTTTCCCAGACAAATAAAACAGTGACAATCACAAAGCAGGAGTCTGGAGATGTGGGCTACTTGGGCGGACGATATATACCTCGTTAAACTTCGATAACAAAATACTGTTTATGATAGCTTCAACGTCTTTGTCCTCCAGATATGTACTTTGACCTTTCTGCATTTTGGGTGGCGACTCCAGAAAAGCAGGGTCTGTGAAGATAGTCTGAGTTGTTAAGACTGAAGAGGAAGTATCGATAACAAAGTTATGTGATGCTTACTGCATAACAGCACAAGGAACCCAGATGTGTTACTAGCTGGGACTTGTACCCCAGCACAAATGTTCAGTGCTCCAACTATGTACTATAGCATAAAGCAAATAAGGCATCTTTTTCCCTCGTGAAAGAACTAAGGCAGTTAAATATTCTAGAAACCTAATAAACAGGACATTACGAGGCCATCGAGACTTGATTACCTATATGGATGAAAACCTCAGCTATCTCAGGATGGGAGGTGTGGATTTCCTTGCGGACACTTTCACCAATCCCGTGAGCAGCACTAACACTACAAAAAGGATCAACCTACAAGCCAAAAGTATAATACAGTTCCCTCCTGAAATCATTCATTTAAGTCAAACGTGAAATAAAATTCCACATCAATATTAGTGGCTATCCAAAAAGTCAAAATCAAGACTGACCTCTATATGAACATCTAAAAACAGATACGAACCAGCCCTTCTTCCCCGCAATCGATGACATCCCTGCAAGAAGTCGAGGATTATACTTAATATACCCAGCAGGTAAAAGACCACAAAAGTAATACCCAATTCTCTAGCCAATGTGAGACTCCCCATAGCCAGAATCTACAGTTTGGATCCAGAGATAAACCAGTTCTACTCACAGTGGAAGGATACAACTCTAATGAAAGTCTTCTCCCTCAGTGTGGGCAGTACTATTTCCCCTCTCCAATGTGATTTTCACTAACCACATCATTTTCAGCATCAGTATCAGTGTGGCAGTACCATTTCGGCCCTCTACAGTGTGATTTTTAATAACCGCATTCATTTTCAGCATGAGTATATCCAATACCATGCATACACTTCATCAAATCAGTAAATCTTTAACCCAATTAAAGCATTCAAATGAACACAGACCGTGTCACAAGAATTTGATATAAGAACCAATCAGCAACAGGGAAGTCAGAATCTATGAACATGAGTTCCTTGCAAGTTGAACTGCTCTAAGCTTTTGGAACCAACGAAACCATCCCTAAAACCAGAATAGGCAAACTAAGTCCAACAAATTAAGAGACATACTGTAACACCTGGAACTTGTAGGATCGTTCGTCTCGTGTGTTCCAAATGTTCTGCAGGAAGTGCAGCATCCACCAGTTCCAAGATGCTATGATGAGTAATGAAAATTGTGTCAGATTTTATTGTACCCAGAGACCAGCTATGGGACACATGTTTCTTGACACCAATTTCAGCAGTCACATAGCTAGCTACTCAGTTATGAATAACTTATTACAACTATATTCATCATCTAGCTGCATGATGTCAATGTTCGGAAGACATAGAAAGAAGACAAAAGCTATATAAGAAAAGACAGATGATCAAAATTAGACGTGGCTATATAGAATTCACAAGATCAATAGTCTCTCTAGGGTAAACAAATGCCAAATGTACCTCTGATATCCAGTCTGTAATCCAGCTTTCAGTATCATGCCAGAGACAAACAGACCAGCAACGGGGTCCAGGAACTTAATTCCAAGGAGGGTTCCTCCTGCAATCATTAGGAAAATTTCATGTTGGATAAATTGAAGGAGAACCAACCCCATTAAGAGTGATGTTCAGTCTAGTGTTCCGTCCAATTGCACCTGTTTTCGCATGACTCATGACCACTGAAAAGGATTCTAATGTTATGTCCATTGAACAGGGATGTTTTATACAACTATAATGTAAAATGGCAGGAGGTACTTGGGGATGTATTTAGAAATAGATATGAGCCTCTCAAGTAAGTCTTTTCACTTTTAGGGGTACACCTAACTACAAATTTTAGAAATTCATTTGGGAAAACGAGATGATTCCCAAACTACCAGAAAACAACCGTGGTAAACGGTAAAGAATATAAGCCCAAAGAAATATGAGGGAAGAAAAGAGAAACTGTTAAGCAGACCCACATGTTGCAGTCTATACTGAACCAGTAACCAAGATTAATCAGGTCATGGGACTGCAGCAGAATATTTTAAAAACTTCTAGACAATTTGATGAAAAGCAGAAAAGCTATTGATTGACCTGGAAATTTTATGAAAAGGGACTTCACAAATGAAGAGGCTGATAATGGGGGATGGTGAGAATGTTTAGCTTAAAAACACCACCTAGTTGGTCAGAAGACCTGTCTAGGACACTTACCAACCCCGATGAGAGCAACAACTGAGGAAATGGCATCTGCACGATGATGCCATGCATTTGCTTTCATGAGTCCACTGCCCAATTTCTCCCCAATTCTTTTTGTTCTCCAGTACAGTCTGTATAGAACAGGTAAGGAGTTCAAAGATGCCAGCTCAATCAAGAGTCGTAGGCTTGCAAAGAGAAGAAATGAAGAATCAAGGAAAATGATTTGTGTAGGCACCAACATAAGTTTGGTATAGAATAGACTAAATATCAGTTAACAATAGAATGACAGGGAGAATCACGTAAGACCTTGTCCTGGTTACAAAGGAACTAGAGCAGGGGGAAACAAGACATGCATGTGGCACCCAACCAGTTGAATCAAGCTTTGGTGTCTAGAAGCTCGACTTCAAGGAAAAGATATGGAACAATGTGATACTAAGACCCAGGTATAGGGGTCGTTTGAATGAACTGTAATGAATCAATTTACCCCAAATTGTCTCATTTTGAGACAACGGGATCAAATTGACCTGTTTGCCAGCAAAAAAATTGGATGGGGAATTTCGAATTGATCCGTTTTAAGTAAATTTCAATTGTCTTGGAGTGGGGCAGGCAATTCAAACTCATTTCATAAAATGAGACAAATGGTCACATTGTCTCGTTTTCGAATTGATCCATCCAAACGACCCTAAGACCCTGGTATAATAGCCTTTCAATATTATTATGAGAAGTCATATGAAATTAAAGCCCCTGTAGCCAACAAAAGCATAATAGAGAGAGTGACTAGATATAGAGAAGAAAAGCATTTAGAACTATGCGAGAACACAACCCAAGTCAAGCATAAAGGGCATTCCTAACCAGTAGCAAGAAAATGATTCTTCAGCAAACAAGATGATTATTACCCTTCTTTAACTGATATGGACACAGCTGCCATACTCAATGCAAGGAATGGGTGCTCCATGTCAATCCCATGATGATGCCCGCCATGGGCATTGTTATGCAGACCTTCAATGGTAGATGAATGGTCTATCGCAACAGGAGCAGCAGACACCAAAACCTGCAATGTCAGAACCCAGTTTCATTTTGAAAACAGGAATAGCCCCAAGTTTTCTGCATGGCAGTGCGTGCAGTCCAAGAATGCCAAAGGGAGAAGAGAAAAGAAATCCTACATGAAGTACATCAAAAGCATGCCAAGCAATGCCACCCGCAGTGACCAGAAGCATGGAAGAAATTCCAAGGGCACCAAGGCTTTCAAATTTACCGTGTCCTGGAATGGAAGTAAGGAACGTGAATGAGGTAGAGCAACTCTATGAAACTGGTAAGTGGCAACCCAATTGAACACTCCGGGCACTGATAGATGGAAAAATATGAATAGCCACATGCTAACTAAGTAAAAAAATTGGAGTAGCGTGTAGGTACAGATTATAAGTGACCATAAGGATGTTCTCTGTCTCTAGGAGCCATCCCAGCCCTGAATGACCACAAGGCAACTCCACTAAGAACCTGCAGAGAAAAAAACATAGAATGGAAACCCAAACCAGATAGCCAAGTAAAGGAAAGAAAGCCCAAGTCGACGGAACCCAGAAATTGGATGCATATGCACAACTGAAGTACCACGTCAGAGATAGAATGAGCGGCATCGGCAATGATAGCGGTACTCCCGGTGAGGTATCCAGTAAAGGCCTTCCCGAGGGACAACCCAATATCAGCGGCCAAGCCGAGGCGGAATATTTTATCACCCTCCTGGCCGGCGGCGGAGGCATCGGAAGTATGACCGACGTGGTGGTGGTGAGCGTCGGAGTGAGAGTGGCCCAAATGCCAGCGAATCGGGATTTTGGACTGGGGAGGGTCGGGGAGTAAACAAACGGAGGAAGGGCGATTCAGAAAAGTGGTAGAGGCTGAAGGGCGAAGAGCATTGCGATGAAGGTATGATCTGAAGACAGGATTGAGACTGCGAAATCTGAATCCCATTTGTTTGGTTTGATGAGAAGCAATTGAATTGAGATGATGCTTTCTTTTCTTTGTATTACGCTATAGATTGGTTGGAGAATGGAGGTGTCTGCGCTAGCGTTTGTTTCTGTTTGTGATGGAGCTGGAGGTCTGTTTGGTTTGATGACAAGCCAGAAAGGGAATAATAGGCTTCAGTTCGTCTCTGCCCGGCCTCCAACTGACGCCGGCGCATTCCAGTAAAGTAGTATTCGTTAAGAGAACAGACCTGATTCCAGGACTAGGGGAGGCTTCACGATCCGCGTGTCAGTCGCATAAATTGCTAATTGATCACTGGATTATGTTATAAAATACCTTCACTACTGTTTTTTTATGTCCTGGTTGGTCAACGCGAAGGATTCGGCTCAGGCTATGGATGCGTCATTCTGAAGGAAGTTTAGATGTTTTTTTTACAATTTTCCAGTGTAGTTTGTTTCATTTCACGATATTTAGGTACAATAAAGTTGTCCATATCGTGGCAAATAGATCCTCTTATAAATGGTTCAACATCAAGTTGACCAATACGCTTGCTTTATTGCTTATTTGGGTTCCAAATATCTTGTATTTATTTTTATAAATTAGTATTCAGTTTCAGTGCATGTTTGACAAAAAGAAACATGCCTATTCTCCCAAAAAAATGCATTCACTGTAACATTCTGATCCAGGACATATATGTATTCTCTAAATGACTCATTCCAACTACCACAATAAAATTCCGACTACAGCCCAAGTATAATTCTAGTACGTGCAATATGGGGCAAGCGTTTTAAAATGTTAACCAAGCCGGTCTATGTACTCCGACTTTAACAGTTTAAAATGTAATCTAACAATCGGTTTTGAGTGAAAATAAGGACTACTATTTAAAGCAAGAAAGAAGGTAAATTGTTTTAGAATATATACGAGAAAGTTTCACCTGGGTATTGCTCCCCCTAGCTATATTTCATACACCGTAAGGAGGGTGCAACTAGTGAAGAAACTTCACTCTCTTGTGTTTCCTTGACCTAGTTTACACTAGGTTGTGCTCTTTTGTCACATTTCAGCTTCTATCCGTTGAAAGAAGGCTTAGGCGCGAGTTTCGGGCCATTTGAAGGTCATTCGGCGAAGCTGGAGCAAACATGGCCTTCCCCTGCCTAGGACACGACATTGTTTCTCTCGGGGGCGCACCCATGCTTCTTATGCGAGCATGTTCTCGTCTTAGGAGAAGAACACGGGCAAGAACACGCCTGTGTCCTCAAAGGAACTTGGCTGTGCTTTTTAGAGCGAGGATTGGTTCGATGAGGCTGCTGAAGAATGCAAAACATGGGCATGTCTGTTGAAGAACACAGTCGTGTTTCACCTTTGGACTTGACCGTGTTCCGACGTGCGACTATGTTAGGGATCTTGCTTGTAATGACTGTTGTTTCGTCTAGTGTTCCCCACGTGGCCTGATCAAAACATGGGCGGACAGGGGAACAACACGATCATGTTCCCGACCGTGTTTCGTCTAGTGTCCGGTTAAACAGGCAGATTCGAGCCAAAGAGAAGGAATTCCACTTTTTGGAGCAAAAACAGAGTTCTGGAGAGGGAAAGGATGAATGACAAATCCTAGGAGCTATTTGGATTGGATTTCTCACCATTGAAGCCCAGATTGCATCCCGAGAAGTGAAGATTCACATCCCAGAGCACATTATTCCCATCTTTATGAGTATGACTGCTTTGATTTATGTTTTCCTCTCTTTCTATGGAGAAGACATTTCTCTCACTTGGATATGAAGAAACCTAGTTCCATGTGTTAGGGATTTTGCTTGTAATGACTGTTGGATGTTATACTAGATGATTTTAATCAATTGAGGCATGTTTATTGAGTCATTTGAATCCTGATCAAGTTATTTTGACTTCTGCTTTAACCTATTATAGATAAAATCTAATTAGGTTATAAGAGCTTCTTCAGTTGATAGTAGTGAGTTGATTGTATGAGAGTCAGTCAATTTCACTACTTTGCACGAGAATTCGTTCCAAGTAGAGGGGATCTGTGTGAATCGCCTTAGCATTCTATCCCGGTGATGGCTAGTCGCCTGCCGAGTATTTTGTCTAAGAGGGCTTGGTCAGTTTAAGAAATTTCAAGCTATTTTCGGATCTTCCGCAGCCTAGTCGACAGTAAAACAACAAAAGGGAATTACAACTTGAACCTAACTAAGGAGCTAGGGGGACTCATTCCCGAGTGACTCTTCTCTTTCTTCAGAAAATCGAACAATTTATTGCTTTCTTTCTGCTTTACTTTTAATTCACTCATACTAAATCTTTTCCGCTAGATAATATATAATTACGGAGTAGGCAGTACATCTAGGCCTCGGGTTGACATTTATTACTTGTCCCACTATACTGCATTTCCATTCTAAGATTACACTTGGTCGTAGGTTGATGTTGTATCATAGCTAGTCAAGTTTTTGGCGCCGTTATCGGGGACTCTAGGTTATTGTAGAAACGTGAATGTCTGTTACTTTAGCATTTACTTTTCTGCATTTGTTTTCCTTCCCCTGTTTTCCTTCACGGTTGTGTCTGTAGTCTTTGTTCATGTAGTGCATGACCCGTAGCCAGTCGAGAGATCTTCATCCGTTAGACCCATCAATCGAACGGACTTGTTGCCAACTCCGAGCGCTCAAACAGAGGTTGGCTATGGAGGAGGACTTGGATAAGGTCGTTGTCGCCGACGGTTCTGAGAGCGAATAAGAAAGGGGTGAGACCAATGCTGTCGAGGTGGTTGTCCCCGAGGAGCATACCGTGGGCTACTACTGGACCGCCAGAGCAACAGACATGAGGTCCAGCATCCAACACCCTCAAGTTGCTGCCAACAACTTTGAGGTGAGCACCATGTTGTGCGGTTCAATGGTGTTCCATGGGAAGACAGGCGAGTGTCCCCGCGCGTACCTTCGGTGATTCCACGAGCTGACTGATAAGATCAAGATTAATGGGGTCTCGCCAGATGCCATATTGTTGCGCTACTTTCCATTTACTCTGGAGGGATCAGCCAAGCAGTGGTTTGACAACCAGCCTCGTCGGGGTCAATTACTACATTTACCGACCTGGCCAACAAATTCTTGACCCGCTATCATCCTCTTTCTAAAATAGTAGACCTACAGAAGGATATTACACATTTTTACTAGGAGGAGGAAGAAACTATTCAGAATGATTGGGAGAGTTATGTCGGTCTCTTCCTGAAGTGTCCCCATCATGGTTTCAATGATGCCTTCAAGGTTGGAAACTTCGATCGGTCTCTGTTTTCTAAAGATAAGCAGCTGATCGACTCGATTTATGGCGGCAACATGCTGACTAAGATATCACCGCAGTTGAACCAGCTCTTTGAAGATATGGATGAGCAGGGGTATGATTGGGGGTTTGTACAAAGATTTGCGGCAAGCACCAGACCGAGGTGTGCATGCTGTGGATACCCAGACATCTGAGTTGGTGCAGGTTGTCTCTAAGCCGGTTTTAGCTATTGATCGTAATGTGATGATTTCTGGGACAGGGCAACAACAGGCAATGCATTGCCAGTGGTGAGAGAGCTCCCATCACACTGGAGAAGATTGTCAGGAAATAAGAGAGTCTACTACACCCCAAAAGCAGTTGGACTTCATCGGAAATGCAAGGCGCTTCGACCCTTACATCAACACCTATAACGAGGGGTGGCGCCAACATCCTAACTTCTCTTGAGGTGGTAGTAATCCTAAGTCACCAGTTTTCAAGGGACCACCCAGCTTCCAGAGACCGCAATACCAGCCCAGACAGCAGGCAGGGGCAATTCTAGCAGCAACCTCTCTATCAGTCCAGAAAGAGGCAAGCTCTCTCTTAGCAACATTAGAGGCCATTTTAGCAGCCGGGCACAGCTCTTGCAACCCTAGTACAACATGATTCGATGGATGAACTGCAGGATTTGGTATGGTCTCTTGCCAGTTCTAGTGCTCACAAATTCAACAATATGGAGTAGTTGATCGATTAGGCCTCAAATAAATTCATGGCGCTTGAAGCTGGCCAGAGGAACACACCGACTATTCTGGAGGATATACCTAGCTTGGTAGTGTGGCTAAAGCTATGGCATAGAGGGCTCCGGGTACTATACCTGGTCATACCATCACTACTAGGAGTGGGAAGGTGACTACTAACATACCCGTCCAGGCCAGACAGGAGGAGAAGAGACATGCTTCAACACTTCTAGCAGACGAGTAAGAAAGGGAAAAAGAGATTGAGGTGCCTGCCCCTAAGCCACAACCAGTGGTAAAGGAGTATGTCCCTCAACTTCCTTCCCTACTCGGTTGCACAAAGACCGATTGGAGACTGAGTTTGCCAAGTTCATGGCAATGCCGAAGCAGGTGAACATCAATATGTCTTTCATTGAGGCATTGTCGAAGATGCCCAAGTACGCGAGATCTCCCCACCAACAAGAGGAAGCTTGGGGAGCTATCCCTAGTGATGCTCAACGAGGAGTGTTATGCCATCCTACAGAACAAACTACCAGGGAGTTGTATATCCCTTGCATGATAGGTAGCTTTCATGTAGGAAAGTCCTTGGAGGATTAAGGCGCTAGCATTAATGTCATGCCATATAAATTGTTTAAGAAGCTAGGCCTAGGTGAACCCAGTAACACTAGGATGAGCATACAGTTAGTGTATAGATCTATTGTGCATCCTAGGGGTATTGTAGAGGACTTCATAGTCGTAGTAGAGCCATTCTCATATCCTGTTGATTTTGTTATTATTGATATTAATAAGGATGTGGATGTGCCTTTAATTTTGGGTAGACCTTTTCTCATCACCGCCAATGCGCTTATTGATGTTAATGATGGTAAACTGATTTTGAGGGTTGGGGGTGAACAAATCACCTTCTCCGTTTCTGATAACATGAAACACCCCCATCTCCATAATGATTTAGATTACTACGATATGGTTGCCAATTTTGATATTGGACTCGCCATCATGAGTGCGGGTACTAATGATTTCCTCGAGCGTTGTCTTTTTCTAGGGGAAAAGGCATCACAAGAGCTGCAGCTCGCGGAGCTAGGATGTACCACGATCGAGGGGGCAAGTGCAATCGTTCAAGCCGCTCTCTATCTCGCCAGATTGCCACATCCTTGGAAGAGCCACCAGAGCTGGAGCTTGAGCCCCTCCCCTCTCACCTGGTGTATGCATTTCTCCGGGAGGGGAATAAGCTCTCGGTCATTATTAGCTTGAAACTGAACTCCGAGCAAAAGTGTTGTCTGGTGGCTTTGTTTCAGAAGTACTCCCGAGCCATTTTTTGGAAGATCACTGACATTAGAAACATTAGCCCATCCTTTTGCTCCCACAGAATTCTTATGGAGGCTGAGTTTAAGCCTTTTAGGAAGCCGCAGTGGAGGTTGACTCCTAACTTGGAGGCAGTAGTCTGGGAAACCATTGTGAAGCTGATGGATGTCGGGATCATCTTTGCTATATCTCATAACAAGTGGGTCAGTCCCACTCAGGTGGTCTCGAAGAAAGGCGGGATGACTGTGGTCCCGAACAAGAAGAATGAGTTGATCCCGATGCATATTATGATCGGCTGGTGTGTCTGCATCGACTACTGATGTCTGCACAACGCTATCAGGATGGGCCATTTCCCGCTCCCTTTCATTGATCAGATGCCGGAGAGGTTGGCGGGACATGAATTCTACTGCCTCCTGGATGGCATGTGCGGGTGCTTCCAGATCCCGATCGCACCGAAGGATCAGGCGAAGACCACCTTCACTTGTACTTTTGGGACTTTTGCATACCAAAGGATTCCATTTGGGCTCTACAATGCACCGACGACCTTCCAACGATGTATGATGGCGATCTTCAACTAACTGGTTAGAGAGATCATAGAAGCTTATGGAGACCTTAACTCATTGTCTCCATAACCTGGAACTTGGATAGAAGAGGTGCGAGGAGATGAACTTGGCACTCAACTTGGAGAAGTGCCATTTCATGGTTCGTGAGGAGATTGTGCTTGGGCACAAGATCTCCAAGCAAGAGATTAAGGTAGATCATACGAAGATTGAGACTATCAACAAGCTGCTTCCACCCATCTCTCTGAAGGAGATCCGCATCTATCTGGGTTATGCAGGCTTTTACAAGAGATTTATTAAATATTTCTCGAAGATTTCCTTGCCCTCGACCAAGCTGCTGGAGAAGATGCACCTTTTCATTTCACTCCGGCGTGCACAACTGCATTTGAGACTTGGAAGGGGAAGCTTACCCATGCACCCATCAATCCGTCATGGTAACTCCTGATTGGTCTCTCCATTTCTAGATGATGTGCGATGCGATTGATTACGCAGTCGGAGCTGTTCTGGGTAAGAGACTCGACAAACATTTCCAGCCTATCTTCTACTCGTCAAAGACCCTGAACGATGCACAGCCTCGGCTCATCCGTTGGATCCTATTGTTGTAGGAATTTAACATTGAGATCCAGGACAAGAAAGGATCCAAAAATGTTGCTGTAGATCATCTTTCACGGTTGGAAGCCCCACCGATGAACAACTTTGTCTAAGAGATCAATGACTCCTTCCCGGATGAGCGACTACTAGCGTTGTGCTTGGTGGAGAGTCTCACCCCTTGTATTCTGACTTTGCCAATTATCTGGTGGGAAAACAGTTCCTAAAGGGGATGGCTACTCACGCAAAACACAAGTTCTTCTCTAACCTAAAGCATTACTTTTGGGAGGATCCTTACCTCTTCACGATCGGAGCAGATGGCGTGATCCAATGATGCATTATGGAGCACGAGATGGGAGGAATCTTGTCTCAATGCCATGAGGGAACCATGGGCAGTCATCATGGTGGGAACAACACGGTGCTGAAGGTGTTGCAGTTGGGCCTCTACTGGCCCTCGCTCTTGAGGATGTTGATACCTTCGCACGATAGTGTGACCGCCACCAGAGGTCAGGTAACATTTCTTCCTAGGATGAGATGCCCCAACATTTTTTTTGTGTTTGTGAAATTTTTTATGTTTGGGGCATCGATTTCATGGGCCCAGTCCCTCCATCTTTTTGTAATCTTTACATCCTGGTTGTGGTGGACTACATCTCGACTTGGGTAGAAGCTCAAGCCATGCCCTCCAATGATGCAAGACGTGTATGCTCATTTCTGAACCAACTATTCTCCTGGTTTGGGACACCTCAATCCATCATAAGCGATAGAGGAACTAATTTTCAAGGACAATTCGCTAAACTCCTCTCTCGTTATGATGCTAAGCATAAGGTGTTTATGGCTTACCATCCCCAGACGAATGGTCATGACGAGCTGACGAACCAATAGCTTAAGCGAATAATTGAAAAGGTACTGGATCAATCCCGCAAGGACTGGTCCACCAAGCTCATTGATGCTCTGTGGGCATATATGACAGCCTACAAAACGTCGATTGGTACTTCACCATATCGACTGGTCTATTGAAAGACTTTCCATTAGCCTATTGAGCTAGATCACAAAGCCTTCTAGGCCCTAAAGATGCTAAACCTAGATTTGAGTGTTGCAGGAACTAAACGTAAGCTGCAGTTGCTGGAGTTGAAGAATGTCTTACCATGCCTACGAAAATACCCGGCTCTATAAGGAGAAAACCAAGCATCTTCATGACGCTCGGTTGAAGGGCCTAAAAGAGTTTCAGGTTGGTGATCGCGTTTTGCTCTCTAACGCACTCCTGAGACTCTTCCTGGGCAAGCTACTTACGAAGTGGTCGGGACTATTCACGATCACCCAGGTGTTTCCGCATGGTGCGGTGGAGATCATCAATGCTTCAAAATGAATCTTTTAAGGTGAATGACCACCTCTTGAATCTGTATCTGGGAGGTGATGTGGAGCGCGCAGAGCTTCTAATCAAGCTCAAGGAACCTTAGTTCCTCCATCTGCGTCCAGCTAATAGATGGTAAAGAAGCGCTTGTGGGGAGGCAACCCCACCACGGTTTGAATTTCTTTCTATTCTCTTTTCTCATTTGATTTTAGGTTTTTGAGTCATTGAGTTTGTCTCGAGTCTGTCTGGAACCTATTTTGTGACCCCGGGTGGCATGTTTTTGTATGTGGTTGTGCGTTTATGGAGCTAGGGCATAGATGGGGTTTGGTTGTTTGAAAAAGGCGCTTTTGAAATTTGCAGAACAGGCTCGACAGTAAAACACGGACGGGACACGACCAGAACACGGTCGTGTTTGCTGCCCGTGTTCCTCATGCTCTCCCTAGCCAACCCCTTTGAGTCGTGTGACTTTGGGTCATTCTCATGTTAGGAGCTTGTGCTTTTTGAGATTAATGGTAATTGATAGAACGACCCTTTCCTTTCTTCGTGTCTAAACCATTTTGAGTCTTCCTTGTGTCTCGGAGACAAATGAAAGTAGAAAAAAAAATCGAAAAAGAGGTAATAAATGGTGTAAATAAAAGATACAGTTGCCACAAAGATTATTTTTATGCTCTTGAAAGGGTTTCTTAGCACTCAAGCCATTTAAATACCTAATTGCTTGTCGACCTCCTTCACTACAATGATTGAAATTTTGATAGCAGGATTAGGCGAGGAAGTGTGATTGAATGTAGTTCGTTGTTGGTAATGGTTTAGAAGAAGGGAAGTGTGGTTTTTGGCCAATGTTAGTGGCCGTTGATTGTAGGAAAGGTTCTTGTCAAAGTCATAGAACCTTTGGTTTTAGGTTAAAGATTTAGAACCTCATCCTTTGCTTGCAACCACCCAAAATGCCTTTTCCCCATGTCCAAGACCCTTGCTAGTCATTTGAACTCGTGTCTAAGACATTCGGACAAGCTAGTGATTGACAACCATCTTGTGAACTCTAGCATTTAGAGGTTGCCGTCGTGGTGAAGAGATGATATGGCTGAGTGTTGATGATTGTGCCCATCTTTTGCACCAAATGGTCCTGACCCCACTAGTCGAGAGTGAATGATTCATTCACATTTGCATGTTCATATCTTATCCAGGTGAGGACCTATGTCGCCCATTTGTTTGTTCCTTGGACTTGAACTCTATGCATGGTTAATTGTGGTTGGTGAGTATTTCAGTCGAGGCTTTTATTGATTTGTGAATAGGGTGAGAAATTTTCGTTTGCACGTTCTTAATGCATTCGAATATCGTTTGTGGTGGATATTGGTATTGCTTGTAACTGTTCATGTGTTGATTCCCAATAGCCTTTGAGATTCACCTGCTTTGAGCCATTTGATATGTCCCCAAGTTATCTTATTAGGTTGAGATATTACCTTGTTTGAAATTGGTTTGCTTGGGGACAAGCAAACGTCTAAGTGTGCGAAAGTGATTCGAGTCTAATTGTATACATTTCACCCCCATTTTCCTTAGATGTTTATGCATTTTTACTCTATGAGGTTCGATTTTAGGCTAGGTTGTGGTTTTTCTTAGTATATTTCAGATCCTAGCAAGTGAAATCAACCCATGGAACGAAAGTTGGACCAAAGGGCGAAAACCGGTCAAAAGAGAGCACACAACATCAATTCACGGTCAGCCAGACCGTGAAGAAAAGGCGCAGGCCATGAAGCGGAAGGAGTTCAGGAGGGTTTTGTCCATCTCGCGGACATTCAGCAGTTCACGGCCTCCGACCGTGAAACCCAGCTCCAGACTGTGAAGCACCTTAATGACTTGACGCACTTATGCTCAACATCACGATCCAAGCCAATTGTTCACGGCCGTGAACTGGGACTGTGAAAAATCATCGATTTGGGTATAAAATGAGGGCTAAGCTAAAAGAGAAAGGGATAGAATCTAGTGTGAAAAACTTCTTCTTCTTCTTCTTTAGATTTCTATAGTGAGGAAGTGTCGAACAAGAGAAGAGGAGAAGTTAGCGTTTGATCCAAGAGAAAAGTTTTGGGAATTCCTTCCTCCAAGGTTGATCTCCACAACACAAGGAAGAATTCAAACATCGTCAATGTGGTTTTCTCTCTTCTCCTTTGTGTATTCCCTCTACTTAGCATGGAGTAGTCCTTTCTATCACTTGGGTGTTTGTAAACCCTAGCTAGAATTATGTGAATACTCGTATGCATTGAATAACTTGTGTGTGGTTGTATTTTAATACAAGTTTAGAGGTATTTTCATGAAGTTTGTGTTGTGTTCTTGCCTTTACAACTCTTATGCCAATTTGACCTAGGTAGAGGAAAATCCCTACTTACTAAGAGGCTTGTAAAAGCTAGAATTCCTTGGCCTAATTGTGTCACCTACTTAAGTAGAATTAGGGCAAACCTCTTAATACGTATTAGCACCTTGGATAGGTTGTGTTTTGGCCATCCAGACTACGGTTCGAGGGAGAATCCCAAGCAACCCTTAGTCGATTGGCCAAGAGAGCTACCTTGGTAGCTTGATTCGAAATCCCTTGGCCTAGTGACTGAGAGAGTGATTTTTGTTCAATTGTTGCGCTTCCCTACGGTTTACAACAACCTTTAACACACCTTTTCATTCAATTCGAAAAATCATGATTACTATCTAGGGGTAGCAACACCCGGGTGAAGCCTTATCAATTAGTGTTCAAATCATTTACTTTTCCAATCGCTTTAGTTATAAACCATAGTTTTAACCAAAAACTGTTTGCTAGATAATGTTTCAAACAATTGAAGTAGGGGTACATGGATCGGCCAGAGTTTGACTATTAAAACATACTTGCCTTATATTGCACCCAATTAAGTTTTATACTTGGGCCTTAATCGGGGTTTTTATTGTGATATTCTGGACGAGTCAATAAGCTTGCAGTTTTTCATAGTTTTTTCTCGTCAAAAGAATTAAAGAGGAAAACAAGGTGGCTACCCTCCGAAGTTGAAAGGAAATCCCAGAATCAACCACAACAAGGGAGGAAACTATCATTTCACCTAAGGTGGATGCAAAAGAAATGGAAGGACAAATTTCATCTGAATCAAAAAGTCCCTAAGGTTGCGACACAACCACAATGGGAGATGAAGGAAACATGGGCACCTTATCATTCAACACTAAAGGGTGATCATCATGATGAAAATTAGAGAAATTTAGGGACATACTCAAGCAAATTCGGATTAATGTCCCATTCGTAGAATTTGTTACTCAAATACCTAAGTACACGAAGTTTCTGAAGGAGATAGTGACTAATAAGGAGAAGATGGGAGTGATTTTTACCGTTGAATTGAATGAGGAATGTTCAGATATTCTTCAAAACAAGTTACCAAAAAGAAGAAAGATCCAGGGAGTTTCAGTATACCTTGCATGATTGGTGATTTATTTTTCAAGAAATGCTTAGCGGATCTAGGTGCTAATATTAATGTTATGCCATATCAAGTGTTTAAGAAGTTAGGTGTAGGAGATTTTCCCCCCACAAAGATGAATATACAATGGGTTGATAGATCTATCATATTACCTAAGGGTAAAGTTCAAGATTTGCTGGTTAAAGTTGATAGGTTTTTCTTCTCGATCGATTTTGTTGATTTGTACATTCTTGGGGATGTCGATGCTCCACTTATTCTAGGGAGACCCTTCCTAGTAACTTCTAAATCCCTCACCCTCATAGATGTTCAAGATAGTAAATTGACTATAGGTGTGGGGGATGATAAGATTACATTTTCAATTCATGATAGCATGAAATGTCCTAAGATTTATGATGTTTTAGATTATTCAAAATCTATGAAGGAATTGTAGGATGTTTATACCTTTACTTTTTATAATTATGATGACCCTATTGAACAATATCTTGTACTAGGTAAAGAAGAGAAACTCAAATTGAAGTTAGATGAGCATCTGAATACTCTGGATGAAGGAATAATAGGGGAGGCTCGATTGGAGGTGCAACAGCTACCCAAGACCCATCCCTCTTTAGAAATCTTATATAAGTTTTGGGATGAGTAGAAGTACAATGCCAATATTAGAGAAGATGATTTCCCAAAGGTTCTTAAAGAGAAGCTGGAGATTTTCATGGAAGAAGATGACATGCAAAATTCATCATAGTCAATAAAGTAAAGAAGAATTCTGAGCATATCGTCGTCAAGAAATGCTTAGCGGATCTAGGTGCTAGTAATAATGTTATGGCATATCAAGTGTTTAAGAAGTTAGGTGTAGGAGAAATTTCTCCCACAAAGATGAATATAAAATGGGTTGATAGATAGATCTATCGTATTACCTAAGGGTACAGTTCATGATCTGCTAGTTAAAGTTGATAGGTTTTTCTTCTTGGTCGATTTTGTTGTTTTGTACATCCTGGGGATGTCGATGCTCCACTTATTTTAGGGAGACCCAACCTAGTAAATGCTAAATCCCTCATAGATGTTCAAGATAGTAAATTGAATTTAGGTGTGGGGGATGATAAGATTACATTTTTAATTTATGATAACATGAAATGTCCTAAGATTTATGATGATCTAGATTATTCAAAATCTATGAAGGAACTGCATGATGTTTATACCTTTACTTGTCATAATTCGGATGACCCTATTGAAAAATGTCTTGTACTAGGTAAAGAAGAGGAACTCAAATTGAAGTTAGACGAGCATCTAAATACTCTGGATGAAGGAATAGTAGGGGAGGTTCAATTGGAGGTGCAACAGCTACCCAAGACCCATCCCTCTTTAGAAATCTTATATAAGTTTTTGGATGAGCAGAAGTACAGTGCCAATATTAGAGAAGATGATTCCCCGGAGGATCTTAAAGAGAAGTTGGAGATTTTCATGGAAGAAGATGACAGGTCAAGGATAAGGAGACCATAATCAAGAAAACCCCTTGGGGTTACACAAAATTCATCCTAGGCAATGAAGTAAATAAGAATCCTGAGCATATTGTCATCAAATGTCTTATTGATGACCATCACGCGGAGAAAGGTCTATTTTACCTTGGCTCAAGTGTTAACATACTGCCATTGCATAAATATGAAGAGATGTGACAAACCAATATGGAGTACATCAACGTAGAGATCACGCTAACCAACAACACAACTCACAAAGCTCTTGGAATTGTTCGAGCCCTAAGCACTCAAGTTGGTCCATTCATTTTCTTCCTCGACTACCTCATGATTGACATGGAGACAAGCAAAGAGTATCCAAACCTCTTTGGAAGGTCATTCCTAGCCACTCCTGGAAAAAGAATTGATGTTGTTAATGGAGAAGTAACCCTGCATGTAGGAAAACTCTTGCACAAAGTGGAAAAGCCGATTAATAGGAGTGATGAACTCGAGGAGTATCCAGAGGAGGATCTGGATGATAAGATCAAATTTCAATTTGGATCTCATCGGCAAAAATAATATTTCATCATCATGATCTTGACCTAAAGTACGAAGGAGAGTTGAACAAGGTTCTGCCAATTCTTGGTCTGAAAGAAGATCAAATGGCACTCTGAATAACAATATAAGGGAAAAGATGATGCTTGAGAAAATAGATGAATTGGAGTATGAGGCAACATAGGAGTATCAGTAGTTCATCAATAATTTTCAACCTAATGGATTCAACTATTTTCATATCCTTGCAACAGGATGAGAAGATGAAGCGACGCCTTGTCATGAAATCAACTAAAATGGGAACCTAGTTGAGTCTATCTCAAAGGCATAAAAGAGAGAGAACTCCATGGGAGGCAGCCCATGTTTGGCGCCAAACTTAATGATGTTAAATAAAAGTGCTACCTTAGAGATAACTTGGATTTCCCATTCCTAGATTCATTTTTAATTTCGTAGTTTGTTTTTGGCTTGAAATTTTTAGTTACTCATTGGAGAAAAACATGTATCCTTTGGATATGTGTTACATCTTGAGAAATTTCAATCTTATGACGAGAATGAAGGATTTAAAGATGTGAAAATATTATGAAATCAAATTTTATATTATCAAGGTAAGTGTTGTAATGAATTTTTTTTTTGGAATTCGAAGTAGAACAAGGAAGGAAGCCACGACAATCCCCACTGTCGCAGCATTGCCGCTTCTCCACCACTACAAACTGCCCCATTTTCAATCAAATCACCCATACCACACTCAGTTTTTACTCTTGCTTCTCTCTTTTAGCCAAATATCCTCTACCGTTTCTCTACAATTAAAATTTCCCCTCAAATCTTCTAATTTCAATCACCAATTCCTCCTCCAAAACTCTGAATTTTTTCCTCAAATTCGAGATACAATCTACCCATCACCTACCAGAAAAAGTCCAGCAATAAAAATCCAAAAACCTAACCTAAAGAGCCAAAAAGGTTATATGTAGCGACGCTGCCGCCACTCTCTCTTCGTTTTTCAAATTTTCTGCAAGTTCATTCAATCCAAGTGAGTAACCATGATCATTAGATGAATTTAGAATTCAAAGTTTCAAATTGCTTGAGATTGGTAGGAGAATCTCTTGATAATTTTCGGCCTATGCTAGGCACAATCGATGCTTATGAATGAATGGTGATTGCTTATATGCTTAGAAATGAGATTGCATGGTTCTTATAATGATTGTTAATGTATATATGCTTGGATGAATTGATTTTTAATAGAGGTCATGCCACAATTTTCAAAATTCTAGCCTAACATATTTCAAGTTGAGATTTAAATGTCAAAGATATGCTACATTTTGAAAATTTTGGTAGAGATTTTGAGATTTCGATGGGAGTAGGACATTGTTAGTTTCAATTTCACTACTAAGTTGGATCAAATGCTTAAAATATTACTTGTGCTAACTTACCGACCTTTGCCTAATCATAACTTGGAGCTTTCAAAGATTTCAAAATTTTCAACATATGTACTTCAAACCAATTCTACATTTTTAC
This sequence comes from Linum tenue, assembly GCA_946122785.1. Taxonomy (NCBI): domain Eukaryota; kingdom Viridiplantae; phylum Streptophyta; class Magnoliopsida; order Malpighiales; family Linaceae; genus Linum; species Linum tenue. Next base: position 31,578,590 of record CAMGYJ010000007.1, read on the forward strand.
AGTAGAATACTTCCTATCTTTACATGAGCTTCAATGATAGATGAATTGTATGTATTACTATCTTGTTCATACGTACTTGATAAGTTATTTGATTAGCTTATAAAAGAAACCACACTCTTAAAGTGTGGAGTTGTCCCTTATTATCCATGTTAACTTGGTTTCTTTTGAGAAGGAAAATGATAGGATATCCAAAATGGATGAGACAAAACAAGAAAAAAGGAGCTGATGGCGCTTCTTCGTCACGAGGACCAGCACATCCTAGTCCACCTCGAACCGAGCCAAAGTTTGTAGCATCTCGATCGTTTGCATGACTCTATAGAAGGGATCCAGTGATTGAGGAAGATAGTTCGAGGCCCTCAAAGTCTCAACTATGATTTGTTCGACGATCCAATAGTAGCAGCAGTGGACGGCTATCACTAGATAACAGACAATTGAGCAGCATGAGTGGGCAACTGCTACTAGAGCCCGAGATGTGGGAGACTGACAACGAGATAGAGATTTATGAGGACACAACAGAGGCACCCTTGCACTCTTTCCTGCAGTTCCCCATGGGCAGTTCTAGTGCAAAGAAGGTGCAAAGATGGAGATACATACCAGTGGACTCCCAAAGAGAGTTGAACTAGGCAGATTTTGACCAGTACCAAGGATGGGGAGCACAAGTGGGACAGAGACTCGGTGATGCTAGTCTCTTGTCATTATTTAGCATAAGAGAAGAGAGCAACAATGTTCTCACTCGAGATTTTATGGCTACATTAGTAGTAGGAGCAACAAGTAGTTCAAGCCAGCAGTTCATCTCCTACAGATTAGCGGGACGACACTTCAACGACACTTATGATAGCTTGGCCAAGAATCTAGGGATCCATACCATCATAGAGAGGGCACACTCGCCAACGCAAGCCTTGGATCATATTGGGATCCCCCAACACATATGACTATCTTTGGGGAGCTTTGAAAGAGCATTACACGAGATCCAAGAGCTTAGTTTGCTACTGGCTACCCTTCATCGACCATCATCCAACTGCCATTCCTCATATTCGTACACTACTTTGGCCTAACAAAGTTTAACATGAGGTAGAAGGGAGATGGTGGTAAGGTGACCACCAGTGACATGACCTTGTACCATACTTTGGTACATCATTGGTGGCTTCACCTAGCATGGTTGGTGGTTGACAACTTTGTGAGGTACATGACCGTCACTTCTCCACGAGGATTACCAGATTTGCTCTCTGGGAGACATTGGTGAGGTAAAAAGCTATCTATCATCAGTCGGCTTTCAGATTTGTGTCGGTTACACCGATTCAAAAGAACCCATGCTTCATCAATTTTCTAAACGGGCACTGCCAAACGAATGTTGCTCTGATAATTTTTAGAAAGTAAAAGCGTGTCCTTTCCTTTTGAATGAACATTAAATTTTGGTAAACCATTTCAATATAAAAATTAAACATTTTTTTTTCTATCGTGTTATTTTTTGCACAATACTAACAAATTAGTTGTTAGCACCCTAAACTTTGTGTAGATCTAGGTGGTAGGGGTTATTATTATCATTTTTGTTACCATGCTTTGGGGATAATGAAAGAAGAAGAACTCTAGGTTCCATTTTGATACGTAGATTTCTCGAAAAACCCACGCACGCGAACCTTTGGATACTTTTCTCGAATGCTCTCAAGTAGAGGACCTCTTGATGGCGAGATCAACCCCAAATTACCTTAAACTACTCCTAAGAAATAATAAATCAAGAAACTCAATTGGGTTCCAATCTTCTCATGACATTAAACGAATGAAGTAGTACATATTTATAGGCATAGAAGTCTCTACCTTTTCCTTATCTACAACATGACTCCTACTCCTATAAGGAAGCTACTAACAATAAGAAAAATCCTACTTGAACAAGGAAACTACTAATAAAGACAATAATAATAAAAGGCTAATAATACTAAAACAATAAGGATAAATATGACAGATAATTAGCCCAATTGCTAACAATAAGACAAATCCTACTCGTAACAATCCTCCCCCCTTAGCACAACCTTGCGCTCAAGGTTGGTCTTCATCGTGGACGATTGACCTTCCTCTTCGTCAGTTAATGGTCTAATCATGAGTAGCACATTCTTATTAGCATAGCGGTGGCCAATCGTGAATCGCTCGTCGTAGTGGAAACATAGCCATTGAGGTCGATGGCGTGCTACTTCCTGTGGTGAGATTCTCTGTGCATTGGGGACGTGCAACGATGGTGATCGAGGTTGTGTTGGTGCCACCTCAGTCATCGTTGGCGGATTCCTCGGTGCTCCGCGATGCTTCCCCAGTTCTTCATTCTTCACTTTGGCGAGTTGAATCGCCTCTCTCACCGTCTCCGGTTTGCACATGTGGATTGCATCAGAGATTTTAGATTTTAGCCCACCAATGAATGAGCCCACCATCGCTGTCTCGGTCCAACCTAGCATTGATTGCCCAACCGGATGGGTCCTCGCCTCCATTATACTTTGGAAAATTCCAATTGAGCCAATTTCTGGCAAAAGGTATCGATTCGGCTGTTTGTCCGACCCGAACCGAACCCATGCGGCGATGAAGGATCACCTGTCCTGCACCTCTAGTCTTCTCGGTCCGCTGGCCACAATCCTCCGCTGCTCGGCCCAGCGCGCGGCCTACTCGGCCACCCTGGCCCGTTCGGCTCCTTGGCACTCCTGTCCTGCTTGAGCCCCCAGCACTCCTGGTCCCCCGGACCTACTTTCCGTGACTGACCTAGCTCCGCAGCCCTAGCCTCCGTTCGGCCCACTCGCTCCGTCGAAGAATCCCGTACACGGAGCCCAGATTGCTCCGCCTTCTCCTTGACCCGCAACCAGGCTGGTGTTGGACCAAGCTCCCGGTCCGGCCCAGCCCGACCCCATTATCATGGTCCAAGACGGTCGCTGACCCGCCAGCCCAATTGGCTCTATTCCCACCACCTACGCCCCCCCGCCCGGAATTCCCCTGCCAACCAGTCCCAGAATGAAGCTGACCGGGCTGGTTTCGCCGCTGATGAAACCTGGCGGGAAACAAGCCTACCGTCGATGACTTCCTCCTCCACGATCGCTTTCAATTTGTCCTCGCTAGAGACGTCAGTCGTCTTGCGTTTCGCAGGCCTTGGCCTGGCGGTCTCCCTAGCCGCCTTCTCATTCCTTGTCCCTGACTCCGCCTGCTTCTCCTCCCCGCCACTGTTCACTGCGACGGACACGGATGCCCTGTTGGGTTGTCACCAATCGAGGCTTGCAACGAGCCATCTCCAAAGTTGCAGCTTGTAGTTGCGTCATCGTAGCCTTGATTTTTTGATGCTTCCCTCCACGCTCTGCTGGCGATGAGCTTTATCGTCGAGTCGAGTTGTCATCGTTTGCAGCGTCAGTGACATGCACATCGTGTTGAGCCTCGCATAGTGACTCACTCCTACTGTCACTCTAGAAAATGGCCAAGTGTAACCACTTCCTAAAGCGTAGTATAGCGGGTTTGGGTTTATTGTCAACCCGGGTCCTAGATGTGATGACTACTCGGTGAATTCTTGTTATTTAGCAGTGAACTTTTAATGCAACTCAAACAAACAAAAACACAAAGCAAGTAAACGGTTGTTGTCAAGTCAAGAGAGGTCACCCGGATATGGATCCCCCTAGACTGCAGTTAAGTCGGATTGCAATTTACCAAGTTCAGTTTTTATGAAAGTTATACTGCGGAAGGTTCTTAATTAGCCTGAAGTCTCGACTAAAGGTCTGCAGACCCTCTCAATCTGAGTCTCTAGCGGGCGACTAACCTCCACCGAAGTAAACAGATTGAGGCCCTAACGAACCAAACCTCCACTACCAAATTGAATTCGGTACAGAATAGCGAATTGGCTCCTCGACTAAAGTCACCAATTCGCCACCTTCGATTAAGGATACTCTATCAACCTAGGCAGATATTCTCATTCTAGGTCAAAGCAGAAACAACAGGAATTTGATCAGGATTCAAGTCATTCAATCATTCAAACCTCAATCGAATATAATCAATTCACAAACTCTGTACTTGGGTTCATACAATCAGACCTAGCATACAAATCTAGGGTTCCCCATACCCAGATGAATGGGGGAACTACTCCATAGAGAAAGAAGCAAAAGCAGATTCAGACGGGGAAATCATATTGTGAAGATGGATTTCTGCTCCTGGACGTTTTAAAACACGAGATTAAAACACGAGACATAAACACACACCCTAGCGTGAAATCGTCTTAAAACACGAGATTCCTCATCACAAACGGCTTCAGAATAGGGGTGAAAACATGTATAATTATCGGTCTATCACATAGCCCTTGAAGGGTTTCATCGTCGATGGCGATGTTGTCGCAAGAGGTTGCTTGCGTGCTCTTCTTCGGTGCCATCTTCCTGGACTCCCGTCGTGCTCAACCTAGGTCTAATACCACTTGTTACGTAGATTTCTCGGAAAACCCACGCACGCGAACTTTGGATACATTTCTCGAACGCTCTCGAGTAAAGGACCTCCTTAATGGCGAGATCAAGCCCAAATTACCTTACAACTACTCCTAAGAAATAACAAAGCAAGAAACTCAATTATGTTCCTATCTTCTCATGACATTAAAAGAATGAACTATACATATATATAGGCATAGAAGTCGTAACCTTTTCCTATTTAGAACATGACTCCTAAGTCCTATAAGCAAGCTTCTAACAACAAGACAAATCTTACTTGAACAAGCAACTGATAAAGAGAATAATAATAAAAGACTATTAATACTAAAATAATAAGGATAAATAAACTCAGATAATTACCACGATGACCTAGTTCTCGTAACACATTCTTTTATCAATTCTCCCTTCAATATCCCCATTCTGCATCAAATTTTCTTCTATTCCTTTACTGACTAGCTAGTTGCTATTCCCATATGATCGGATGTTCCCGTTGGTACACATGAGTAGATATTAGAAAGGGCCAATGGCGTACAAAGGACGAGCATTAAACAACAATCGAGCCACTAAGAAGCGAGGATGAAGGCGATGGAGTGGAGGAACCGTGCGACTCAAAGTAACATGTAATCCAACTCATCGTCTCCTAATTAATTCCCTCCCAACTTTAATCATCAACTTTTGCACATAATCCCCATCTGCGCTTGCTTTCCTAACTATACTTTAGTTTGTTCATTATCACCATAATATTAATCTGGAGTGAGGGTGAGGTTTCAGTAGGCAGTAGCTGGCTAGCAGCCGGTATCATGACATCCCCTAAAAGCACCGCAACTCATCAAAAAGATTCCTGTTAAATTTCCCCCAAAACCAAAAATGGAGGGTTGAAAAAAAATCCAAAAGGTAGGGTTGAAAAATGAAAAGATGGAAGAGCTCACCGAAAAGTTTAACTTTCTGACTTGAGACTTCGTGCTAGAAGTAAATTACATAAATGGACACTACACTTCTGGTTCCTCGTTCTCTACTAAAGTTTGACGGTTGACAAATTTAGCACTAAATTTTGAAATAACTTACATATATATACTAGTCAATTTGTCCTTGGAAATATCTTTTAAGGCAATAAACAAAATGTAGTATTTCGACATGTGAGAATTTAAGATTGAGCATATGTTTCTGAAAATTTGAATAGCTATCGGTATGCGAACGACAAAGGAGAGGAGTGATAATTTGAAGTGCATCAATTTTGTCTAAAAAGAGATATTTCAGAAAAATATATCATTTTAGAAAAAACTCATCCAAATCCCCAATAATTTGGTATGTCAATTCATGCAAATATGTAGTAAAGCATTTTGATGGAACAATGAGACAACGATTTCAAGTGTAAAAGTAAGTGTAAAATGGTACTTAAATATCATAAAACATAACAAGGTGATCTCTAGATGTGATCTAATCCACACAACCGAGTTGTACAATATTATATATCTCCCACATAGATAAAAATGCCATGTAAACTGTAGATGACATGGGTAACACACTCTACTTCACTATCCAAATAAAATGAAAGTACTCAACAAAATTCCAATTTGATTCCCAAAATGATATTTTTAATCCTAAACGAAAAACGTAAAAGATAGGTTCAAAATAGTAAGCAAACAGACGAATGCCATACACTGGATGGATCGAGGGGGCTACGTTGCATCCTCAAGCATATGAAGAAAGCGCCCCTGGACCTCGAGTAGTTGATTTCGACACGACGACATCGCCCCTGTACTACCAGTAGTAGTCTAGATAAATATATACATATTCAAGGCATCCCAACACCTTCGTCACCCACTTTGCTCTTGTTTGGTTATTAACAACATCATGATCCGAAAACAAAAAAAAAAGTTGATGACTATAAAAGGAGTGACTGTTTTGGTAGCTATTACAAACTTGAGTGCTAATTTGGTGAAAAATCTAAACTCTAATAACTGATTTGTTAGTGAGGAAATGTTAAGCGGCCGTTTGTTTGGTGGAGAGGCACATAGATCATCATCATCCTCATAAACACCCATCATTAAAGTTTCGTTCAATGGCTGTGGCTGTTTTCTTACTTGTTCACTCCTGCCGCTTCCTTCCTTTTGCTGTCCGTTTGCATGGCTGTGGTGGGATGAAGCGGTGGTGCGAGTTACTTTCCCTTCACTCCACTCTGTCTCAGGGAGACGACAAGGGCACTTACTAATAATAAATACAAGGTCTAGGTTCAATTGTCATTTTCAATTAAAAGAAAAATAAACAAATTAAAACGAACAAAACTCGCTCTCGATCTAAAACCCGTCAACAACGTGTTCAACTTGATTTGATCTAGATTTTAACAAATTCACACTCGATCGAACCTGACAACTACAGAAACGAATAAAACTCGTTCACGATACATAACTCGTCAATACTTTACATTCAGGTTCAATTGTCTTCTCAACTAAAGTTAGTTTCAAGTCACTTTGACCGGGTCAAATTAGGTAGGGTACCCATGAATTTTGGGTTCAATTGTGATCATGCTCAATAAAAAGGAAAAAGAAAAAAAAACACTTAATCAGATGAAACTCGATCCAATACAAAACTCGTCAACATAGAGCAGATATGGTATTGATATGCAGTAGCGACCATGGGAAATGGTGAAGGGGGCAACTTAGGATTACGCCAACAGTGTTTCGAGAAGGGTTGTGAATTGGTGAGCGAAGGCGAGGATTGGACAGAGCATAACTGGTATGGATCTTTGGTCGCGGCCGTGGCAAACAGTGAAAGTCGACAACTTAGGATTCCGCCGACAGTATTTCGAGCTGGACTGTGAAATGGTAGGCAAAGGCGATGAATTGGGTAAAAAATCATAGATGAAAACCTAAAGAATTATAGTTGCAACAGAGAAACCATTGAACAATAGCTGAAAACCTAGTAGACAATAATTGTTATGAGAAACACAATGAGCAGTAGATGTAAACATAGTAAACAATAGCTAAAAACAAAAGTTATAGAATGGAGAGTGTGGTAAAAGAAGGAATTTGAAAACTTTCTGCTTACAAGGATCAAAGGGTAATGTGAGAAGTGAAAACCACTAATTGATAGTAGCACTCAATTTTGACTTTTATATATTAATTAAAGTAAATAAATAATAGAAAGTAAAAGCACATGATGTTGGAGATGCAGCAGAACAAACTTGGACATTGGCTCAATCCCACAATGTTGAAGCTCATGGCATTTTCTTAACTTACCAACTGACAAGCTCCTCTCTCTCTGTCTTTCTCTGTCTCTCGACCGGCAGTTCTGAAAGTGGTAATCCCGGAGAAGGAACTATTGTTCCCCACTGCAGGTGGTTGCAGGTATCAAGAAAGGCAACCAGCCAAACAGCAATTAAAATAATGGGAGTAGTGAATGTTGGAGAACTGAAGCCAAGCATATCTGGGAAGAGGACATTTCGCCCCACTTCCACCATCCGACATGCTACTGAATGGTCAGTCAATCACTCAATCCTCATCTGTTTCT